>CATQJL010000305.1:59912957-60379063 GCA_958299035.1 Cylicocyclus nassatus
GAAACAAGCAGCAGCAAGGTACTTTTAGATAGCAAGGTACTTTTAGATATCATTTATAGCCTTTTCTGGCTAAAATTGCATGGCGAAAAGGGTCTAAAGAAAAGACAATTTTGAATACTGCTGAAAGCAAGCAACACGCTCTAGAAGAAGTTATGGTTGTTTTGCTCTTATGTAAAACAATTGAACAGGCCTAAGGTGATCACAAAATCTCTTTTACCTAACCGGAAATGATTCCGAAAAAAAAAACCTGTTAAAATGGACCAAGACGTGTCAATTTTTTTTGTGACATGTGGCAAGGAGGCGTCCTCGTAGAAATCTATGAAAAATTATTCTCAGACTAAAGAAAGTATCGTATAAGAGCCTCTTGAAAAAATGGGTCCGGATAACGGAAAAGTACCATTTGCATAGTTCTCAAAAAAATGGATATACTGATGTTTAAAATGATACAGATATTGAGCATATCACGCTATTCCATATCGCACCTCAGCGAAAAGTCCAGAGAAACCTCTCCAAGAGTTTTAGACGACGAGAATAATTACTGTACCTGCAGCGGCCTGCCGGCAGCTCCGGCAATTGGCTGCGGCATCAGTCTGCTGCCCGGGTACCACCTGCTACGCACACCTGCTAATCTTGTCTTACTCACACTCTTCATTACACTTGCCCAAGATTGCTGTGTTCAGATGCGCCACTTACGCGTTATCCGTCTGACCCAATCCGGATCAGGCCAAAAATGACATGGTGACAACCTCCGCAACGCCATAGGTGGCCCGTCAGGTCTGCATTTTGGTGGAAGTGGTCGTGTTGGGACCTGTCTGTTCCTTCTTCATTTTCTCTAATCTCTCTGGCAATGTTATGAGCGAGCAAGTGCAGCGCTAACCCTTTGCGTTGTGAGCGCGCGGTTTCGAGGCAGATATGCAATAGTGGGAGCAGGTTCACTACCCCCCCCCCCCCGTTCACTTTTGATGTGGTATAGGGTGACCACCTTCACTTTTGCACCGTGAAAAAATTTTAACTGAATAAGGAAAAGAGAAAGTCAAGCGAAACAAACGCAAAAGAGACTACTGAAAGCATATACTTGCTTGCTTCACTGTGAGCACTCGGAGATCACCGCCAGCCAAGGAAGCGTTTACGCCTCAGCACTTCTTAGCATTTCGAAGAGCAAAGCCTTTTGATAATTTCCGTTGATTCCAAGGGTTGTAGCCCAGCGGTCCACGTTAGGGCCAACAACATTCAGCCAACGGCCCTTTTTGAAATTATTGAATAGAGCAGCGTAAATACTTCAGATGAAAGTGCTTATCAAATATTGTGTTTGAAAGTGAAACTTAGCGAGACGTTGCGAATTATATTAAGTACATTTTTACTAAAGCAGGTCGGTTCAGGATGTAACCGGCGAGAACTAGAACTTTATATGATTGAATTTCGAAAATTATAAGAAAGTGCATTTGTTATAAATCTGTTGCATGAGTTTGCGACTTCGTAGATTCTGAGTAAATGACGTCCTACCTGATGGCGAAAAAAACAGGTCGATCTGAGAGTTAGTCGCCCAAAACCAGAATTTCAAAAAAGCGTCATGTTATCCAAGTGGCCTTTTAGAATGAGATGCATACTGTCTTGTAGAGCTTGGAATGGTGATTCTGAATCTGTCTTCGCTTTCTGCTGCGGGCTTCTGAGCGGGGAGTTATAAAGATTTTTGTGAGCAAAGAGTTAAATGCAAGTTTAGTGTAAACTCAGTCGTAACATTTTTCCAGGGCGTAACTGATATTCGGATCACTCGGTGCAATAAATAATTTTGATTCAAACATATCAACTCGCTGCTCCAAAAGGTTACATTTGGTTTCATACTACTCTTGCATTGCAACTTTACTCACAAAAACTCTCATTACTTTTCGCCAGAAGTCCGCAGCAAATGGCAAAGGCAAATTTGGCATCAGCGTTCCAAGCGTGTACATCTCATCTCAAAAAGCCACTTCGACCAAACCTTTCTTTCCTTGTTAATGAGAGCTGACGTTTTCGCTCCTACAAGTGAAATCATCTCCTCCTTGACTGTGAAGGTATCTATGTGATGTGCGACTTCACAGGTTCTGCAGAGTAAGATTTGCCCTATCAGAGTATACCTTAGCTATGCCGATTTATTGAAACACGCCGAAATCGAATTCTTGGGAGAGTAGGTGAAAATTGGGTTCTCAAGCTCTAACGGTCATAACTTCTACGAACTTCATGGTTTCGATTGCAATTTTATAGGTCAAAATTTCTTCTTCAACAGCTTTCAGTTGTTGAAATGTGGGGGTTCGGTGCTTCCTACGATTCATGCCCGAAGGAGGAGGAGAATTCAGGTTGGGATAGAGCTCTTAAATCGTAGCCATCAAGAAGCTTTGTTCTCCGATATCATGAAATGAGGCGTAGATTCGTCCATGGCGGGTGGTGGTCTTCGAGTGCTCGCGATGGGTAACGTCAAGTTCCTAAAAATGGACCAAGCGGCAATATGCTTTTATTAATCTTTTTTGCATTTGTTTCGCTTACTTTCTTTTTTTTCTCATTCAGTAAAAAATTTTCAAGCCGCAAAAGGAAGGTCATCACCTTATGCCAGCCCAAAAGTAAAGGCAGGCAAAGAATCGGCTCCCATTATCGCATGTCTGACCAGGGACCGACAAGGTGTTGCTCGCCGGTTCAGAAGACTGCGCTCCGCTTGTGGGTGGTCCGTAGAGCTTTCGGCTTGCTATACTGTCGGCCCTAGTCTCAGCCGCGTAACAGAGCACTGGTAAACGGTTGAGCAGAACAGATGAGTGCTCCATGCCCATCAGGTTGATCGGCGGCTTCCTTCAAAAGCCCAAAGCGCAGAGGCTGCTTTGCTTCTCTATCGGATTCACCCAACAGGAAGTTTTTCGTCCTATCTTGTTGAAACATCGGCATAATTCAGAACATGTTAGTATAGTGTAGCGAGCATGGGGTTTGGGTGAAGCTATTTATTACATCAGTGGCTTAACGCGCCAATAATTCCGCTTCCTTGGTGACAGTAGTGCCAATAATTTGGCACCATTGTTACCAAGGAAGCCGTCGCACTGTGCCCAGGGCCCGGCAGGAGGTGGCATTTCAGAATTTTGAAAACGATATCCCCTTTGAAGCCAAAATTTCTTACGACTTCCCCTTTGACCCTATTTTTGGCCCCCGTAAGTCCCTGACAAACAGATATACACAAATAATAAGATGGGCGGCCTCAGCGCTTATTATAGTAGTACTACCTGGCTTTCCTGGTCCAGCCCGGGTCATCGTTTGAGAGGATGGCCAAAAATTACACTAACTAACGACTTTTTACTAACGACCCAAAAGAGCGAAAGTACGGAAAAATTGACCATTACTGCGAAAACTGAAAAAATACGATAACAAAAACAACTTTTTGCATAGAACATTACGACCAAATATGATCGCTGACCCTTCTGAGCCCTTGTAGGGCTTATCGAAGAAGCAATCGGTTGAAGACTGAGAAGATTGCTTCAATCAGCGATCAGTAATCTAGCAAAAAGTCAATTTCTCAAAGTTTCCGCGTCGTCTGTGCAAGGTGCATCGATTGCGATTGGAGCGCGCTTTCCGAGGCCGACCATAACGCTGTGAAGCCTATTTGGGGCTGTATCGAAGCGGTGCCTTGGTGGTTTTGGAAGCGGATTTGAACATGTAGTAATACTCTCGACCTAAGCCACATTTATGTAGAGAAATCCGGGAAATTATGTGAAGGAAAGCAGGGAGCCACCCCAGGTGGCTCCCAGGTGGCGCGGGAGCCACCTAATTTCGAAAAAACACTTACCATTTTTTAAATTCACATAAGTTTCTCATAATTTTTCATACTTTGTTACTTAGTCCTACTGCGCATATACACACCATATCTCGCGCAATTTCGTCACCTCTGCGTTGCAAACGAGCCATTTTTCCATTTTCTTGATAGTGGGAAATTTTCAGAAAAAACCTTGCTACAACCTTCAGTCACATAATTTTTCAATGAAACTCCTAACTAATCTCTTACAGGCTTGTGTCCACGTATGTACCAAGTTTCGTAGCATATCGTCATCTGCGCGTTGCAAACGAGCCAATTGAATGCGCATCTTCATTTACCAATTTTACAAAATTTTCGGAAAAAATGCTTATTACCCGTTCCGTTCACATAAGTTTTTCATGATTTTTCATACTTTGTTTCCATTAGCCTCTCTCCGTTCGCTTACAAAATTTGGTGCCATATCGTTACGCATACATTGAGAACTCGTCATTTATGCGTTACAAACAGCATCGTTTGAGCGACGTCGCGCGTGCGGCAGTTAGCGACGGCGCGGTTTCACGCGCGCGAACTCCAGTGTTGCCTGTTGAGGGACATAACATCATAACTTATAATAACGGGCTAAGGGTTGTTTACGTTTGTGTGTGTGTGTGTGAATTTCTGTCTGTCACGAAATTCGTAGAGTGAGTTCCATCAAAGGTCCTGAGCTAGAATTTTGGTAGGAGCACCCTATCAGCATATAGGTAAAATATGGAAAAGCACAAGCCGATCCGACTACTGGAACCTGTGAAATAGCGCGCCAAACGGATCCACGCAACATTTCGCGCGCCAAAGTGGGCCCTGTAAATGTGCTTTTCTCAAAATCATGGTTTCGTTTAGCAAGTAAATCCGCAAACCATGGACTCCAGCCCAAAAAGTGAGCAAAAAGTTTACTTTCATGCAAGATCGGCGCCAAAAAGGAATAACTGCGCAGATGATTGATTTGTCAAGGCTTTATCTTTGAATGTGAGAAAATTTTTGCTCAGAGATGTAACTCACGGTTGTCATCATCTTGGGCTCCGCCCCGGACCCCAAAAAACGACTTCCCCTTTGCTTTTTCGGGCCAAAAACGATATCCAGCTTGTGAAAGCGCCACACCCGCCGGGCCCTGACTGTGCCATCAGGTGACCGGTGGTGAAGCGAGGGCAGGGCTCGGCACAGCTGGCACCGGGTCAAACTGGATATCGTTTTTAGGGCGAAATCAAAGGGGATATCGTTTTTAAGGGGTCCGTGGCGGAGAAGAGTCGCAAGAATGCCGCCGGCATGCCACCGACATGCTGCCCATTAAACAAACAAAGGCGTTTTTTCAGCCATTACGCAATAGTATGACACCAAATTTGGTGTGTGCATGCGCGTTGGGGGACCCGAACTATGGCCCAAAAATTTATGAAAACTTATGTGAATGAAAGCTGTGCTCAACTTTCTTCTGAATTAGCTGGCACGGTGCCAGCTGGGTGCCAGCTGAGCTGGCACCGACACTTTGCTCACATAAGTTTTCATACTTTTCTACATAAAACGTATCTATACCTTAAAAGTTTACATACAGAGAAGAAACATACTCATAATGTTTTCTTTTCAGCGTTTTATAGCCATCTGAAAATTACTGGGTCGGCTCCGCAGCCGAAAAATCGGCTTTTTCTGCTTCTCAGCATGTGATTCAACCACTCAAAAAGGTCAGAAAGCTGTGAAAAGTTGTTCCATGAAATCAGCATGCATGAATACCCTACTATATGCTTTTACATAATCTAAAAATAATGGTGGGTCCTCAAAACAGGTCAAAGGGGGACTTCGTACGAAATTTCCCTGGTGCCAGCTCGTGCCGAGCCCTGAGCGAGGGCCTCCGAAGACGACAAGTAGTCGAAACGCGTTAGGCCACTGATGTATTAAATAGCTTTTACCCAAACCTCGTGCTGGCTACACTATACTAACATATTCTTCCTACAGGTATAGGCTGTCCGCGCAGGGCGCGCAGGGTGTATACTGCGCATCACTCCTCTTTCCTTGTGCACTCTCGCCGCCTGTTTTTTCTGTGCCTCTTCCAGTCATGAAGTTCCTGCAATGGACGCAAAAGCGTTGCTCTCCAAGAGCAGCGCGGATACGAAACTCTTCTCCATATTCATCCAGAACAGGAAAATTATTTTTTTCCTGTTCTGGATGAATAAAAAATTTCGATTACCCCCCTGTGCCAACTCCCAGCCCCGTAGCTCAAATTTTGCAAAAAAATCGATAAAATCGACATCGATCGATAACGAAAAGTAGCCTGTGACACCCGCCGGGGGTTCGAAGTGTATGTGTGCCAAGTTTGGTCCGGATCGGTTAAGAAATGGAATTTTCTATTCGGAACATACGGCGGAGCCGGGTAAGCCAGCTAGTACCTAATAATAAGTCAGTAAGTGAAGAAGATTGAATTGCTGATAACTGAGAGGAAGACTCAAACATGAAGAACGCCTTTTGCGAAGATGGGAAAATAGAGTTGAAAGGCTTACTCGTCGCGGAAGAGTTTTTTTTCCTGTTCTGGATGAATATGGAGAAGAGTTTCGTATCCGCGCTGCTCTTGGAGAGCAACGCTTTTGCGTCCATTGCAGGAACTTCATGACTGGAAGAGGCACAGAAAAAACAGGCGGCGAGAGTGCACAAGGAAAGAGGAGTGATGCGCAGTATACACCCTGCGCGCCCTGCGCGGACAGCCTATACCTGTAGGAAGAATATGTTAGTATAGTGTAGCCAGCACGAGGTTTGGGTAAAAGCTATTTAATACATCAGTGGCCTAACGCGTTTCGACTACTTGTCGTCTTCGGAGGCCCTCGCTCAGGGCTCGGCACGAGCTGGCACCAGGGAAATTTCGTACGAAGTCCCCTTTGACCTGTTTTGAGGACCCACCATTATTTTTAGATTATGTAAAAGCATATAGTAGGGTATTCATGCATGCTGATTTCATGGAACAACTTTTCACAGCTTTCTGACCTTTTTGAGTGGTTGAATCACATGCTGAGAAGCAGAAAAAGCCGATTTTTCGGCTGCGGAGCCGACCCAGTAATTTTCAGATGGCTATAAAACGCTGAAAAGAAAACATTATGAGTATGTTTCTTCTCTGTATGTAAACTTTTAAGGTATAGATACGTTTTATGTAGAAAAGTATGAAAACTTATGTGAGCAAAGTGTCGGTGCCAGCTCAGCTGGCACCCAGCTGGCACCGTGCCAGCTAATTCAGAAGAAAGTTGAGCACAGCTTTCATTCACATAAGTTTTCATAAATTTTTGGGCCATAGTTCGGGTCCCCCAACGCGCATGCACACACCAAATTTGGTGTCATACTATTGCGTAATGGCTGAAAAAACGCCTTTGTTTGTTTAATGGGCAGCATGTCGGTGGCATGCCGGCGGCATTCTTGCGACTCTTCTCCGCCACGGACCCCTTAAAAACGATATCCCCTTTGATTTCGCCCTAAAAACGATATCCAGTTTGACCCGGTGCCAGCTGTGCCGAGCCCTGCCCTCGCTTCACCACCGGTCACCTGATGGCACAGTCAGGGCCCGGCGGGTGTGGCGCTTTCACAAGCTGGATATCGTTTTTGGCCCGAAAAAGCAAAGGGGAAGTCGTTTTTTGGGGTCCGGGGCGGAGCCCAAGATGATGACAACCGTGAGTTACATCTCTGAGCAAAAATTTTCTCACATTCAAAGATAAAGCCTTGACAAATCAATCATCTGCGCAGTTATTCCTTTTTGGCGCCGATCTTGCATGAAAGTAAACTTTTTGCTCACTTTTTGGGCTGGAGTCCATGGTTTGCGGATTTACTTGCTAAACGAAACCATGATTTTGAGAAAAGCACATTTACAGGCCCACTTTGGCGCGCGAAATGTTGCGTGGATCCGTTTGGCGCGCTATTTCACAGGTTCCAGTAGTCGGATCGGCTTGTGCTTTTCCATATTTTACCTATATGCTGATAGGGTGCTCCTACCAAAATTCTAGCTCAGGACCTTTGATGGAACTCACTCTACGAATTTCGTGACAGACAGAAATTCACACACACACACACAAACGTAAACAACCCTTAGCCCGTTATTATAAGTTATGATGTTATGTCCCTCAACAGGCAACACTGGAGTTCGCGCGCGTGAAACCGCGCCGTCGCTAACTGCCGCACGCGCGACGTCGCTCAAACGATGCTGTTTGTAACGCATAAATGACGAGTTCTCAATGTATGCGTAACGATATGGCACCAAATTTTGTAAGCGAACGGAGAGAGGCTAATGGAAACAAAGTATGAAAAATCATGAAAAACTTATGTGAACGGAACGAGTAATAAGCATTTTTTCCGAAAATTTTGTAAAATTGGTAAATGAAGATGCGCATTCAATTGGCTCGTTTGCAACGCGCAGATGACGATATGCTACGAAACTTGGTACATACGTGGACACAAGCCTGTAAGAGATTAGTTAGGAGTTTCATTGAAAAATTATGTGACTGAAGGTTGTAGCAAGGTTTTTTCTGAAAATTTCCCACTATCAAGAAAATGGAAAAATGGCTCGTTTGCAACGCAGAGGTGACGAAATTGCGCGAGATATGGTGTGTATATGCGCAGTAGGACTAAGTAACAAAGTATGAAAAATTATGAGAAACTTATGTGAATTTAAAAAATGGTAAGTGTTTTTCGAAATTAGGTGGCTCCCGCGCCACCTGGGAGCCACCTGGGGTGGCTCCCTGCTTTCCTTCACATAATTTCCCGGATTTCTCTACATAAATGTGGCTTAGGTCGAGAGTATTACTACATGTTCAAATCCGCTTCCAAAACCACCAAGGCACCGCTTCGATACAGCCCCAAATAGGCTTCACAGCGTTATGGTCGGCCTCGGAAAGCGCGCTCCAATCGCAATCGATGCACCTTGCACAGACGACGCGGAAACTTTGAGAAATTGACTTTTTGCTAGATTACTGATCGCTGATTGAAGCAATCTTCTCAGTCTTCAACCGATTGCTTCTTCGATAAGCCCTACAAGGGCTCAGAAGGGTCAGCGATCATATTTGGTCGTAATGTTCTATGCAAAAAGTTGTTTTTGTTATCGTATTTTTTCAGTTTTCGCAGTATGGTCAATTTTTCCGTACTTTCGCTCTTTTGGGTCGTTAGTAAAAAGTCGTTAGTTAGTGTAATTTTTGGCCATCCTCTCAAACGATGACCCGGGCTGGACCAGGAAAGCCAGGTAGTACTACTATAATAAGCGCTGAGGCCGCCCATCTTATTATTTGTGTATATCTGTTTGTCAGGGACTTACGGGGGCCAAAAATAGGGTCAAAGGGGAAGTCGTAAGAAATTTTGGCTTCAAAGGGGATATCGTTTTCAAAATTCTGAAATGCCACCTCCTGCCGGGCCCTGGGCACAGTGCGACGGCTTCCTTGGTAACAATGGTGCCAAATTATTGGCACTACTGTCACCAAGGAAGCGGAATTATTGGCGCGTTAAGCCACTGATGTAATAAATAGCTTCACCCAAACCCCATGCTCGCTACACTATACTAACATGTTCTGAATTATGCCGATGTTTCAACAAGATAGGACGAAAAACTTCCTGTTGGGTGAATCCGATAGAGAAGCAAAGCAGCCTCTGCGCTTTGGGCTTTTGAAGGAAGCCGCCGATCAACCTGATGGGCATGGAGCACTCATCTGTTCTGCTCAACCGTTTACCAGTGCTCTGTTACGCGGCTGAGACTAGGGCCGACAGTATAGCAAGCCGAAAGCTCTACGGACCACCCACAAGCGGAGCGCAGTCTTCTGAACCGGCGAGCAACACCTTGTCGGTCCCTGGTCAGACATGCGATAATGGGAGCCGATTCTTTGCCTGCCTTTACTTTTGGGCTGGCATAAGGTGATGACCTTCCTTTTGCGGCTTGAAAATTTTTTACTGAATGAGAAAAAAAAGAAAGTAAGCGAAACAAATGCAAAAAAGATTAATAAAAGCATATTGCCGCTTGGTCCATTTTTAGGAACTTGACGTTACCCATCGCGAGCACTCGAAGACCACCACCCGCCATGGACGAATCTACGCCTCATTTCATGATATCGGAGAACAAAGCTTCTTGATGGCTACGATTTAAGAGCTCTATCCCAACCTGAATTCTCCTCCTCCTTCGGGCATGAATCGTAGGAAGCACCGAACCCCCACATTTCAACAACTGAAAGCTGTTGAAGAAGAAATTTTGACCTATAAAATTGCAATCGAAACCATGAAGTTCGTAGAAGTTATGACCGTTAGAGCTTGAGAACCCAATTTTCACCTACTCTCCCAAGAATTCGATTTCGGCGTGTTTCAATAAATCGGCATAGCTAAGGTATACTCTGATAGGGCAAATCTTACTCTGCAGAACCTGTGAAGTCGCACATCACATAGATACCTTCACAGTCAAGGAGGAGATGATTTCACTTGTAGGAGCGAAAACGTCAGCTCTCATTAACAAGGAAAGAAAGGTTTGGTCGAAGTGGCTTTTTGAGATGAGATGTACACGCTTGGAACGCTGATGCCAAATTTGCCTTTGCCATTTGCTGCGGACTTCTGGCGAAAAGTAATGAGAGTTTTTGTGAGTAAAGTTGCAATGCAAGAGTAGTATGAAACCAAATGTAACCTTTTGGAGCAGCGAGTTGATATGTTTGAATCAAAATTATTTATTGCACCGAGTGATCCGAATATCAGTTACGCCCTGGAAAAATGTTACGACTGAGTTTACACTAAACTTGCATTTAACTCTTTGCTCACAAAAATCTTTATAACTCCCCGCTCAGAAGCCCGCAGCAGAAAGCGAAGACAGATTCAGAATCACCATTCCAAGCTCTACAAGACAGTATGCATCTCATTCTAAAAGGCCACTTGGATAACATGACGCTTTTTTGAAATTCTGGTTTTGGGCGACTAACTCTCAGATCGACCTGTTTTTTTCGCCATCAGGTAGGACGTCATTTACTCAGAATCTACGAAGTCGCAAACTCATGCAACAGATTTATAACAAATGCACTTTCTTATAATTTTCGAAATTCAATCATATAAAGTTCTAGTTCTCGCCGGTTACATCCTGAACCGACCTGCTTTAGTAAAAATGTACTTAATATAATTCGCAACGTCTCGCTAAGTTTCACTTTCAAACACAATATTTGATAAGCACTTTCATCTGAAGTATTTACGCTGCTCTATTCAATAATTTCAAAAAGGGCCGTTGGCTGAATGTTGTTGGCCCTAACGTGGACCGCTGGGCTACAACCCTTGGAATCAACGGAAATTATCAAAAGGCTTTGCTCTTCGAAATGCTAAGAAGTGCTGAGGCGTAAACGCTTCCTTGGCTGGCGGTGATCTCCGAGTGCTCACAGTGAAGCAAGCAAGTATATGCTTTCAGTAGTCTCTTTTGCGTTTGTTTCGCTTGACTTTCTCTTTTCCTTATTCAGTTAAAATTTTTTCACGGTGCAAAAGTGAAGGTGGTCACCCTATACCACATCAAAAGTGAACGGGGGGGGGGTAGTGAACCTGCTCCCACTATTGCATATCTGCCTCGAAACCGCGCGCTCACAACGCAAAGGGTTAGCGCTGCACTTGCTCGCTCATAACATTGCCAGAGAGATTAGAGAAAATGAAGAAGGAACAGACAGGTCCCAACACGACCACTTCCACCAAAATGCAGACCTGACGGGCCACCTATGGCGTTGCGGAGGTTGTCACCATGTCATTTTTGGCCTGATCCGGATTGGGTCAGACGGATAACGCGTAAGTGGCGCATCTGAACACAGCAATCTTGGGCAAGTGTAATGAAGAGTGTGAGTAAGACAAGATTAGCAGGTGTGCGTAGCAGGTGGTACCCGGGCAGCAGACTGATGCCGCAGCCAATTGCCGGAGCTGCCGGCAGGCCGCTGCAGGTACAGTAATTATTCTCGTCGTCTAAAACTCTTGGAGAGGTTTCTCTGGACTTTTCGCTGAGGTGCGATATGGAATAGCGTGATATGCTCAATATCTGTATCATTTTAAACATCAGTATATCCATTTTTTGAGAACTATGCAAATGGTACTTTTCCGTTATCCGGACCCATTTTTTCAAGAGGCTCTTATACGATACTTTCTTTAGTCTGAGAATAATTTTTCATAGATTTCTACGAGGACGCCTCCTTGCCACATGTCACAAAAAAATTGACACGTCTTGGTCCATTTTAACAGGTTTTTTTTTTCGGAATCATTTCCGGTTAGGTAAAAGAGATTTTGTGATCACCTTAGGCCTGTTCAATTGTTTTACATAAGAGCAAAACAACCATAACTTCTTCTAGAGCGTGTTGCTTGCTTTCAGCAGTATTCAAAATTGTCTTTTCTTTAGACCCTTTTCGCCATGCAATTTTAGCCAGAAAAGGCTATAAATGATATCTAAAAGTACCTTGCTATCTAAAAGTACCTTGCTGCTGCTTGTTTCGCCTCTCAAATGACATACTTCCAGCACTTCGCTATTCTGAGCAAGCCTATTCTGTTCATCGATAATAGTATATCGTTATTATTATGACAATGTTTACTTTGAACCATTTAATCGAAATGAGGTCAAAATTAACTAAAAAAAACATATTGAACTTGCATCGCTTGTACGGTAACAAAAACTCTTGGTAAAACCTGCTGAACGTGTAGATGACATGTAAAATTCTTTTGACACGTGGCAGAAGGTTGACACTTCCTCCTTTGAATTTGGGAACAAGTATAGTACAAGGTCAAAAGAAATATCCTTCTTTGAAAAAATGGGCCCGGATAATGGAAAAGTACCTGCAAATTAGCAAAACTATAGAGTTTTTAGAAGGAAAACAGTCACAAGTTTCAATCACTCTGAATACCCAAAATAATCAGAGGCTGAAAAATTCAAGAAATGTTTGGTTTGAAAGAAAATTTTCTTTTGGCAGGTGGGTCTAGTATTGGTGCTCTAAGAACAGCAATGACATGCATCACGTGCGGAAACCTCACTTCGACTGAGGGTCCTTTCCTTGTTAGAAAGAACAACAAAACGCCACTTTGGAAAAACGCAAGAATGTATAAAAATACCCTTTAAAGCATAGAGAACAGGTAAGGATAGAAGTTGAGAGGGGCAGTCAATTTTGTCAGCTTTTTTGTTGGTGAGATTTTGGAAACCTTCATATAAAGTAGGAGAAAATTGGAACGCTTTGACTTTGGCAAACTCTGCGTTTGTGAAATGAAAAATCCGTGCTTTGCCTTTGGCGAGGAAAAGGTTGCCGCAAAACTTCAAAAGTTCTAAGTTTTAGTGACATCACACTTCATACACACAGCCAGCTTCAAATGAGATACTAACCGATAGACCAAAGCAAGCTTCATAAAATAGAGCTCAAACATTTACGACAAAATTGGTTTGCCCGAAGTTTGGAGCTAAGATTTAAAACGCACTGAAGTCCTTGAAAATTTCAGAAATTACCGTCTAGCAAAATCCTAGGAACCCCAACTTGCTCACGCACACACTCTCTATATCGGACATTTGTGTGCACAGTTCGTGGTTTTCCCAAGGCAAGAAATAGAGAAAACGAAATTTGGCATGTTTTTGGCAAAGCAATCCCAAGCACCTCCGTGATAGGTGATTCTGTGGTGTACTTTGGAAGTTAAACATGATGTTTTAGCTTTATAAAAGTTTAGTTTTCGACAAAAATCAAATTTTTGCAAAAAAAAATCCAGAAACCCGACATAGTCGCACTTTTGACCTTTTTTGTTTTTTTTGTGTTCTAGGAAATCGGGAAAATTCCATATGCTGAGTTCCGAATGTTCGATGTAAAAAGTACGTACCTGTGCGAGCTGAAGTCTCCAAGACATCTATGGACGGAGGTACGATTTTACGGGTCGAAAATTTTATATTTTATAATCGAACCGGAACAAAGTTTTCGCAGTGATTTGTACTACTCTCTCTTGTAGAGCTTGCTTTGTTCTATCAAATGACACCTCATTCACTCTCAGACAATTCACCGGAACTTCCGCAGGACAAGCAGAACTTGCAGCGTTTCCGCAGCACTTTCTTAACCGTTGAGAAAGTGCACGCTCCAAAATGCGAGGTTTTCGCAGGAAATTGACGTCACAGCGATCGTAAACCGGAACTTCCGCAGCACTTTCCATAAAGCGCTGCGAAAGTGCAGTGAGGCTCGTAAGGTTTCCGCAGCACTTTGACCTGCCAGCATTTCCGCAGGATTTTGAGAGCGCATGCACTTGCGATTGCGAAATAGCAAACGCATCTTTGCCGCAATCAATGGCGTTGGCATCTGTTTCTCTTCTCTTCTTCTCTTTTTTCTCCTGTTCCCTCAATATTCCTCAATATTAACTTATCCTTCTTCTAATTAGCACTCTCACAGGAATCGGCGCATCTGAATAATCATCACCAAGCTGCTGGAAACTGGAAAGGACTCAGAGGAGGGGCTTTGTCGAAGCACGACGCTCCCGTGCAGGTGTGTCTGTTCCCTTTGCTTTGTTCAAAATATTATTTTTAACAAACAATCAAATGATGGAAGCTACTATGAATAGTAATTTTCGAATAATCCTCGATCAAACAATTTGAAATCTGTAAACAGTAATTTTCGAATAATTTTTGAAAAAATTGGAAACAATTTGGTAGAAATCAGGTTGATATATGTATAATTGATGCAAGTTTCCTAAAGTTCGTCTCTGATTACAGTAACTTCTTCCTGAAACGCTCTTATTAAACGCAATAAAAACTGTTGCAAACAGCAACAGCTCTGGCTAAACAACACATACTCTTGCTTTACTATGACCATTAGAGTAAGATTTCTTAGTTCGAAGACGGCTAAAAAATCCTCCTGGAAAAATCTGGTTTTGAGAAGCGTATACTTTCAGATGCACTGGGTGGCGCTAATTATGTTCGTTGGCAGTGCAGTAAAGTTTGGCTCTTACGAAATTTTTTGCGAGGATGGCAAAAATGAAATCGATAGTAATCCCTTTTCCCGACATTTTAGAGGAAGCAAATAATTGGCTTTGATATTTTTCAATTTTTCAAAAACAGTAGATAGAGTAAAGGGCAAGAATTATGAGATTTGATCTTTTATCTTCGAGGGCTCTAAACTTCAAGATAAAAAAAGGTGTACAGAAGCAACAGCATCCATAGGCAACTGAAAGATACGCTTTTGAGATATCATGAAAAGTTTCTAAGAGAATTCTGTTTTGAGAACCAGCGTTTCAAAGAAGACGCATCAATCATGATTCCTAAGATAATATTAGGTCGTTTCAGTGTTCGTCGGTTCTTCAAAAAAACATAACTTCCTTTCTTTTCAATAGAATTTCTCAAAACTATTTCTATTTGAGAGAGGAAACCGTGCTCTTACAACGATGCCTCTTGCATGAATCAGTATGGAAAAATCGAGATTTAGAAACTAAGAGATTTCATGATTAGCATTTTTCAAGCAGGGTCGCGGAAAATTGTGAATATATTTTTATAGAGATAGAGAAAGATAGAGAAAATTTTGCACATTATAGTGGCTCCTTTGCCATCAATCAGTACGAGATAGTTCGTAAGTTAGAAGCGAGGAAAGAGGACTGACCAGGTTTAGCGATTTTTAAGGAAGCTCAAAAATTCTAAAAACGTCACAGCGAAAACCATCATAACTTTTGATAGGGGCATTTGTTCGGCACGAATTTAGTATAGCTAGGAAGAGGAGATCACAAGACATATGTTTATGTTAGTTCGGTTTTTTGTGACGTTTTTGGAATTTGGTGAGCTCGCATAAAGCACCGGGGTCTGAGTAATCTTCTTCCTGCATTTTTAACTCTGCGACTTTTGCTTAGTAGAACGCATTTAAGCTCTCGCCTCTTTCTGCTACAAAATTGAGGAATTACAATTGGAATCGCAAAATTCAACCATTTCTGTTATTTTTGGAGGGAGTGGCTACACGTCCACGGACCCAAAAATTTTTTAAATTTTTCCTCTTTTTCCCCTCCCCGCCCTCTTCCCGAGATTGGTTTCTCGCACCGCTACTGATTTTCATGTCTCTATGAATCTCTTCTCTTTGCTCTCGCTGTTTTTCGATGCTTTTCTTCCTCACATATACCACCTGTCTTTTCACAATACCTCACACTTCGCAAGATAATATTTTCCTTCTAATCCAAATATTGTGAAAATAATCTGAAGCTAGTAATTTGAAATAATTACCGAAATACTTTGAAACTATTACTTTCTGAATAACAATTTTTTAATAATCCCTGATCATACTAGAAATAATTTGGTAGAGATGTGCCAAAGGGGGGAGGGGATAATGGGTTTGGTTTGGTTTCCTACCTACCCCTTCCCGAAATTTTGTTCCAAAGCTGTCACTGTTCACGTTTTGTGGCCCACTCTATGAAATTTGTTCAATTTGTTTGAGTTAATTAAATGAATGGGTCATACGTAAGCAGAACGGGTCTGACTTATTTGTTTTTATCATTTTTTGACTTTATTTACTTTCTGGATTTCAAATCTATAAATGAAGTACACGGATTAATCGAAAGGTGCGATTTACGTCAACTTTTTTCAGTCATTCTCCTTTCACGGAGAAAGAAGCGGAAGTTGGTTTTAGCTGCGCAGACAAAACCAAAATAAAACCCGTCAAAGGAAACGTGCGAATTTTCATCAGGACGCACCATTCCCTCAAAGCGCATTTTATTATCTCTCTTGTAAATGAGATTGTTAATTTGTCTTAACTTAATCTATCTCAGTAACTAAGTTCTCGCCATCTAATCTTATTTCACTTGTTTCACTGCATAATCTTGGGTTCCCATTTCACTGCTTTCATTGCCATGTCATCTTTGAAATAATCACTACTTCTATTCCGATACCAAGTTTTTTTTTGCGTCGACCACACTGTTCTATCTGCTATTTTTTATTTACATATCGCCTCTTATATTGTTTGGTATTTCTTCCTAATGTCTGCCGATTTATCACAATATTACTTCTTCAGCCATCGTCCGGCTGCCTTACAGTAACCCAAACTTGGCGTAAAGTATGTTCACTGCACAAGTCACGCATTCGACGCCTCCCTTCAAGGGGTCAGCCACACTATTCCAGGAGATGATGCCCGCGATTTCTGTAAGTCATGCAATTCCTGTGTTTCCTTGACTTCCGATGTGCCGCACTACGGGGCGTTTTACGAACTTCAGTCACAGGAATCGCAGGAATCACAGGATTAAGGCCTCAGAGCTGTCGTCCTTGGCTATTCAACCGGCAAGCATGAAGCTGCTGCAATGATGACTTTCAATACCAAGAAAGTGTGCGAAAGCGCTTTTTAAGGGGGATTCTAATGTTTGATCACATTTGCACGCACGAGATTTTGTTTAGAACAGAGTTAGTCGAAGGCCTTCGATTAGCTCTCCGAATGACATGTCTTGAAGCCTTTCCTGCATAGTTCTTTTTTTGAATTTCATAACGTCCGGTGTCGTACATTACATATCTACGTATTGTATGCATGTGCATAATATGTTTACCCCTGCATGGGATTTGTTCGGTATGAACTTCAGCTGACTTAAAGGTGGATTTTGTTCTGGAATACCCTTTTGTTGAGAGGAGATAATGGCAAGGTTGTTGTACAAGACCCTTTCGATTCGATACAAGATTCGTGCTTTTGAAACTTACCCTAATAATTTCCAGTTTTTCCGTCCAACTCAGTACGATGAGAACGTACATTTAAACAAGAAACAAGAAGTCATCGGATGAGAAAGCCTCTTCTACGAACACCAGCAAATGTTTGCTGTATTCCCACAGTAGTGTGAACTTTAAATGATTAGGGGAATTCAGCTCCACGCCTTTTGCTCAGCACCATAGGCTCAGTGAACCACATTCTGTGAAATGCTCACTAGTAGAAAACGTTCAACCTACATGACAGAACTGCAAAAAGATCACCAAAGAAGGATAACTGTGCACTGCACAATGGTCATGGCTTTCATAAGTGATTTGAAGATATGAAACAGATGCGTTATTGAGCACGTATGATGATAAACCTCTGAAATAAAAACAAACAAATCATAAGCTTCGTCCTTTAGAGGCCTACTTGACTCGCTAGTACGCAAAGTTCCGATATTCAGCATTGTGTTACCACTGTTTCTATCAAAAGAAACATTCTGAATGTTTTTATGCGTAGGAGCGAAAACGTAGTTTTTGACTATGGCTATATGTAATGTCATATCAATATCAATAGTGCTTTTCTTTTCCTGCAACTATTAGTTAAAGTATCATCCAAACGAATAATGACTACATATGAGCAAACACTTTAGCATTTCGTCAAACTGTAGGATACCGGTGGTGTGATAGAATTTTCGTGGAACCAGTGGAATCTTTAGGCTAGTCATGTCTGACATCGCCCTTTCACTTGAATAGAGTACTTGGTGACTGTGACCATAAAATGCTCATAGGACGCTTCTTTGAACCTGATTACGAATCTATGCTCAACATTCCGCTAGACGCGACTTTGTGTAAAAAAGAAAGACCTTAAGATATATTGATTATGCCGACCCTCATCAATGCAGATACTTACTGGAAAAAGGTGTAACTTCATTGAAAGAAGAGTTTCGCAGATAAGCAAAGTGGATTTTGAATCGGTACACAAAGGCGCAATTCACATTTCCTCATATATGGCCACGGTCACCAACTATTCTCCTTGTCAGCATACTCACATTGCTTCCATCGAGTCTGACGACCAAAGTGATACGCACAAAGTCAACGATCATTCGAGACTAGTTTTCTCACCAGAAAATCGCGCAACACTTGTCTAAATCTCGATTTGCGACACTTAAACTCCTTCAAATCGAGGTGACGCCGTCGAAAAAAAAAGACGTCGAATACGTGACTTGTGCAGTGAACATATTTTACGCCAAGTTTGGGTTACTGTAAGACAGCCGGACGATGGCTGAAGAAGTAATATTGTGATTTATCCGCGATTTACCCATGTTCGCCTATGTATATTTGAAATGTTTCCATATTCTATGTATGCATTCATACACTATATACTTGCTTATTCTTCCTTCTTCGACTCTCAATCTTGTTGATCTGTGTCTGGCCTCAATTGCAATAATCAAACTACCTCTGACTGTCTATTGTTCCCATATAATGCCTTTGCATAGAAAAATAAATTGTGCCATTTATTTTCAAATAAATACCTCGTTGTTGCTGTCCTATTTATCATCGTGATAAGAATTTTTACATTAAAGGAAGGCTCACTCAAAAGCGGAAACCTAGTATCACAAAAGGAAGCTTGATATGGAAGAAACGGATCGCGAATCAAAAGCGAAAACCGCAAAGTGCTGCGGAAATCCTGCGAAAGCGCTGCGGAAACCCTGCACCCTGAGATCGCAGGGTTTCCGCAGCACTTGCGCAGGATTTCCGACGGGTCACCTGCGGAAACCCTGCGAAAGCGCTGCGAAAGTTCCGGCCAGTTGTCTGAGCTGTTTTTCATGACCACACTGTCGCGATAGGATGCAGGCGTTATTTTTCGGACAACCTACCAAAAGTCTTGCCAAAAAGTTCTTTTGTTTGCTGTATAGGACAGATTCATTGGTCCCCATGCAATTCGTTAATGATGATGTAATGTGCAAACCAAATATCGCTCTCTTCACTTCCATACTTGACCAGTTCCTGATTACAGTAAAGTGTGGGGCAATAAAGGGTATATGGCTTTGCGGCGACGAGTCACAAGCCAATTTACTACATCACTTTACTCGATCGACCATTATTGTATTCGTAGATTTTGCTTTTATTGCGAAGAGTGGTTTAGGCAAAGTCATGTTTGTTTTACCCTAAATAAACTAAACCGATTCAGTTTACTCTGAAGGTTAGGAGACCTAGAGACTTTGGCAGCTTTCCTTCCACAATTAGTATCTGTGCTTTATAGAAGTGAAAGGAAGAAGTTCATGATTTTTTATTCGCTTTACTTCATGGCGTTAACACTCAAAATGCGTCCTCAAATTTCAGAATTTAGAAAATGTTTACTAAAGTTTTTCATGCAAAATTATTCAGCTAACTGCGCAGAAGCCTTAACAGACTGCGTTGCTCAAATAGAAAGTCTCTTCGGAATGGGGGATGCGACAAGAAGTAGCGAAAAGGGAATTTCTTCATGCTTCTGTTCACTAAGATTTTCGCTATCTAACTGTAAAAGCAGGAAGTCTAAGTGAGCTGATACTGTATGTCCCTTCAAGACTCCTGCGCGAACCGATTGAGATGAAACTCTACATACATTTGTTTTTGACCCCTCAGATTGACTTAAGATTAAAACACATTTTCTAACGTGACTTAAGATTAAAACACATTTTCTAACGAACGACTTTAACAATTTCGTGCAGACATCTGCACTAAAGATTTCATTTCGTACTGAAGAAAATTAGGTAATTGTAACCAGCGAAAGATCCCTGGTCGAAGTGGCCTTTCCAGAAAAGATGCAAACTGTCTCTAAACTCATCGAACGGTGATTCCGAATCTGTTTTTCTCATCTGCGGAGCGCCTTTGGATAAGGAGTTATGAGAATGTAGCGATAATTTGAAGGCGCAGTTAGAAGAAATCATTGGTTTTATTTTGACTAGGCCTTCAATTTTTTGGCTTATAAAACGTTCATAATTTTTCACCCAGAGGCGCTCTGCAGATGAGGAAAGCAGATTTGAAATCAGCGTTTAATGCTCTTTAAAGGCAGTGTCTCACCAAAATTTAGTTGTCGAGATTTCTACATTTTGCATGCCTGTCGGACCCTGTCTAGCGCTGCATGGGCTTAGAATCGCACGAAGTCCCCAAAAGCCCCGTTTTCTGGAGGCCCCGTGGAAGCAACGCGGACGAGTTGCATCTTTTAACTTCAGCCTCAGCCACAGTGGCAGCAACAGAGGGGAGGTGGATGCCAAGTGGAGGGACATGTTCAAACGCGTAAGGGGGAGACCGAAGGAGTCGTTCGCGCGTACCAAGTCGCTCTCCGCGTACCACTTTGAGCGAATTTTTCTCAGCGTGGAGGGTGTCAAATTGAGTAGAACTTGTTGTAATGGCCTATTCAGAGGTCCCTATAATGTAATATGTGAAGATCCGGCGACCTCAACTTTGGTGAGACACTGCCTTCTCGGCAAATCTCAACCTAGTCAAATTTGCGCTTACCTGGGGTTTTTCAATACGCTGATCCCGAAAATCAACTTTTGAAAGCTTGAAAATGGCGAAAATGAGCGTTTTTTGATGCCATTCCCTTTGATATTGGACGAGTGGAGCAAGGCCGATGACGCTAAATCGTGGCAGACCCAATGGTTATAGCGTTGCGGCGGGCAGCCTCCAATGGTAAGAAGGAAATTGCCAACTCGTCCAGATGCGTGTAAGATTTCCCTGCGCGTACAAGTCTGGGAGCGATTTTCTCGGCAGGAAAAGCATGCTGTGCAGCCGGGATTGCACTGTTTTCATAATTGGGCGATAAGGAGCCTACCGCGTTGAAATCCCGAGTTGTTGGATTTTGCCGATCCACTGCCTTCAAGTGTATATCAATAAATGAAGGCCACTTTGACCAAAAAACCTTTCTCTTAGGCAACCAGATTCGACTTCCATTTCTGGTCAATCCGGGGCTTTCTTAAGTCCCTTCGAATATGAACTCGAGAATCGAAAACGAAAACCGAAAACTCGAAAACCCCGACGATCTCCCTTTCGGAGGACGCACAGGCCGGCTTTCCGAAACGGTGATTGGGTGGGCGTGCACGGAGGAGCAGATTTTACTGGAGGGGATGGAGGTGGGTGCCAACTTGGGGTCCTCATGCATCTTCCCTAAGGGATTTTCTTGCTTCCGAAGCGACATTCTGCGCCGCGACTTGGTCACTGGCTTGGTGGGAGGTCCTACAATATTAAGGCCATAAGCTCAAAACCCCTAAGTTGGGGTGGACGGTGCCTTCAAATGATGCTGCTTTGAGATAAGCATTCGCAGTGGCATCGATGTACCGTGCAGCGAGATTTAGGCTGCTGGAGGACGGAAGGGGATAGGAGAGTGTGATTTGCCACCTACTTATAATGTAACTCACAAGGGAAGCGTGTTTAGTCGAAGTAAGCTTTCCAAATGAGACTCATACTGCCTTGAAGAACATTAAGCGATGATTCCAAATCTGCCTTCCAAATCTGCCAAGCGCCTTTGGACGCCGAGTTATGGGCGTTTTTCAGATCAAAAACTGAACACAAAACTAGAATAAAATCGCTCAAATTTGCTCAAGTGGTCCAGTGTGAAGTATCAGAGCAGTTTAGCAGTGGATACATTTTGTCTAATATGCTAATACTTAACACTGCTTTATCTGAGCGCTGGGAAGATTGTAACAGTCGATTTTACCTAAACTCAGTATTCGTTTTCCGTTCCAAAAAACGGCCCTAACTGGGCGTACAGAGGCGCTTGGCAGATTTGGAAGGCAGATTTGGAATCACCGTGCAATACTCTTCAAAACTGTATGGGTCTCATACGAAAAGGCCACTTCGACTAAACACGCTTCCCTTGTCAGTTCAGTTACTGCGATCTGCGGTACCCAAGATATTTGAGCCAGGCCTAGCAGCGGAAGCATTTTCATACGCTGAATGTCGTTTTCTGAGGGGGAAGCAAAAGGGTAAACAACTTTTATTAACCCACTGACGACGATGTGGATCACCGGTGGCCCACGCACCTTTTGCTGCCAGGGACGATGTGGACCACCGGTGGCCCACATCCCTTGCAAAGTCATATTATTTGTGGATATAGTATTTTTTTCCACAAATCAACATTTTTCTCAACCTTTTGCACTTTTGGGACCTATGGGGTCCGTCGTTCAGCAAAAGGTTTATAGTTGTTTATAAAACGACTTTGCATTCCGTAAATAACAACAAAACCTCCCCACACTGAAAGTGTTGTGCAAAATCGCGTCGTCACACAGCGCCGCCAGGCGAAATTAGGCGTCGTCGTCAATGGGTTAATATAAGCCCGACTTTGAAGCTGTAAGGTCATTTTACCAGTGACAGGCATCTAACTGGTCATGTCACAAATACGATTAGTGCATAAACTTGTGCGCACAAATTCTCAACGTGTTAAAACATGACCTTTATGCGCAAAAGGATAAACGGTCCTTTGTTTACAACGACTAAGCAATAGTGACCATCAAATATGGTGTGTAGCTCCGCGACGATAATCAAACGAAAAGTACGAAATTTATGAAAAATCATGTGAATGAAGGAAATCATAAGTGTTTTTCTGTTCTAGTTGCTCCCGCCAATATGGAAGCACCTTGAGGTTGTGCGGGGCCAAGCAAAGTCATGGCTCCCATCGTCACGTAATTTTTCGCAATTATTTGTACAAATCCATTCTTTAGTCCAAGCTGTACCTATGGCACTCACCACGACCCAAGTTTCGACAATGTCGAAGGGGAGCTCGTTTACAGATTCCAGATGCCGCTTCGTGCTGGCTCTGATTTGATTAAATGAATTATTGCGCAACCATCCTAAAAATTTTTTTGTTGGCAAAAAAATTTGGCGCAAATCGGATGTAAGAAAATGACAGTAGATGCAGTTCGCACAAATCGCAAAAAGAAAACGAAGAAGCGACGAGAATCATCGGCAACGCGCAAAAAAATGTCTATTTTTTTTCTCAGAACGCATAGTCTAACCCAGGTAGTATTTAATTGATTAGTAATGCTGTGCTACATGAAAAACTTTTTTATAATGTGGAATTTTTTTCCGCAGAAACCCAAAACTTACAGCTTTCCATGGGCGCAGTTTGTAGATTAGCTCTGAAGCTTTGGAACTCAAACTTTCGTAAAATTTGAAAATCCTTGCTACATATATTGCATTCTTTTGCAGCCACTGTTCTTCTACCTCAATGTCAAAAAAAAAACGGATTTCTCGAATTTGTAAATCTTGAAATTACTTACAACGAATTCATTTCTGTAGTGATCTCGGACTTGCTTACCGGTTTCATCCCGAGGCGCTAATATGTTGTTGTTATCGTTTAACACGATCGTATATCAGCTCAAATCAAGGTGATAGATGGGCTAACATCAGCTAGCATTTATCAGATACTCGTTCTTCGCGCAGGCTTTTTGTGCTGAGTCAGGGCTAATAGACATCCGTCACCATGATGATATACTGGCGTTGTCAAGTCAGACAACGCTCACCCATTCCATCATCTGGTGCGCCGATCGGGAATAATGGGGGTAGTTCGCTTTTTGGTGACGTCATCCTGTCACATACGTAATGAAGATTGGATATACAGTCCATGATCTTTGCACTGTAAAAAAATAAGCCGTACAGATTTTTTTTCAGTTCAGGTTCGAGAAACATGGGCCACCATAATACCGTTTTTCTAAAGCAAAACATAACGTCAAAATAAATTGAATTTGAAATTTGGAGGCCACATTGAATCGGTGAAGGACATGGAACTCATCCAAAAATTCAAAACGCTTTTATTTTGTAAAAGCTGTTCCGAACCAAAAGACTCGAAGTTTTTGAAATTCGGAAATTTACGTCCGTTATTTTTCGCGTAGAAAACTAATATATTATCATGATTTTATGATAGAGTAATAGATAACTATATCCCTAGTTACCATGAGATTTTGTGAAGAAAAAATGGGTACTTTATCAACCTGCTATGTTGGAGTTATAGATAAATTTATGTCGCTCGTCTTCAAGACTGTGCGAGGAGGATATTTTGACATAATAAATTATCAAGTGTAAAAATATGTTCATTCAGAAAATCAACGGCAACTTGACGAATTGTGAAAACAATTTTTTAGAACTGAGACGAAGGGAATGAACAGACCGGTTGCGAGGAATTTAATTTTCAACTCAATTTCTTGTAAATTCTTTACACGGTATATTCAACTGGGACAACTCATTTGATATGCCAAGATTCATTCAAATTCAAAGTTGAACATGGAACATTATTTTTATGTACTCTAAATAATGCTGGAGCTCATTGAAACGTAATCTCTTCAACTAGTTATTTTCACCGGGAAATCTAGTATCAACGGAGTGGACTGCTGTTTATGCTGATTCCGCGTATGCTGTGGTAGCCGTCTCGCTTTATTAGTCGTTGTTCTAGCTGATGATCCTAATGACTAGCTTGATGACAACAAGTTCCTTGCGTAGTTGATAGTCGCCATTGCAAAGCTTTGTGATTTGATTGTTTTGTTCGGCATGATGAACGCGCTCTAGCTAAGGAATATGACGGAAACAGAGATATGAGGCACCCGAAAAGACATAGGGATGCGAAGGTAGAAGAATGGCAGGGGAAGAAGAGAAAGGGTGACATTTTAGTAAGTATTCCATCTCAATAAATGATAAATTTACTATTATGTCTGCGATAAATTGAAAGATTTTAAATTTGAAAAAATCAGGACAGCTCCATGCACTTTCCGGCCGCGTAAATATAAATACCGTTCTAAAAATACCTAAAATTAAAGCCTGTATATCCAAATTTATTTGAACAATTGTACAGTTGTTTTCAATACGTATTGGCTTTTTCTACCGTATGCCTTCCAGCCTCAACATGACGTGGATTGGTGTGGATCGGTGTGGATTGGTGCGGATGGTGTGGATCGGTGTGGATGGTGTGGATCGGTGTGGATGGTGTGGATCGGCGTGAATGGTGTGGATCGGCGTGAATGGTGCGGATCGGTGTGGATGGGGTGATCGGTGTGGATGAGTGGATCGGTGTGGATGGTGTGGATCGGTGAGGATGGTGTGGATTGGTGCGGATGGTGTGGATGGGGTGATCGGTGTGGATGAGTGGATCGGTGTGGATGGTGTGGATCGGTGTGGATGGTGTGGATCGGCGTGAATGGTGCGGATCGGTGTGGATGAGTGGATCGGTGTGGATGGTGTGGATCGGTGAGGATGGTGTGGATTGGTACGGATGGTGTGGATCGGCGTGAATGGTGCGGATCGGTGTGGATGGGGTGATCGGTGTGGATGAGTGGATCGGTGTGGATAGTGTGGATCGGTGAGGATGGTGTGGATTGGTGCGGATGGTGCGGATGGTGTGGATCGGTGTGGATCGGTGTGGATGGTGTGGATCGGC
The DNA here is from genome assembly GCA_958299035.1 of Cylicocyclus nassatus. NCBI lineage: Eukaryota > Metazoa > Nematoda > Chromadorea > Rhabditida > Strongylidae > Cylicocyclus > Cylicocyclus nassatus. The sequence goes on from CATQJL010000305.1 coordinate 59,938,764, forward strand.
GTGAATGGTGCGGATCGGTGTGGATGAGTGGATCGGTGTGGATGGTGTGGATCGGTGAGGATGGTGTGGATTGGTGCGGATGGTGTGGATCGGCGTGAATGGTGCGGATCGGTGTGGATGGGGTGGATCGGTGTGGATGAGTGGATCGGTGTGGATGGTGTGGATCGGTGAGGATGGTGTGGATTGGTGCGGATGGCGATGCTGATTTGTAGCTCCTGGGTAGCATGGATAGTAGAGCTGCTCTTGTGATGTCGAAGTTATCATGGAGTGGTATGAATGTAGATAATGGTGCTAGTGGTGATGATGCAGCTGGTGTGGATGGCGATGCCGAGCCGTGGTAGCTGGGCTGATGTGGAGTGGTGTGGATTGGTGTGTTTGTTGGTGTTGCGTTTTATTGCGTTAGAAAGGGATGGAGTACAGTCGCTTTCGATACGTATTGGTTTTTTCTACCGTATGCCTTCCAGCCTCAACAAGACGTGGATTGGTGTGGATTGGTGTGGATTGGTGCGGCGCCGCCGAGAAAAGCAACGCGGCGCAAACTCGAAGCGATGCGGCGCCTCACCAATCCATACCAATCCACACCAATCCACACCAATCCACGTCATGTCGAGGCTGGAAGGCATACATTAGAAAAAACCAATACGTAATGGAAACGACTGTATATGAATTTTAAATTTTTTACTCTATAAATAACATTTTTAGCCTAATTACAACTAAAAAAATGTCGTCTATCGATTATTATTGTTTTCCTCAATTCACCGAAAATCAAAATCCGGTCACGCTTACATCTCAGGCACAAAACAAAAGACTACTTTGATTTTGCTTTGACACAAATTTTTGGCTGAGAAAGTAGACGATACAAAATATGTTGTTACTTTTCGGGACTAAGTTATATTGTTGGATGTTTACTGAACACCTGCGCTTTTTTTCAGTTGTGAAGAAAGTCCTATTTGCAAAGATATCACGTCGTCTAATTGGTTCTGTGATCAAAGTCAATTTTGCTTCTTATTCAGTATTCTGAGTAGATTATCAAAAAGTATGAATAACTCTGGTATTGCAGAAAAGACGCTTTGCAGTTTCGTAGCTCTGAAAACGTTTCTGGCATATCAAAACATTCGAAAGCAAATTCAGCCACCTGTCCAATTTTATGATCTTGCAGCTTTTTTGAACTCAAATTTTGAGGTGTTGCGGCGCTTTACAATACTATAAGAGATTACTCGAGTTTTCCTTCTTGCTCGAAGTGCTTAAGAAATTCTCCAAATTGAGTTATTGATAAGATGACAATTTGAAGATCACACTGACAAAATCGCCAAAGCGATAGTTGTAATGTTGGAATTTACCTATTCTCAAAGGAAGTAAGCGTTCTATGCATCGAAACGGAATTCACATAGGCTGGAATGCACAAGGTACAAATTAATGCTATTAGTAAGGATGGGTGCGTGAAGAGCACTTGAGCCTCAATTAAGACCGTTAGACGTACACCAGTAATTCCGAAATCTTAGAAAGTGAATGCACAACATAACACTCACAAACTCGCGATGCTAATTCGAGTCAAAAAGCCCCGCATATACGATGAGTAAAGGACCGTGGCCATAATTCGCGCGATTTCTTTTTAGCACTTCGCCAGAAGTCTTCAGATCCAATACTAGCAAACCGCACATGCATAGTGTGTATAACTTACGTGAATTGGTAAAACGCCCCATATTCTGTACATTTAGAATTTGCTTACAATAAGCTATGGACGTTTGGAAATTGCCATATAGCGTCGCGACTGAAATCGCGTGAAGTATGCCCCGGCCCTTGAGCTTAGATCGTTCCATTCCTTCCATTTTTCAAACTATTATAAAAGCAGATGGAACAAAGACGGGCAAACGTTCCAAAGCTATGCGACGCAGCTTTTCTTCCTCGTTTTAGTAGACATGTTCCATTGCTGGTTACTTTTGTGGTGACTGAAATAATTGCCGAAATTTCAAACCTATGGTTTATACCATGTGTAACTTGTTCAATTTTTCAAACTCTCCTTGTGAGTTGAAAAACTTTGACAACGATTGAATGGTATAAACAAAGTGCAAATAATTTGTTGGCATCTCCAAGTGACTATTAAGTTTTTTTTCAAAATAACTCAAAAATCGATTATAATTATACACTAATTTTACAAAGCATTTTACCGTTTACCGCCTCAAATATCAAGTTCCGCATTTTACGAATGCAGGCTGGGGCGGGTTCCAAATCAAAAATTACGGCAATTTTTCCCCGAAGAACTTTACAATTTGGAAAGAAAAAACTCCTGTCAGAAATAAAAGGAGAAGCTGTACGAATCACACTTTAGTATTGCGCCATTCGAGGTCTACGAACTTTGAAATGACCAAAAGTGGAATCTAAAAGCATCAGAAAAATAATTTCGAAAATTTTGAGAAGCCAGAACTAGTATTCTATGAGGCTTGTGCTGTCGTTACAGTTTGAGGTCTAAATCTGAAGTAATTGAAAGCAGCAGAAAAATCGCTTTTGAACAACCCTACACATTCTGTATAACCGTTTCTTCAACTGAGAGAAAAAAGAATGGTGGGCGTAAAAATAACATTTGTTCTCAACGGTCATGTGTTCCTCGAAAGAGTCATACATGTAAAATACAGTCTTAAGTTTTATAACTGCCCTAGTCGCAAGGAATATCAATATCAATGTTCAAGAGTGAAAGTTCCGAGACACCTTTTTTTCCAAAACTCCATACTTACTACTTAAGGGTGGGATGACTTTTGGAGTTTTGCTCGTGGTTGTACTTCCTCATCATTTATTATCATTCAAACTACTAAGTGCGCATTGATATCTGAAATACCAGCTGTTTCTTTGGTAGAAAGTTGGGGATTGTGTGTGAGATGGGGGATGGGTGGGGGGGGGGTGGAGAGGAGTGAAAGGATAGGAGGAAAATGGAGTAGGGGAGGTGAGGGAATTTGGCCAAGACTGCGAGGGCATTCTTGGTAATGCTTGGGCTAATTGCCTTGAGACCAGAATATTAATCGAGATTTCCCCCCAAATGAAGAGCTGTAGTCTAGCTCTCGATTCTTGTAGCAGGCTCATATCAACGAGCAAATTATTGTGCGCTCTCAGGCAAGCTTCCCAATTATTATATGTACATTGCCCCGAAGCAAGGGGAAAACGAAGTGAATTCGATTTCGAAACCGAATCTCGGATTGCGCTTCACCATAACAGCATGGAAATCGTCACGGACATGTGCGTAAATGGTGCTTGACGTTTTCGATCAACGTCCGATAACGTCGTAAATACTATGAGATCCGCTGAAGATCTCATAGTAAGTGAATCTGCTGTAAATCTTACAATATCCGCTTCACCTCAGATCGTAAATAAAGATGTCAGAGCGGTGGTGCGCATTCAAGCATGGCACTAACACAACAACCAAGCAGTGCTAACTCGTCCATAAATCATCTCGTGCGCGATGTTCTTAGCCAGATAACACAACGTTCCCTGTTCCGGTCAACTGCGTCAGCTGCGTTCAATGTACGCACGCGACTTTTATTGCAGATCGTGCGGAATGAACGTTTTTTGTCCGAGTTATTTTGCGCCGGAACGTAGCTCAGCGTTAGCTTTACGTCGTCTTTCCGTTGCATTCTTTGGCACCGAAATCGCTTCTGCGACCATCAAAGCAGTCATATAGTCGTTGTATAGGATAAAGCTTATGATCTGGACTGCTAGGAACTGGATCAATGACTGATGTCCCAATGACAATCGAACACTTAAATGAACCTTTAAAACGTAATACAAATACAGGCGAGAGTATAGTCCTTGCCATTCCTTCAATTTAGCATGATTTAAGAGAGCTTAGCTTACTTTGCTTTGAAACTAAACAAACAATAACGCTATGGATTCTGCGTTTTCCAAAATACATAAAGTAAAAGTTACTAGAATCTGCTAACAGAATCTAAAATATTCGAAATTGCAGCATTACTTCAATGATAAAATTTAAGTCAGTCAATCGTTATCGTCTGAATTCTACTATCCCAAAATATTGGGAGAGACTAGTAGAATTTTTATTCTTAGCGATGATTTTTCATGGATTCTTAAGTTTTACTACTTTTTGTTTCCTTGAATAAAATCGATGAGAAACAATAAGCTGAGAAAGGTTTGAGATAAAAGTACATGGGCTATCCGAGGAATTTTTGGGAGTTAGGGGGCATCAATTCTTTCAGATAAGGGGGCATGCCCTCCAGAACTGTATTGGGAGTGCTTTTTAATTTTGCAAATCTACGTACCCAAAATTCTTGAAAAAAGGAGGCATTGCAGCCAAGTCCCAAAAATAATTTAAAATATAATAAAATTCTTTGAAATTTTTCAGAATTATAAAATCAAAAATTACCTATAGGCCAAAATGAGCTGCTTGGTCTTAATAACTAATAGAGGATATTTCAAAAAAAATTTCACAGCTCTCCATGTGGGAGGAAGAGAGTCCACTACTGGTACCTGCCAACTTTGGCGAGTGTTGTTGATGAAGCTTTCTGGATATAAGGTTATGTCACCTGAAATTTTAGAGAGAGAGATTCGGGATGCCCTGGGTTGGGCGCAATTTTTATCCGAGTCAGCTAACTTTTCTTCGTCTCTTCAAGCCTCTACATTTACCTTTTCTAACAAATGAAAAGTTAGAAGAATTTGCAAAGAGCCTGAATCAGCAGAACCTCCGCATCAAGACTTTTAGAAATGCAAGCTTCACCATCATAAAATTTAGCACTAAAAAGGCTTGACTAAGTAATTTTTCTGCGAGTGAAAAGGATCATACTGTTAGGGATCATCATACACATCCCTGAGGGCCAACTGTGGGCAACATATTTATCTAATAGATTCTCTTATTCAACATGCAATCTCGAAGCTCAGAGTTTATCCCACAAATCGGGGGATCGACGATTAACGTTTCCGAACGATTTATGAAACTAAACGAGCGAAACGCGGAAGAAAACAATGACACGAAACTCTTGTCGTACTTTCAACGGCCGCCGAATGCCCTTCGTCGTGTCGTTCGAAATCGCTCTCGTCCAGGCTTTTTCGACCAACAACAATGATAGAAAGTGAGCTCTGGCGTACGGATATCCATTTTTCTGCTGTGAGACCGTCGCACTGAGTTTCAGCGGAAAGTGTAAGCACTACTTGTAACGGAAGAATACTACCGAAAGTGAAATGCTAACGTTTAAATCTTGCGCGGCACACGTCTTACGGCCCCATTTCCCTCTCGAAAGAGGGTTGAGTGTTCGATTTGATGTGATGTTACACGCAAGGAATATCTTCTAAGTTTATTTCGGCTGTGATCGATGCAATAATAAAGTTCAGAGCGTAAAAAAATGTAAATATTTACAACTCCTTCGGCTCCGCCTCAATAAAATTCTAGCGCTAGACAACGACATTGGCTATCAAAAATTCGTATCTCCAACTCAAAATATGTCTTGATGGGCTCATATCCTCCATAGCATGTATTAATACATCCTGGAAGGTCACCGAGTTTACTATAGAAAACTGCGTAAAATATAAATAAAATGCTAAGTAAAAAAATATCAGTTATGCAAAATAAAAGATTATGTTATGCTTTCCAAACCTGGGTAGAAACTACTCCTCCCATTTTAAAATCAGGTCGTTTTTACTTTGATGTAAGGGTTTTGGCATCCACTGCGCTCAGTTCCGTTTCATTTTTTGTCTGAATTTCACATACACAAAATCCCTTCATGGGGCATCCTACTATTCTACATCCCAATACGATGATACTCGAAAACCCGGACCTTTAGGAAATCGCTGCGACCCCTCAACTAATGGAAGATTAAACAGTTCCCGTTATGCTTGTTTTCTGTTTATGGGCAAGCCGCAGAAACCAAGTAGCAACAGCTGAACCCGACCGAATCACAATTGGCTTTGGCCTCGTTCCAGAAGCGGTTTGTTGTATGCGCGAGCAGGTGTTTGTGCATTTCCAGACCGGGGGGGGGGGGGGTGAAAATCCTGTTCGCACCTCGTTAGCCCGGGGTGCTGCTTCCTGGGGCTCGCGCATTCATCTCGCAGTTCGCATAACAGGCACGTTCGGTTCAACCATCTCGCACACAAATAGCACCACAATACATCACATCGTAACTGGTAATCGTCTCGGGATATGCGCGCCAAGCCACGCCCACCAGCACCTCACCCCCGCGCCGACGACGAGCAGCTCCCCCGGGCGCCACGGCCAGCACAAACAACCAGCGCGACCATTCGAGACCGCCCTAATCGCTTCTCTACAGCCCGTGTACCGTCACTCCCCAGAAGGTCTTCACATCTGCCCGCCTCCGCGAATTCGTCTGCCTCTTCAGCTGATCTCTCAGCTAATTCCTCTGCACACCTTATTCCGCCCCCCGTTGATGCTATCACAATGACTTTTTTCGTGCTGATATTGGCGGTTTTGTGGCCGCTCCCGGTAACGCCTGCCCGAGACTATACCGTACCCCAACCGCAGCACCCCTATGGTACGCCAGCGGTCACTTCCGGTGCCGCTATCTTCCATATCAACCAGCCTGAGCTAAAACAGCTCCATCACCCAGGAGCCCAAACTACCCGACACTCCACCCACCCTGAGCTTTCCGACGGACCAACACCGTAAGTGCTTCTGCTTCTCCCCTTTAGCCATCGGCTATTTCTCATCTGAATCCTGTTTCTTGTAACATCCATTCTAATGTTGTCCACTCTCTTGCACTTTTGGGGGCTACTCATTGCCCATTCCATGTCCATGTCCATCGCGCTTGAAATGACACACGAACATCACAAATTCATTACGCTCTCCGCTTTGCTAGTGGAATGCCAGCAAATTGCAGATAATTGCGATTTTTTTCATCATTGCATACTACGGCTTCGACTTTCGCCCCCGACTCTTCAAGAATATGACTAGTTTTAGCAGAGACATCTCTCTGTGCATCCTGTTTAGTGCAATGTGACGGACTAGATTAAATAATCTTTCAATGCACTCCAATTTACTCTCGTCATAGATTTCTCATTGTGTGAAATGTTTGCCGTGTTCTAATTTTTCCCCATTTTTCATGCATAATTATTTCCTTACATTTCCTGAATCATAATATAAGTGAAAGAAAGTTGAAGTGAAAAGCTATAGTAATAGATTGAATGAAAAATCATTTTGTTGGGCATGTAAATCTTCATAAGATTGTTCTTATATTTTTTCAGCAATGATTTTTTGAGGGGAAGTAGCTCAAAGCTATTACTATAACATATCAATTACTCAGGATTTTCTACGTTCAGTAAAGGAAGTTTATGTCCCAATATTTTTGAATTTCCAAAAAAACTTGGTTGTTTGATTTCCTAGGCTTCGTTGCTATGCTGTGATGAATGTAGAGATGAGTAATTATGGCATTTACATACATAAAGTCTCTGTTTATCGAATAAATAAAAATTGTGATCTACCGTTTTAAAAATTCTTTGGCAAAAAAACGAAATTTTCTCACTTTCACGCACAATGAAAAAATTGGGGTAGTTCACTTCCTTGCGCAACCGAAATTATTTATTAGCCAACCTAAATTTTCTGTCGTAATCTCCTTCCGAGAAGCTTAGTCAAGTTCAAGGAAACTCAATTAAATAGAGCGTGTGAAGATCGTATGTTCAGTTTTCAACCCCTTGTAATGTTAGTTATCCAGCGCTGCTCTCTTTTTTATTGAAAATAGTACAATAAACGAAAACCAGTTTTTTAGGTTCATTTCTTCCGCTATGAAGTTGTTCAAGCGAAAAATTTCTTCAATAACGCGTGGTTTGTTTAGTATCCAAAATGCAGAAAGCTCTATTTTACCATTTTTGGTGATCACTTCCATTTCCAGAGATCTGCTAATTTTCCTCATCTTTGAGTTTCTTTGTCAACTTTTATTTACACGATTTGAGTTTGCTCCTTCTTTTCTTGTAAATGGTGACCATATATTTTCATTTCTCAACTTTTCAAATCTTGTCCGCCTTTTGACACACCTTTCTTTCACGAATCAAAACTTGACACCAAATTCGAACATTGTTTGCTAAGCGATATTTTTGTACTAGATGTTTGTCTAGAATATATGCACGTTTTGCGCTTCTTTGCTAGCATTGTATGGATGTTGCAGATTACATCAAAAGAAAGCACTTTTGAACTTTGCCTTTATGCTAGAATCCAAATGTACCCATTGGTCTTTTTCATCACCCTTGAGTGCCATTCTTTGCAGAATTTCGGTCACGCACACATTTTTCAATCGCTGTGGAAATGTCTAGTCCTGTCTAACTATGGGGCTAAAAATAATTTTGTTTTATGAAGACAGTGCTAAACCCTGTCAGGCTTTGGTTAGGTAGGACTAAGCTTATAATAGGCCTTTTCTTAGTAACGGCAATTTCCTACTAATTTCATATCAATTACTGAGTTCTCTACCGACATGAGGTCGCAAAAAGTTGTAATATAATTGCCATAAAAATTTGCTTCTCGAACTTATGAGTGCCCCTTTCCTGTTCTTCAAGGTCGGACACGGACATTTTTTCACTGCATGATCCAAAACACTACCATCTATTTGTTACACCAAGTCAACTGCCACATCCATTTTTGACCCCTTTTCTTTCAATAGGACCGTAGTCGTAGGACGTTGTCAAGAATTTTGCCCTCTCTTGCATTGTTTCGTCATATTCAGAGATTTCTTTACAGGCTTTGTGCAGGCTTCAGAAATGGCAAAAAAAAATACCTGAACTAAATGTTTATATCTCTTTTCGGCTAATTGAACTCAAATTGGTTGATGCTTTTACTTAATATTCGCTTTGAATCGTGCAACAAAGGCTCTATCAAGCGATTCAGCGATTCAGTTGCGGAACAAGAAGTATAATGCGAAACTTATCATTTCAATGTCATAATGCTTGAACGCTTCCTCTATTATATGTACTTGAAAGCTGGTTCTGTGAGATGAACAAGGCAGTTTTTCTTTATCATTCTTCCGCAAGTAGTGAAATTTTCTTCCCAACACCTATCTCATCTACCTTCTCCTATTTTACAGTGTTTTTTCTAGTAAAATTTTGTTCTTTTTGGAAAATCCACAAATCTGATTTCCGCCAATGGATAAATGCATAAAAACCAGAAAAAAAAATTACAGAAATTTTTCAGCGCCAGCAATGAAATCGGACATCATGTCAAACGACATCTCGCTTCCATCACATCTTTACCTCACAAAGAAATCTACGTTACCAAAAGAGATGGACGCATGGCGTTTGTCCCTGATGAGCCCGGAAGGCCTCCGGCAGACTTGATAAAGGCCCCACTCTGGGTCGAACACGTTCCCACAAAGTCCAAGCACAAATTCACCATTGCAAATCTAGGACAATCGGAATTGGTACGTGAGCTCGCAAAATTACTTCCGCGCTTTTTAATTTCTATCTCATCTTTCAAGGTCATGCAACAATTCTATAAGGGCGCTAATGGTGGCAGACCATATGTGACGACCAATCCTGAAGGTAAGAAGGTTTTTTTTGCGATTTTTACATTCTTTTTCATTGCAAATGAATCTATTGCAACACTGATGATTTCTGATTTTTTGCTTGATTGGTTTCATAGTAAGTAACGAAGCTATTTTACAAACGTCCAGTCCGTTTCTTAGCTGCGATTTTTTGAGTTTTGATAGTACCAGCAGAAAGAGTCTTTTTTATTCTAGTTTTTCGTAATAGTAAATAGTGATTTTATTAGTAAAAATCTCTGCACCCTTTCGCTATCGCTACAATGTTTTATTTTCAATGATCTTAGAACTTTCTATGTCTGTTTGCGAGGGGAAAGCTATTCTATATTCAATACAAGTAGAGGAGTGAACTCAGAAAATTTTTGTCTTAGACCTGCAAAATTGCTTTTTGTGTTCTTGGTAATGGTCTAGACGACAAAGGAGTCAGTGAAAAGATTATTCTTTTTATATGCTGCTTAGCACACATGAGTCATCAAACAAATTTGCTCTACAAGACTATCATATCTTCTCAGGCACCAGGAAAGAAAATTGAATGTCTTTTCTGTTTTTTTGATTGCGAAAATTTGTTTACTTCACTTAAAATCAAAGCGTTTGGCCTTATTTTGCTTAAGGTTGAAAGTGTACTTGCAATTCATCAGTTTACTTCAAAATGTAAAAGGATGCTGTTACAGCTGCTTTGATCGCCTACGCCTTAGCTTTCCACACTGCTTCCAAGAGGTTCTTATTAAGATTTTCTTATTTGTAGTTCAAGCTAGGACAGTTTGAGCAAAAGTGAAATCCGTTGCAACCACATATCTGATAAAAACATGAGATTTTTCTAGTCCCCGTGAATCTTAAAGTTATAATCGAGGTTGTAGATTCTGTATGCAATGAAGAGATTTGTTATTTGGACGAGATGACAAAGTGGTGATGTTGTAGCAATGTTACATTTTTTAATGTCTCTTTGTTAAAATTTCGACGCACCCAGGACTTCGTTACTCTATGAGCAGTAAGAAATAAATGCGCCTCAAGTTACATTTAGGAACTGTGCGTATTGAGCCTATCAAAACTTATTTTTATTTTCCATCAGCTCATCCTCGTGCATACTATGGCCTGGAAGTTTAGCATTTCGAAAATTTCTTTAATGCTTAGCGCTTTTGCAAGTATTAAAAGTTTTCCTAGCTGTATGTACCATGGAAAGTTACTCCTTTTTGATAATTCAATCGTAGAGATTGCTCTCTTAAAAACCCTTGACACTTTCTTTTCTTTCTTCATACAAAGTATGGAATTAATGTGGGACATATAAGGTATGAAAGGAAGAATTCTCTGAACAGAGGAGATTGCGCGAAGTGGACAAGTCGTCAGGCCTACTCATTATTGCGTAACACAGGCAATCACATTCATAAAAAGTTGGCGCCATTGAAAGTTTAGCAAAAAAAGCGAACACGCATTACGTTACTGTTGACCCTGTCCGCTACTATACAAGCACAAACATCAAAAGCTGAATGGCGTCAAGAAATGAGCCGTTAGAGGAGTTTTAAGGCGCGCAGACTTTACATATTCCTCGACGCCATTTAATGCAAACAATACAACTTTTTTTGATAATCCGCATACGTTAAGCAAACTGTTATCATCCGTAAATCAACAAAATTTTGGAAGCAGAAAAGGGATGGTAGGGAGAAAGGGGGCTGTGGTATTAGGTTGTCCGGAAATTAACGCAGGTTTTGAATTCCAACCGCAGTAAGTCATATACTTCTCATTTCTAAGTAAGTTGCAAGGTAGCATTCGATAGAGCAAAGTAAGTTCTACAAAATGGCAATCTTGCTTTAGCAACAGCTCTGAACCACCACGAGTTTCGAGCCAAAAACTAAAAAGATTCAACTGTCTGAAAAATTAAGAAAAATCGTAACTCAGTTCATAAAAGTCCTGCAAAAATTCTAACTTGCTCACGTAAACACAATCAACATAGAGCATCTATATACGCCATTGCCATATTTTTTTCTCTGTTAGAAATCAAGAAAACGGAAATTTTCAAACATTTGCCAAAGTGATGCTGTGCCGTTCCCACATAGGTAGTTGTATACCACAAACCTGTAAAAGTATAAACGTAAATTTTCAGCTCTCTACAAGCTTTAGTCCTCGAGATATATCGGATACAGTTTTCCCTAGTCATGTGGTCCAAGCTAAAATTCAAATTTCTCGGGAACTAAAGCTTGTAGAGAGCTGGAAACTTACGTTAGAACTTCTGCGGTTCGTAGTATACAACTACTTATGTGGGGACGGCACAGCACCACTTTGACAAATTTACGAAAATTTCCGTTTTCTTGATTTCTAACAAAGAAAAAATATGGCAGTGGCGTATTAGGATGCTCTATGTTGATTGTGTTTACGTGAGCAACTTAGAATTTTGTAGGACTTTTATGAACTGGGTTACGATTTTTCTTAATTTTTCAGACAGTTGAATCTTCTTAGTTTTTGGCTCGAAACTCGTGGTGGATCAGAGCTGTTGCTAAAGCAAGACTGCCGTTTTGTAGAGCTTGCTTTGCTCTATCGAATGGTATCTTGCAACCTATTTAGAATTAAGAAGTGTATGACTTATTGCGGTTGGATTTTAAAACCTGCATTTTTCCGGACAACCTAATACAATATATTAGGTTGGCCCGAAAGTTCTGTCGCACCATTTTCAAAGATTCATAACTTCTGATTTCTCCAACCGATTTGAACGCTTTTATTTTTGTATGAAAGAGTATGTCATGCTCTTTATAATGATATCTTAGCTGCTTACAAATGGCCATCCGCTGCATAGATAGGAGCGGTAGAAGAAAATTAGTCAAAAATCGAATTTTCTATGTACTGTCATAAAAAATCGGAAACTTGCAACAAAAATCGGAGCAGTCGGTACTCCATCAACTCTAAGTTCTTCAAGTAAGTTCTTTCATCAACTCTTTCTAGCAGTGCAAAGTTTGCGCTGATTGAGCATCTTTACGAAAAGTCACGATTTTCGAGAAAGCAATACAAAAGGGCGAATTTGATTTATTTTGGCATTTTTCAGGGGAATCATAACTTTTCGTAGAGACGCTCAATCAGCGCAAGCTTTGCACTGTTAGAAAGAGCTGGTAAAAGGCCCTACAATATCGATTGCTCCGATTTTTGTTGCAAGTTTTCGATTTTTTATGACCCTACACGAAAAATTCAAATTTTGAGTGATTTTGGTTTTGAGCTTCTATCTCCTTTATTTGTATACATTAACGAACAATTCAGATACAGATGCAAAGAGCATGAGTTCTTCTCCTAAGCAAAATTTTAATCTTATAAATTCGATAGGAAGTCAACGAGTTATAAATTTTTGAATATGGTGCGAACGAACTTTCGGTACAACCTAATATTTCACAGTGGTTCCATCTGCTGGAAGTTCTTACCGTAATCCTACAGTAATGAAGAGCGGTCGATGACTCGCTTCATACTGTAAATCTGAGTTCAACCTTGCTCTATAAAATGGTACCTAAAACTTCTCGAGATACTTCATTACAAGAGAGTTATTTACAATCAAACAGTAGGTACATTTGTGGGACATCTGGGGCATCCTGTATATTCGGTTAGAGAAATTATTGCTCTTTTCTGGAGTAAACAATAAATGATTTTAGGGCTCGGAAACGAGGAGATTCTAAATAAAGCCTCTTTGATTTCAGAATTTTTCACCAAGTCACCTTGACCTTTTTTGACTCCCCTCCCCCTAAAAAACAAGAAAGAATATAAAAAGAGTTAGGGAATTGAGAAGGCGAGCATAGCCAGCACCAAACACTTGGTTTTTGCTTAGGGGCTCGCTTTGCGATCGGAGCAGATCGTGCCGTTGATGAAGAATTTTGATGGTTATACAAAAAGCCGCGGACCTCACAAAAACGATCTTCTCTTTTTCCGTAGAAACGTCAGCCTGACCTTGTTCCAGCTGTGCCGGGCTCTGCTTGTTGCGATAACTACAGACTGAAATTTCTTCAAGCTTGTTTTGGTTATTTGATACCTAAAAATATATGTATATTCGAAAATTCACATTTTAGCGACCACCACAACCTCACGGCCGAAAGCTTTCAGCGGTCGTGATAAGAAGGACGCTGCAGAAAAAATCATCAAACAGGAATTGAACAGAGCAAGAGTGGCCAAATATGGTAAATCAGCATCTGGAGGTGGAGCTAAACGTGATGTAAGTGATCTTCTATGTCACTCTGTTCTTCCATGTAAAAGGGCTTACAAGGGAATGGTCAGAAGTCGAAGTGGCCAAACCAAACAAGCTGTATACCATTCGATGCAGTATAAAACGCTGACTTAGAATCTGTCTTTCTTATCTGCTTCCCGCTTCTGTGGACGAAGCTACAAGCGGTTTTATTGTGAAAAAATCACACATAAAAACAGCGAAATTGAGCACACTGTTGCACTTTTAGCTCAGCTTCTTTTTTTAAAAATTTGAAGTAGGCTAGCTGCATGTTTTGGCCCAGCATTAAGTCGAACGTGGCTCTGCACGGCTAAATTTTCAATTTCACGCTTAATTTCTTAGCAAAATAATAGTCTTTAATGGCTAGTAGCTTCGTCCACAGAAGTGGGAAGCAGATAAGAAAGACAGATTCGAAGTCAGCGTTTTATACTGCATCGAATGATATACAGCTTGTTTGGTTTGGCCACTTTGACTTCTGACCATTCCCTTGTTAGCATCAGCAAATTATGAAATCGCGCCTACTAGTACATCCATTTCAATGCAAGAGAAATCTTTACTGCATATGTTACCTAAGTCTCAAACGAAAGGCTTCTTTGAATTTTTCCACCTTTCTCGGAAACATTTTATATTTTTGATGTTTGCTCCTCTCATCTCCTACATTTTACATAGTAGAAAAAACCATCAGTTGACAGCTTGTTAATGTCAGGATTTCCTATGTCCCTAAGGGTTATAATATTGAGTGAAGAATGTGGATTATCTGCAGTTCATGTACGTTTTTCACATCTGCACGTTTGAGGGTAGTATTGGAGAAGAAAACATGAAGTAAATCTGACAAATCTTTTACTTTGTTTCATCTAAGAAAGTTCAGGCTGGATTAGGTTTATCAAGCTTTTGAGGAGACTACCAAATTTTCATTTGAAAGCACATGAATATTCTTGAAGCTTGGGCTAAATTATGTTCAGGTAAAATGGCCTGAGCGGGTTCGATAGAATTTTTCATGTTGATCTCCTTTTTGGTCAAGTGAAACGAAACCCTTATAGTACTGATCATAATTAAGTTGCAACGGATTTATCTTTCTTAAATAGCTAATTTTTTAGATTTCGCCTGCTATCTCTCCCCCCCCCCTCCCCTCCACCCCATCTTTCCCAGAGCTAATAATGCAATCTTTTCAACGCATTGTTATTATGGAAAAGAAATGTGATAAAAGAAAAAAGAAAAGATATGATTTTTAGGCTTTCGAATCGTCAGATATTTGAATTGACAAGCACTTTTTCTTCGGAATTCCTTTCAGCTTATGCACTCTGATTTACTGCAAGCACAGTTATATTTCTAAAAGGGTTTCGAAAATAATTCTGTGTGCATCTCACAGAAATAACAACCGTGAGCTAAACCTATGTATTGGTGAAAGATTTGTCAATACATAATGTTTTATTGTTTTGAATAGAAAGGACACAAAATTACTAAACTTTTTTCTTACGAAAGAGAAGGAGAAAGCAAATGAATTGAAGGAATGGTTTTAGTGACTCTGAAGTGTCTATGGTGTCTAGTTGATTACTCCTCTAACCTTCGAAAGTCTGCGTACATGCGGTCGAGATTTCACCCCTCTTTTTCAACCGTCTGGTGAATAATGTACATTTGATTAGCTAAAGGAGCTATATGTCATTCGAGCATGCAAGATGGCTAGATCTCGCTGCTGCACTGCAATTTGACGTTTCTATTCTTTGAAATACTTTTCTCCTAATACGCCTGTCATTTGCTCGAAAATGGAGGGATTTGCACTCGTCGACAAGCTCTTTCGCATTTGTTCACCATAAATCCCCACGTCTAGTTCTTAATTTTATTTTTTTCTGGATGAAGAGTGACAGGCTAATGACAAATGGACAATCAAGAGTTGTCGGAGAGAATGCGGGGTTACAAAGGCTGCGAAATGAGACTATTGTCATGTTTCGCTATGCTATCTGTAATGGGGAGTGTAGAGATAAACTTAGATTGAATGATAGGAGATAGCTATTCTCAAAAGTTCCTACAAAGGTTGGTTACTTATAAGGAAAGAGGTCTTACCTTGTACAGGAAATTTTTCTAAGCATGTTGCATTTGATGGCTACCAATCTTCCCTGAATTTGCATTTTCCGTTGTTGGAATGAAGTAAGCTCTAATAATTTGAAAGTTTCGCTTTCTTTAAACCTGGGCATAATTCGTATAGCAGAAGTACTTCTGTGCCAAACAGGTTTGTTAGGTGTTCTTTTATTTCCAATCACGGCCTAACGTTTCGACGCCTTTCGTCTTCCTCAGAGGCCTAAAAATGGCTCAAAGCGTTACCCGAGAAACTTATATATTATCGAAAAAATCGCTTCGGACTTTTTCGAATTTATCGGAAAAGTCCGAAGCGTTCAGTTTGATCCGAGCACTGTAGTCGAGTCATTCGATGTGACTTCGCTCTACACTAATGTGCAGAATGAACAAGCCTTGCAAGCGCTATCGGAATTGTTGGATAAATATGCAACTACCATCAATACTTTTGGGCTTGGCAAAAGGCGGACTATGACCCTGATAAGCGAATATTTGAAGTGCAACATCTTTGGATGGTCTGGGACTTACTAATCCCAGATAAGCGGATTAGCTATGGGTCAGAGGTTGGCGCCGGTTCTCGCCATTTGTTTTATGAGAAGATCGAAGAACCAGTGTTAGCCCGCATGCCGCTAATGTACTGCCGATATATCGATGACTGTTGTATATTTACATCAACACAGTCCGAAATGGACAAGTGCTTCGAAATTTTGAACCAACAGTCGCAGTACATAAAGCTTACACGAGAAACACCACACGACGGATGGCTGCCTTACCTCAACGCGCAAGTAAGATTATCCAATGGTATTGTCAGCATGAAATGGTACCGCAAAAAAAGCTCGAAGAACATCCTTTTGAATGTTAAATCAGCGCATCCTGCATCTACGAAAAGAGCGGTGATCAAGAATATGTTTGAAACGGCTATGCAGATGTGCTCCGGAGAAAGAGAACGATGCGAGTCGCGAGATCTGGCCTCCAAGATTGCTTGCAGCAACGGTTATCATTCTTTGCCACATGATCAACATCAGGCGAATGGTATAACAAAATCCGCGATAATAAGCTCCCACTGTGCCTTCCATTTATTTCCGATAACATCAGTGCGGCAATTCGAAAATGCATTTCACGTGCACAACTGCAAAACGATATTGTTTAAGTCGACATCCCAGGTGACAATATCAAAACGCAGTTAGTTCGAAACAGATACGATCGATACTGTATAACAGATCGATGCGTAGGTCTGTCCGCACGGGAAAATAGGTGATTGTGCACAAATGGGAGTAGTTTATCAGTTAGAATGTCTTAGCTGCAATGCCATCTATATCGGAGAAACTGGCAGAACACTTAGTACTCGCGTAAAAAAACATCTTGCAGATAAAAGGCGTAAAACATTGTTTTCACCTCTGGGCAAACATAGCCACGATTCGCATGGTGGAGACGATTTCGATATCAAATGCCAAATCTTGGCACATGAAAAGGAAACCTCGGCAAGGAAGGCGTTAGAAGCATTCTGGATTTCTGCGAAGAATCCAGCAATGAACAATAAAAATGAGTGTTTGTCAATTACCACGGACTTTCTACCCTTCATATCTCTATGCAGACTGTAGATCACTTATGTGCTTTTATGGTATAGTCCATTCTATCCGCCAAGACCATCTCTTCCGGTGCGGAACCCCAAATAGCGGTGTTCACAGGGTATGTTCATCTTCTGGCATAGCGATTTTTACGGTAGGAATGTTGAACGAAGATTGAGAACTGGCAGTAATGGAGATGGTACTTGATGGCCTCGTTTCTCGGGTAACGCTTTGAGCCATTTTCAGGCCTCTGGGAAGACGAAAGGCGTCGAAACGTTAGGCCGTGATTGGAAATAAAAGAACACCTAACAAACCTGTTTGGCACAGAAGTACTTCTACTATACGAAGTAAGCTCTATCAACAGAATTTGTCCATCCTACTTCTCTTCAATGTTGTTTTGGCCGCCTTAGTACTTACAAAGGAAGCGTGTTTGGTCGAAGTGGCCTTTCCACATGAGCATACTGCTTTGAAAAGCATTAAGCGGTGATATCTGCCTTCCAAATCTGCTCAGCGCCTCTGGACGCCGAGTTATGACCGTCTTTGAGAGCAAAAAATGAATGCAAAATTTAGGTAAAATCGATTGTTACAATCTTTCCAGCGCTCAGATAAAGCAATGTTTAGTATTAGCATTTTAGACAAAATGTATCCATTGCATAAACGGTTCTGACACTTGACACTGGACCATTTGAGCAAATTTGGGCGATTTTATTGAAGTTTTGCGTTCCATTTTTTTCCTGAAAAACACCCATAACTCGGCGTCCAGAGGCGCTGAGCGGATTTGGGAGGTAGCTTTGGAATTACCGCATAATGCTCTTCAAAGCAGTATGGGTCTCATCTGGAAAGGCCACTTCGACCAAACACTTTTTTTGTTAGACGCTTTTTGATCGCCTCAGTTGCTCAGAATTTAATTCATCTATTTTTTATATGTCTATGTTATACACATTGCGTCAACGAACATCCAAAAAGTATCCGAAAGTCATCAATCATAGCATGCCGATCAGAGTTTCCTTACTGGAAGCAACAGGTATTCTCCTTCTTCAAGAAGTGAGGATGCCTCTACCAGATTCTTTTCTCTCATCCGGACGTAGTATGGGACGGCATGAGATACCAGGGTTTGGCTAACAACCTAGTGCGAGACGAACGGACCCTTTAGGGACCTCGGCGAACACGGAGGGGACTTTTAGGCAGATGCTGGAAAGAGCTGTCTTCAAAAATTTTTGCGGGAAAGAGGGGGGGGGGGGGAGGGGGAGGAAAAGAGGAAAAAGGGGAGAGCTGAACCTACAGTACGAGTACAGTCTGCACGAATGAATTCTTAACCCGGAAACACGTATGCGTCTGCGCACATTTGCAGGTCTTCTACAAGGAGGTTTTGCTTTAATCTGGAACAATCTAGAGTTCTAAGTTCTCACCTTTAGCTCTAGTTAGTAATCCCATATAGGATTTTTCCACTCTTTGATTCACAAACCCTGTTGGACTCACCGATGTCAAGGCCTCTTTCGCAGTCGTCAGCTCTCGCGATAGTCGGTGCTTGCGAAGGACATAGGACTTACATGGCTGTTGAAGCTACCTGTTAATTCGTGCAACAGCCTTCTGCAGATCTTAGCTTGTTCCCGAGATTAGATTTATCCAGTGTGGTTGTATGCGAGAGTGCTTCGTAGACAGCCAGCATGGTTGGGAGATAAACTTGGTGATTTTGAGGGTCTTCTCGTCTGTACATAAAAACAGAAGAAGGTTCTGATTTTTTAGTGCTCGCAAAGCACGTTCTTCTGTCGATCAAAAACAGGGGTGTTCTCGCAATTGGTCGGCCATATTTGCCAGCTTGCGAATATTGACAAAATGTAACGATCTTTAGGGGTTGTGCTATATTCCGAAGTTCTGAGTATATTCGGCAGAAGATAGAGCGAAAGGGGCTGCTATGTAAATTTCTTTACTTGATTCTTTCTTCAATGATCGCTTAATCTGTCATGTATTTGTCCGGTGTTTTCTCATTTTCTTGCACGTGCCTATTATATCTTGATTGCACTTTCAATCCATCTGTAAAGCAAATCGTGAAGTATGGTGTCGCGTTGAGATGAGATGCATTTTCAATGATGTCTGTTGAAAAATGAGCTAAATTTAGCAGCTGGCTGGCTTATCTGGCTTCGCTGATTTCAGACCACTGCTCCTATTTAAGACATGTCGTTGTCCCTGCCCCACTTCTGAGGCTCCACTGTTTTCTAATCAGCCCATTGGCTTATCCATGTAGCAAACATCAGTAGCCCAGCTGGAGATCTGCAAACAATTGATGAGCTCGATAATCTAAAGGCGGATATTGCATTCATGATCAGAATACAAACTCGTTTGCTCCCCACACTAAGTCCACTCGAAAAATAAAAGGGAAAGGGTGATAGGGTTGCGAAATCACAGTTCGAGTTGGGGTCGAGTTATGACTCTAGCAAAAGAAAAGAATCAACTGTGCACGGAGGTATATCGTTGTTATGTCGTTGATAGCTTCCCCCTGAAGGAAAGCTGCTTGATTTGTCTCTAATATGCATGCCTGCAAGGTCTGTTGCAGATGTCTACATGGGACCGCCTGCTTTCGGCGACATTTAGTCCTCCATCCAAGTTGATGTATCACCTCTCTCCCGCTTTATTATATAAAGATACTAGCTGGCATATACTTGGCTCCAAATGCCCTGCCAATTTAATAGGATACAGACCGCCATTCCCTGATTCTATACATAGTGCTTCGCTTTCCCACTTTAAGCAATTCCTTGTCCCCAATATGTATTCGTACGGGATGCTCACCGATCCCCTCTCCCCCCCCCCCCTCCTCCACCTCCCCATCCATTTCTCAATCCTGTAGCTCATGATTTGCGGAAATGGATACAATGATTATGGGACTCTACAACGATTAGCCTATGACATCCAAGTAACGTCCAAGTGTAGTGTAGTGTGTAGGATTGATTTGAATCGGTTGCGAAATGAAGCTTTGTACTCAGCACATACATACAGATGTGGTCGTCCTCACCCCACTAGTCGGTCGGTGGTCGCTTTTGAATTCGAACTGGAGCAGACCGGCCGCGGCAGAGCGCGGCAGACCGCCCCTCAACCAACAGCTTGCAGAGTTTTTTTCTTACTTTCTTCGTGTTTCTTTGCTATCTCTCGTAGCGGTAATGTTCTTAATCAGACTTTCAGATTTCATACCACTAACTCTTTGAAACAAACACTTTCTGAGAGATTTTTAGCCTTACCGCAGAAAAAATATTCTAGAATACATGTTCTAACGAAAAAGCCGACACATTCCATTAAATCACATTTGTGTATGTATTTGTATATGTCACTTACCGGAAAAAAGAGATTGTTCATCCGAAACTCCAATCGCATTCTTCTTCCCGATTTACATGGAAAAAAAATGTAAAACAAACGAGCACAACTGCACAAAACTATAGTTAGCGATGCGAAATCTAAAAATCTGACAAAGAACATTGCCCGATACGAAAGATAGCAAAGAAACATGAAGAAAATAAGAGAAAAGCTCTGTGCAAGCGGTTGGCTGAGGGGCGGTCCCGCGGCCGGTCTGATTCAGTTCGAATTCAAATTCGACCACCGACCGACTAGTGGGGTGAGGACGACTATATACATACAGACAAGTGGATATTCAGCTTTGCATACAAATTGCTTGAAGATGTCATATGCACAGAAATGGAAACTTCTGATAAAAGGTGACAAAAGTATCTGGCCAGTATTTGCTTTCTGAAAAAGAAGATGTCTGTCTAGCTGCGGCACCTTCTGTAGGAAATGGACTTCAGTCTGTACAAAATAGGCAAAGTGAGCCATGTGTGTTTCGAATGGATTTTTTCTTTTGAACTTGGACCAAACGTTGCACTCATACACTTCTGAGCGGGCGGGTATCGTAGAGGCTTTCCGTTATAGATTGATTATGGTAGCGTCGATTTTCTGCAAACTGTGAGTTATGAAGCTGCGAGCTGGCATAGGGTTGGGCCAGACTGCGCGGCTTATGTCTCAATGCACATGTGCGTACCCTTTGCTTTAACGGTGCGGCTGGAAGGCGAGGTTTCGGGGCCTAATCAAGGCTAGGAAATGATAAGAGAGCACGCTCGCGAGAGAGACGCAGAGTGCGTTGCGGGTGCTAGCGTCGCCTTCCAGCCGCCAATCCCGTTTAATCAAACGGTGGTGATGTGGAATCCTATAGTACTTCTCATATGCATCGATTTTTTGCAGGGTTCGAGCTACGGGGTGGGAGTTGGCAAGGGTAAACCTATCTGAGTTTGCTGATTACATGTGAGGGAGCTGGGTCACAGAAGTAAGGCAGAGGTGGAGGAATGCTGAGTTTTAATACATGTAGTTAAACGGAGATCTCGCAAAGCTTTGTATTCCAGCCAGTCACTTCAGAAAATCTAAAGAAAGGAGGACTTTCTGTTAATGTATGCAATTTTTTTTCATAAAAAACCGAATAAGAGCGGTCGCTTCCATAAACCCATAAGAAGATCAACACTAACATAGCTGTAGGATTTCTTTGGGATTTTGCGATGCTTTACCTGAAGTAGGAGCGAAAGGGAACGAATTCATAAACAATTTAACTGTAGAGTTTTTGCTGCGCGAAGGAAATCCCAAATTCATGGTTAAAGCCGTAAGTTTTCCTAAAAATTATTTTTTTTCTCAAGCGGTTATGATGTGTATTTAAGGAGAACAGTAGTGGAATCAATCGTCCGCCTTTGCAGGAAAGTGGATATTCTGGTGGTGAGCTTACTTTGATTGTGTTTTCTACAATATCCAATTCTGTTTGTCAGCTAATCATTTAGAGCCCAGAAAACTAACTGATTGGTCTTTGAATAACAACAGAGTGGACGAGTTCCCTAACGGTTATGATGGTATGTAATTATTGTAACATCTTCTTTGATCAAACGAACTAGCATGTGTTCATTGTGTGATTTCTAACATACCTTTGAAGGATTGTCCGCTCTGCCCGTGAATTCAGTCTCTAACACAAAAGTGGTTTTGAGCAACGAGGTCATCGAGGAACCAACCACAGAGTTTAGCCCTACAACAGCGGCTTCCGTTTATACTCTAACACCTCCGTCTGCCCCTCCTACCATCATCATGTCGGTCGCGCCACTCACACTTCCGCCATCTCATCCACTTTGTGCCGTGACAGGTCGTTCATCTAACCTTCAAAAATATTAGTTTCATGACAATTAAGTCTCAATAAAATCTGCAAAACATGGAAACAAGTCAATGAAGATACAACATTTTAGAGTTGCTTCTTTTCAGTTTCCTTCTTTTCAGTGGTTGTCTAAAGCAATTTTCCTTCTTCTTTGCGTCAACGAACGAAATACTGATGTAATAGTAAAGCATATAATTCTAGAAATATGAAAGCAAAACTCGAGCTTCTATTTTTGACAACGATAAGAATTATTTTCATATAAAACACATTAAGTAAACGATGAGAAGCGCACTAACATGTTTAAAAAAAGTGTTCCCTTTAGAACTGTCCAAATAAACCGTTTGTATTTCCAGAAGCATCTTCAAGTTCGTCCTTTTCTTCAACCGGACCTGCTGCTCCACCCACTGACGCACGTGGACCACATGATGTAGAATACGCATTGCCAAAAACCAACTTGATAGGCAGTGTTGACGGTGCGGTCATGTCACATAAGGAAGTTTGTAGGCCTTGCGAATCTGATTCCACACCTGCACAGTCTGCACCTGCTACACTTGCACCAATTGCACCACTTCCATCATTATCTGCTCCTGCACCACTCCCACCGTTACCTGCACCATCTGCACCAGTGCCCCCAGTGCCTGCTCCTACGTCAGTCCCACTAGGAACAACTCAATCAGCAGCACCATCGACTCCCGAAAATGCTCCCTTGCATCCAGCACCATATCAACAGCCGAACCCAGACCCAGGATCGGTGCTCGTCGAAATTCCCCCTTCTCCTGTGGTAGCGGAACCAGCTCCGGAACCAGTACCAGTCAGAACCACCGAAATTAGGGTAGAACCAGCAGTTATGCCAGGTTCAAACGAACTTGAAGAACCTGTTCCTTCCCCCTTATCAACTGCTGACAAGTCTACCTCTTCTGAATCCGTGGTTCTGCCTGATATTGCTAAGACTGGGCCAAACAGTTCCCTACCCACGACACCAGCACATGCGCCAGAATCAGTGCATAAGTCTAGCGAAGAGGATAGCAGAGAAGGGAATAGCAGCAGTGAAGAATGTGAGAACTTTGTTACATCAACATTTTTTTGAATTCCTATCATGCATGTGAGAGCTCCGCTTAGATCGACACAAGCGTTTGAGGAACTGTTTGGACCGAACAAAATCAGTACAAAAAATGGCTAGAGCGCATATCTGTTAGAATGCTAGTTAAGCCTATAGATGCAAAAGGAAGTCACATCAGTCTCATTTGGAATAATTTGTAGTCAAGCATTCGAATTTGCAAAATTGTTCCAACCACACTAACTTGTAAACCTGTTGGAAAACATTTCTAGTATATTTATGTGTTGTGCCCATGGTACTAACATTTTTTTCTTTTTAGCACCACAAGCAGTTCCTGCACCTGCACCTTCGGTTGCGATACAACCCGCACCACTATCTCTTCAACCAGAGCACACGTCCACTGTTATACCACCTATAGCTTCATCTCCTAATATCGCAGAGTCTAACACTTTGCACCCTGCACCCTCTTCTTCTCAGCATGCTTCTGTTCCTTCGTTTTCCATATTGACTGAGTTCAAGTCAGAAGAGTCTGCTCTAGAGGTGGCAGGTGCACAACTAGCAGAACGTCCTGAGCAGAATGAATATAATATTATCACAGGGCCAGTCACTCCGCACACTCCTTCCAGCCTAAGTTACTCGGTTAAAGATGAAACTCCTACGATTGCGATCACAGTTTCCCCAGCACCTCCTCCTCCACCAGCACCTGCTCCATCTACACAAGCTGTGTCTGTCTCAGTTCCAGCACCGTCTTCCAACATAGAAGAGGTAGAGCCAGCTCCTATAGTGCCTGCATTCGTACAGCAGCCTGACACGTCGGGTGAGAGCACTTACTCAAATCTCGAGGAGGATCACGCAGAACCCGAGAAGCCAGCTATTTCGGCACCAGGTCAGACATCTGCTTTCGAACAGGAACCTGCACCAGAATTAACAAATAATGTGGACGTCATGGAAGGAGGTGATGCCGCCTTAGTGCCAGCACCAAGTGCAGCGTCAAGTTTCGTCACGTCATCGGTCTCCCATGTAAACATGGGCAGTAGTTTACCTAGTTCTAGCGGTTATAGTAGTAACTCTGGTGGCTCCTTCGGCTCTAGACCACCCTACTCTTCGACAGCCGAAATTACCCCAGCACCGGTTCCTGCTCCTACTCCTGCTCCCACTCCTGCTCCCGCTCCTGCTCTCATTCCTGCTCCTGTCGCCGTTCCTGCTCCATCACCTTCGCAAAGTTTCACTTCTATTTCAGAGGAATATGAGAGTCCCGCTCCATCATCCGCCACGAAAGAAGCTGCAGTCGTGGCGCCTCAGTACATCAATGCTTCTCCTTCTCCATCAACTGGACTTTATAAGGGAACGTCGCAGCAGGTGTCCTATGTACCAGAAGTAGCTGCGCCTATCCCAGGAGATATCGAGGATACACAGCCTTTTGTACCACAGCCAGGACCCAGTAAGCCAGAATCAAGCTATGCAAATCTCGAAGAAGATCACCAAGATCGTGGACCGGTAACGATTATCGATACTGAGAGCAATGCTCCACAGAGGTGGGTCGTATTTCTTTCTTTTCATCTCTAAGGGTGACTCTTACAGTAACCCATTTCAGGAATGTTGGACAATACAAAGAAGTGCCTCAAGTTTTCAAACCTTCTTACAATATACCTTTGAAGATTAGGCCTATACAAGTGAGTCAGTATTGGGACTTGATACTATCATAGCATTTCTTTCCTTTCATTTTTGTATCGAACCATTCCTACGCTTCTTCAGGTGCAGCCTTCAAGTTATGATGTGTCACCTGCACCTATAAGACCATACGCACCGCAACCACTCCCACGGATTAGCATCCAACCACAGAGCGGTTACCAAGGACCGAATCTTGGTAGTAGTTACCAACAACAGGGAGGATACGTCCCACCACAGCAGACGGGAGGATACGCCCCACCACAGCAAACCGGAAATTACGTTCCTCCATCACCAGCTGGAAGTTACGTTCCTCCCCCACAATTCCAACCTCCTCCGCCACCAATCCTGCAGCCACAACCAATCCAGTTTCCTGCTCCACCGCCCTATCAGCCACTGCCATCCTATCAAATTTCACAACCACAGCCACAACCTCAGCCGGTGAGCATGAAATGATCAATTATTTCACAGTTGAAATTGTAACAATAAATGATGCTAGATTTATAAGTTTCAGCGAAATTTGGTTGACCATATTCGATTCTGCAGCTTGGGAAAAATGACTTCGTAACTGATCAAGTCTAAATTCTTGATCCGCAGCTTTGACCGAATTGAATTCCGATGGTTTCCATGAGATTTTTCAGGGCTGTTGCGGAGGTCAACTGTTCAGCCAACAAGGCTCTCTGTGCGTGCCGATGAGTTTCAATCCATGTCAGGGCCAACAGTCATTTGGGGGAGGAGCATGCAGTAAGCGAGGAGCTTTCTTCCTTTATTGCTCCACTAAACTCAACAATCACTCAGGTACCTGCTCCTCAGTTTGCCCATCTGCATGTGCACCTTCCCAAGGCTGTAACACTGGTAGCTGCTGCGCAGTTCGAGTTAGTTTTTATGATGTAATTCCAAAACATTAGAGAAAATCTATTTTTCAGTCGCCTACCTGCTGTCCTCAATCAACGTCCTCATTTTGTTGCAATCAAGTCGTACACTCGTGCTGTGCACCACAGCAGCGATTATGCTGTAATGCACAGGTTGGAGCGGAATAAGCGCTATAGTGCAATAGATTTTTAAGCGATAGGAGTGATTGCAGAAAATGCCGATTTCGCTAGAAATTCTTCTGGTGGTTAAAGAGTTTTCAATTTTTCAAATTTGGAGTGGGTAGTGTAATCATTATTCAGAGGAGAGCTCACAGCCTTTGGCAACTTTGGTTACGCTAGATTTCCAAACAAGAAACTTTTTGGCGTTTTAGCATTTTTGTCTGGGAATCTGGAACAGTTCAGTTTTCTGTGCGCAAACCTGACAGACCATGACCCTTCAGAGACCTGCTTAACTTTCTTTTGCATTCAGAATACCTCATGTTGCCCGAATATGTTCCAAGGATGTTGTTGTAATCGAAACCAGTTGTCAAGCCTCTGTCGACATCGCACCAAGCGGTAAACCATTATTAGTTTGGTGTTCAAATCTCTTACAAGAGAAATTTAGATCGGTTGGACGGGTACTCGGCATCTGTGGTTCATAACTCAGCGAGATACCATGCCTTTCATAATATAATTTCTAAGCTAAGTCTATGCATTCTCAGCAGTTTGTGCAAGAGACAATCCACAATCATTAGAACCTCCTACCTGTGAACGAGATCACACTGTTTGATGCAATATATTTATCAATGTTATAGGGTAACACCGTAGTACCAAAGCTATTATTTCGATAACCTACTCAATAGCAGAATTCTTTAGCCAGCTAAACTAAAATATCATTTGAAAAGCCTTGTGTTAATCCATTTTGTACATACTTATTCGCATTGTATCTCACGTTTGAAGTGTACTTTCTGAACTGCCATTGCTCAAGGTAGTAGAAATCAAGAGCTGATCTGACATGATTCAAATAAAGTTTCTCTGTTTATGCATTGTGTTTTGCCTACAGAATCTTTCTAAGAACAATTGTTATCCTTCCTTTTGAAAGCAGGTTCCGGGCTCCTGGGCTTATTCTGCTGACGCCAAGAATGCAGCCTAGAGCGTAAGGCCTAGGGCATAGTGGTCACGATTCCGTCGCGCTGCGATTTCTGTGAAACGACAACTGTTACGCAAATTGCGTGCACTCGCGTGTGCTACGGCGGTTGTGGTAGTCGTCCGGACGGATCGCAGACCCCTTTAGGGCATAGTTCGGCGGCGATAATCACCGCGATTTTGGCAAAACCCAGCGATGTCGCGTCACGCGCGCTGCACAGGCGACTAGGCGATTTCGCTGAGGTGCGAGGGAGAAAACTTGAGAATTTTTTTGGGACAGGCGCTGATGATTTAGTTGTTTTTATTTGAAAAACAAACTTGTATAAAGTAGTTGTACAAAAATGCTTTTAGTTTCGACGCCTTTTCCTAACCTTAAACTGTCGTATGACTTGTTTTTCGAAAGTGAAAGCATTTTCAATGAGATGGTTTTCTGAAGTGTTTTCCAGGTGATTTTTGTGTTAGAGTCTTTGCTTTTCGCAAAGTTAATACACATTTTCACTTTGCTTGTTTGCATATTTTTAAGTCGCTATCCGTATGAATACAGAGAATTCTGTCCTTACCGTGCATCAACACCAAACGGTTATGCTTGTGTTTTCGCTATCTTCGCAGTGATGCTGTGCTTGACTTTTTGAAAAGGCGTTTAGTGTGGGTCTTTGCTAAAGCACTACAAAACCCACTTACTAGCTTGTTCCACCTAAAAAGTTGGTAAATAGTGTCTTATTAGTAGCTGTTGGCTCGCACTGGGCGACATTCCCAGGTGAGATTCACTATGCTAAGAACTGATAAGCTCGTAAAAATTTATTTGTTGAAAGGTGGGCAAAATGCGAGAATTCTTTGTACTCGATTTCGTCACGATCGGCATGAGGCTCTATGCTGAGAGTGAAGTGAGTGGAATAACGCATATCGCACAAGAACGTTTGCATAGTGTGCGTGCACCTGCCCTGCGTGTGCAAAGATATGAAATCGCGAGCACTACGCCCATGCACGCGCGACGGACGACTTCGTCATCACGTTTTCACGCCCAAACCATCGAAATACACGGCCATGAATCGCGAAGACGAAATCGCGAACACTATGCCCGTTGCCTAACGGTCATAAAGTGCGAAGTCTTCATGTCACTAAGATAAACTTGTCAACTTGTCACTAACACCTTTTAAACTTATATTGATGAGTATTGATATTGATGAGTCAAATACCATGGTCGTTTTCAGAATATTTCAATTATCTATCTTTTCCGTTTAACCTAAATTTGTTTCTAACAAACCTCAAAAATCATCACCTTTTTGTTGTACCCATTCTATGATTAGAAAGTATTTAAAGTCCTGAATTCTGCTTTGGTTTGTTCGAAAGCTGAAATGGCAATGGCTTACCAGGCCTTACGACTTAGGACGAATCAAACCTTCGATAGTCAAGAGATAGAGCCCTAGAAAGTGACAGTTGTTAATCCCTTCCCTTTGTAAAAAGTAAAAGTTGTTTGAGAAAATAGATGGGCATTAAGAGATATGAAGCGTATCAGGAAACGTGAAAAATTCGAAAGCACAGGTAAGCACAACACTAAATCCATTTCGAGAAGAAAACTGCTTAGCTGTGACGGTGGTTGGAAGACCAAAAGAAGGAAAACTTGTCAACAACTGAAGTGAACAAGTTCACACATGCCTTTTCTAAGGAGATATGTTGCACACATCGTTATCAATCTGATTTTTGATGCATCCTTTAGATTTTCACCCCGTATTGTCGCTCCTGTATCCTGTGACGTTGTCTGTATCCTTCCGCCCATCATTCTGAGCAAGTACTTTTCAAGAGAAAAAGTTCGTCGTGATAGCATCGAAAGAGAAAAGGTAGAGAAAAACGCACTTTTTTACTAACTCAGAAAATCGGCATAATTAAAGAAGTGAGCTCTGCGACGTGCCTCATCATAGAGAGAAGCAAGATCTACTGAATACACAAAAAAACAAAATAAGAGACTTTGAAAACGCGATTTTTTTCCAGTTTTCTGGACTAAATCAAAAAAGGGGAACAGCGACGTTGTCAGCGTGAAAGTAGAGATCAAGAACTTTATTATGATATATGGTTTGCCGTATGGGCATAGAACAACGGAGAAAAGTATACCAGAGCCAAATGTCCCAAGCACCGCGTAGCGGGGTAGCGAGGTAGCGCGCAACGCACCCAGACGCAGACGAGCAGCGGAGACAGACAGAGCCAGCGGGCATTTGGCTCTGGTCATAGATCTCGGCGGTCTTAATGAAACCCTGCAACATTATATATCGTTGTAATCCTCATGATATGACTAGGAGCACTGACAGCGTCGCGAGTGTTGAAAATTCGTAACGAGATAGACCAGCATTTGTGTGACGACAATCTGCGCGAAATTCAAGCGCAGTTTCTCGTTTTTAATGAACTCACTCAGTGGTACTCTAGAAAAATCAATCCAGTTTGTCGCCCTAAATTCTCTGGGATTCTTTGAATAAAAGCTTTCTTTTAACCAAAGAAGGCTACAATGCAAACTTTGGTTTTTTGAGCTTTTTAGATATACCCATATACTTGCCTTACATTCACTCTTTAGTTATGTTTTTTTGGTTTTTCGAGCTTTTTAAATATCCCTATATACTTGCCTTACATTCACTCTTTATAGTTATGTCATAAATATGAGGGACGTCGCTCCGGATGACCTCTGTTCTTTTCTCCAAGTGGAGGTTGTCTCTATCATAGCGCTCAAACTGAAGGTTATTAGAGTACATGGCTCTATGTATCGAAGGTATGCTACTCTTCCGAAGAGTAACATTTCGGCAGCGACCGTTTCGCTGTAAGACTACAAGAGGCACAAACCGTCGTGCATGCGCGTTTCCGTTTGTGAAATGCATGATTACTCTCGCGTACTCCCAGATTATAATAATTTTTCAATTTACTTCGAATCGCCGGTGTCAAGGAGTGTTATTAAAGCAAGGAATTGAAAAATAGGAAGCGACAAGAAGAAAAGATATCGCGGAAAAATTGAAATGCTTCATGGCTGAATTTTGTTCTCACAGAGGGATCCGAAATCGCAGTGGCAAATTAGGGTGATATGCATATTATTACATGCATTTGGTTTTGAACCTACCATCTGTATCTGTTGCGAGATGCTCTGGAATAAGTTATGAGCGGTGAATTCATTGGAATCTTGATGCAGAATGTGCTTGAAAATCCCACTTGAGAGTGCATAATGGGCAAGTGGTTAAGTGTACTGATCAAAGGAATGCACTCAACAAAAAACATAAATAAATGCTTTTAAACAACTAAATCTTGAAGGGATGTCACTGAACGTTTACCATGTATCATTTTTCAGCTTTGAAACGCTCGCAACTCATTCTAAAAAAGCACAGCAGATAGGGAAGTTAGATTTGAACACATCTCACGACGCATCCGATGATATGCAATTTAAAAGCTGTGACCTAGAGGAAAGATTATGACAACGTTTTTGATTGCATATAAACTTCTGAAGTGAAGGTACGATATATGTAACATTGCATAAAAAATTATGTGGGCAAAGGCTCAACTGCAACCGCTGGAACGGTTTCAACTGATTTGAAATTAAAAAACTCAGCACGGCTTTCATCCACAGAAGTTTTCATGAAATTTTGGGCCATAGTGTGAGACCCCTCACGCGCATGCGCACACCTGCGTAGTATTGCTTTTTGAATAAGATTTTGTCACTTCTTTATTGATATAATATTTCTTTACTTCTCCCGATATCCCTTAGCCGACTCTGATCCAGAACCACTTACAGGGTGTCCCAAAAGTCCTGTAGCCTTGTATATTTTATTTTATATTTTTTAACTTAATTTTATATTTTATCAGTACACTCGAGGTGCATCAGAATGAAAAAGAAATAAAAAGAAGGTCCAAAGAAATGACACCTGCCATCAGTCGCACGCGAAGATAAAAGAAAATACGGAATAACAGAACTCGAAGCTGTTGAGCGAAAGTAACTTAATCAAAGAACAATCACATGAATCTTGCATACTCTAAAATCTTTTTATCTGATAAAAACAGTAGGGAACAACGTAGAGATGTAAAATTTGGAGCACATATTACTCAAACAACAACAAATGCAATACAGTGCTCGAATTTTGTGAAAACAAGTTTTCTTGTCAACGGAAGCCTCCGAACTGTTGATGATTGTCACTGCCATGGCGAGCACATATTCATCATCAATTTCGTCTGACTCCTTCACGAAAATACTTCCTATCGCTTAAAAATGTGCGGTATGCTAGAGCAAGCTTCCAGCTACAAAATACAACGAGGAAAACTTTTTTTTAGGACTGGAATTATAGGGAGTTTAATACAGGCATGCGTAGACCTCGCTGTAGGAGTTGGACACACTTGCGGAAATTTGAAACAGAAAATCGGCTAAAATTTGTTTTGAAACCAAGTTCGTCATTCAAGTTAAACTAAAATCTCATTTAGAGGAAATATGGAGAAAATACTACTTTAGATCGGTGACTGTTGCACTTAGACTTATAGATTAGATACTTATAGATTATACACTTATAGATTCAAAATTAATTCCAAAGATATCGACTGTGGCATGCACCCAAAATTTTCAAATTGTATTCGCCTGTTTTGATAGATTAGATTTTCGAGTGCAGCTGCTATAGAGGTAGAAGTGCAAAGCCTCCACTATAATGTGGACATAGGATTGTACCAGAATGTTTAAATATTTCAAGCTGCGATTGTAAACCCGAGAAAATGGTTTCTGTGGCTCTCAGAAAGCCTTTCGATAGATATTTTTTCAAAAACATATGAAAATCATTTTGCTCTTGCAAAAATGTACAGTGTAAGGCCTCGGGCAGAGTTCACGCGATTTGATCATCGCGATTCAATCGCTAAAGACAAGTGTTACGAGTTCATTGCATGCCGATCTTCTTGTATTTCGGTTGTGATAGTTAGTCACGACTAGTCGTGTTGGAAAACTATCACAACCGATTTACAAGAAGATCGGCAATGAACTCGTACACTTATCTTTAGCGATTGAATCGCGACGACCAAATCGCGTGAACTTTGTCCGAGGCCTAAGGGATGATCGCAGCATTCTATGGCATGAATTTGAAACCGAAACTGCGAGTGGTTCATAAGTTATAATGCAAACCTAGGCTACTAGACTTTTGGGACACCCTGTAGATTCTCAGTGTATGCTTGCTACAACGTTGCAAAAACTCACTAATTATGAAGGTTAATGAAAGCCAGAACAACAAAGGGGCAGCACTGTCACGATGGGTCAAGAAGATCAGAGCATCAGAAGAATGCCTATCACATAGAGTTGTGTACCCCATAGACCGGATTTCGACTCCTTGAGTAAATCCGAATTTGAAAATTTACGTTGAATCCGTGAAGTAGGTTTTGTGTTAGAATAAGGTGAGCATGACCACAATACTTGTATTCGTTGACTGAGCGGACTGCTCAAACGCTGCGGCCCACGCGCGACGCGGCTGAATTGTCGCGAGAGCACGACTTGTATAAAGGCTAGAGCATGACGAAGGCGCAATAGCAGTATCAGTTGAGCGAGCGCGAACTCGGCGCGTGCGTATCTTCACCGTTGTAAATCCTGCGCCTTATGCGCTCTACGGCTAATAAAGCAGAGTTCGCGCCCAAGAGTATTGCTCCTTCGTCATGCAACAGTCTTTACAATGGCGGATTTGTACTGGGGCAAGCGTTTTATCTCGCGGCGCGTGCTCCGCAGTGATGTCCAGTCCGTACGGTCAACGATCAACTATACGAATATAGTTACACCTTTCAATTAATAATTTGGAAAAAGTAGCAACTTTGCTGTGACAGTATGACTCGCACTCCTCACTTTCTAATGGAAGTGAAATTTAAAAGGATATGATCTCTGCAAAGGAAAAAATATTTTATTATCTTAGAATGATGAGTATTTTATATATGGCGATGGTAACACTTTATTGCTCTGTTCGATGTAGTTCATGCAACGTCCTGGATCTTCGTTATGGTAAACTGCTCGAAGTTTTGCCAAGGCTTCTCCCAGAGATCTACCTTGTAAAGCTGAAAGTAAATGTTGAAGTTGGTTGCCGATTTGACCGAGAAAATATAGTAAGAAAACTTACAGCTTTCTTCCCGCCTTCCTTTGGTTTGCAGTTGGCTTTCGTTGCGGAGACATCGTTTGAAGCATCCTTAATGATACGATAACGAAAGTATGTGTGTTGATAGTTATGGCAAGTAAGTAAATTGTCATTGTGTTCAATGGCCTGCAAGCCATGATTTGCTTTAACAATTTATTATTTAAAAAATCCTGTCCCTGCATACTTTTTTCGAGTGCCGTGATTTTTCGAAAACCGACTTTACATTTTGACGTGGCAGTGACATTCGTAAGTGTAAAGAACGTTATCAGTGAAAAGATCATTTCCTAAGATTTTTCAAATCAGACTATTTTTATAACATGTTTACCTATATTGCTTCGCAACAACGGAGTTTTTCTACAAATTAGAAGCCGGAAGCAGGAAAATGGGCAAAACGCTGTGGTACCCTAGTACATCGTGAGAGAAAATCATTTTTAGTAATCGTTCAAAATTCCGTTGGTTTTCATAATTTCTCGTTATATCTCGCAAAATGAGTAGCCCAATTTCACGCGTACAAGGCGCACCTATTTCGATTTTTCAAATAAGCTGCTTAGCGGCTTCACTGTATCCGGGGAAGCGCTTTTATGCCGTACGATTCTTTTAAGCAATATACAGCAAGGTATAGGGTCCTTTGGTTACGAAGTCCTTCGGCGTTTTTGGCCTCGTCGATTTTGGAAAAATTTCCCCCGCGCCTTGTACGCGTGAAATTAGGGTACATTAACTTGTGAAGTGCTTCACAGATTTACGTCCCCTTCGTTCTATTTTATTTGAGCTTTTTTGTATTCACTCTAAAAGGTCCTGTTACATTATGTAATGCCTGCAGTTTTCGAGACGGTTGTAAAAAATTATTTGACTTACCGATTTTTTGCACGTGGATTCACCATAGAGCACTTCATAGATGTACCTGATACCAGCAACAACTTGACTTTCAGCTTTCTTGACCTGCAATAAAAAACTTTCTCAGATCGTCTGGCTATTTTTTGAAGAAAATAGCTAGCTATCCCATCATTGCCAGAAGCAATCCCAAGCTTATCAAGAACAAATCAAGCCAAAAAAACTCAGACTTTATCCTGTTTTTCTTATCAAATCTACAGCCAAGTTAACTTATCTCAATTGGAACCATGAGATTTTCCCCTTCATTAGCTTCTTCGTTGAGTTTCTTGATAGCTTTCCAGGCTTTTTCCTGCAGTTTGATTACCATCGTATTTGAAGAGAAACCACAAGTTTGCTAGCTTAGGTATCCATGAAAAAGATTACCAAGTGCTCGGGTGCGTCAGCTTTTTGTGGTGTTATTCCTCCAGCAACGAAACTCTTTTGTGGCTCTATTTTCTCTTCGACTGAGAAAGCGAATACAAACAGTTGGAAGAGAAACAGAAGCGGAAGCATTTTTCTGAAAATTGTTTATTATAGATATTTATTAAAAAATAGTTCAAATCGTTTTGGAAAGGATTAATGAGTAGAAGAGAAAAAAGTAACACTTGAAGTACAATGTTGAGAATTTTCTTGATATGAGGCGAATTCTAGGTGAATTTTTCGTCTTCTTCATTTTAATGATGCTAGTTTATCTATTTCTTTTGTATCTGCATATTTTTCGAGATTTGCAAATCAAAACAGCAACAAAAACTGGATTCAAAGGAGGTGTATGCTATCCGAAATAGGTACAAGTACAAGACAGTTTAAACATCATGATTTAGTAGAAGTGCATATCGCATGGCAAACGTTTCCGAAAATAATTGAAAAAGTCTCAAAGGATATGAGGCATTCCTGACCATTAAATTTAAAAAAAACAGATTTTTATCCTTCTCTGCTAAGATGGAACGTGGACGTTTGCGCGAAGAAGATTCCAAAACTGAAGACGAATGAGCCGGTTTCGGGAAGCGTTCGCTTTATAAATGACCATTAAACGGGAGAACTTGCAAGGAAACCCCCTTCCCAAGTGCAATATTACAACGACAGACCAGAGAACTCTTTTTTGCATTTACGACATTGGTTATTCTTAGACAATGCAGACAAACACTCAGAAAAACTGATTGTTTGAACTTCATTGACAATGATTTAGAAAGATGAAGGGAAGTGTGGCAAAAAGTACCAACATTATTCCCACGTACTGCCAAAATTCCAACCAGCTTTTAAATCTTTCCTAGTAGGTAATGTAACCAATATTGAAGTGATAAATACTATTTTTTATTCGAGCTCCTCCTTGAATCTTCCCTTATGTTCTCCTATGGTTGGAATTAAGGCCATTGACGAAAACGAGACGAACTGAGTCAAGCCTAAGAAGATAACTTGCTTTATGTTATTGAGCATAAGCGAGAGCATAAGTGCAGAAGTATTGCAGTCCACTTTACGTTGCATGTTATCAGAAAGATAAACTGATAAATGAGCAATCTCATGTCAACTGCACAATCCCCTCGCTGTGGACAACATAAGAGCACAGTCGATAGATATGCTCTGACGAATACTCAAGGTCATGGGTGTCTATGGAATATTCGAGAATTCTTCCAAATAATCGAATAACCGAACATATTCGAAAATCAAAAATGTCGAATAATCGAATATCGAATATTTTCTAGGAAAATCGTCGAATAATCAAATATCGAATATATGCAATGGAAGAAAAAACCGAATAGTCGAATATATTTGTAAAAAATCCGAATAAACGAATATTTTGCATTGATTATGTCGAATATTCAAACAAATTCTAAACGAATTAGTACAATGGAGCACTCCATGAAGTGGGCAACTTGAACAACAAACGATGGTTGCTGATATAGCAGTCAAAATTGTGACGCTGTCATTTAGTTATTCGATTACACGAAATTGTCGAATAATCTAATAACTTCTGAAAATAAATATTCGAATGTTCGAATATTTTCGAAAATCAAAATTTTTGAATAACCGAATAATCGAATAAATTCGAAACTGACAAATTTCGAATAAGCGAATATCGAATATATTCGAGATTTTGAAATTTTCGAGTAATCGAATTTCGAATAAAATTTATTCGAATATTAATCGAATACTTCAATATTTATTCGATTTGGTCCAAGGTATAGTGCAGGGCCCGGCACAGATCGTCTAGAAGCAGGCTGGACTTCGTTTTTGGAGCAAAAAGCAAAGGAGATATCGTTTTTGACGATTCGGGGCCCAGCACCAAGAATAAGCGCCATTTAGTCGAATACAAGCTTTTCAGACAGGTTATCACACGATTGACATGCTCTATCGTGTATGGCGAAAAGTGCGCGCAATTTGAAAGCAAGGCTAAAATAAACAAATTGCTTGTTTACAGTGCACACAAAGTCATATGACACCAAAATTGTACTGTATACATTTAAAATTATTTGCAAAAGAATTATGTATAAAGGTTTGAAAACTTATGTGAAGTAATACGTTTTCCAAAATTAGATCGTCTCCAGACGGCCACCAGACGATCTGAGATCGTCTGGAGCATATATTTCTGTCACTTCACATAAGTTTTGGATTTTTCTATCATGGACGGATTCCCCGGTCAAAAATCTACCCCTGAGCATGAAAACATTTTCATATCATTGCCTTTCCTTTGTTTTTTGCCTTCATTTTCTCATATATCGCTTTGTAAAATATCGCGCTCCAATCCCAAACCTTGTGCATGCGTAGTACTCAGCTCCAATTTGGATTTTCACTCTTATCCTACGTTTTATCTTTCAGACTAGTAACTAGTTCTTGTTTTCATCTTCTCCTAAGCAAATAGGTCAAAGGGGACTTCGTAAAACTTCCGAAAGTCATGGAAGACTTCGTTTTCAGAAACGCCAGAACCGACTCGTGCCGGGCCCTGGTATAGTGTCTAGCAGCATGGTCCCATCTTTCACTGACTATAGATCCAACTCGAAACCGGGCACTGTCTAGCCAAAATGAGAATTCTAAGATTTTGGTGCTATATTATAAGGGGGTCCCTAACTATGTATTGCCACACTCCCGTTGCTAAAGTTTCTAAGCGAGAAGATGCTCCAGTAGGTAGAACGGCCCACGTAGATCCGCCTATTTACGTGAGTGGTCTGAAGATAATGAGCTTGAAAGCGGGCTTTAGGATAGATAGCAATGTTGAAAGTCTGATAATCATAATCAAAGGCGGAATCATTCAACTTTCGGTAAATCAAAGCCCGTTCTTGGACTTTTTATCTTCAAACCACCCACGTTGATAGGCGGAGCCGCCTGGATCGCTTCTACATTCTGGAGCGTTCTCACTTCGGATTTCACCTTTTGGGGACATAGGCGACTACTTATTCAGAATTCCCGCTGTTATAAAAAGTAAGCATCTCACCAATTTCAGTTCGGATGGACGGTGCCTTCAAAATTCTGCCTGATTTACTGATTGCTAGAGAACGCAAAGAATTTTGGTTTTGAGGAGTAGACAGGTATGAACTCCGTTTGCGGTATCACATTTGGACTCTACCAAGGGCTAAAATTGATCATGTGCCTTCTTACAGAGTCATAGATTTAAAAAGCAATATCTGAAGCAAAAATGTTTTGCGCACTTTTTCCCAGGGAGAGGGAGGAATACTTAATTCTTTTCATTGAAGGGCGTGATTCTCATAGGGCTAATTGACCACTATGATAATGTGAACATTTTTGCTTTTGCTCAGGATGAGCAGAAGAACGCAACAGCTACACAAGCCAGTTCAAGAAATGTAAAGAACATATCCAAGAACACTCCTTGCAAAAAAGTTAAATGACCGTTGTTCTCAGCAATTTATCTTTGAGTCACTGTTTACGTGAAAGTACATAGCAATGCTGTGCCGACCACGCAGCACACTCTTATGCATCGGATAGGCTCTATGGAAACAAACTATGCTGAAAAATGTCAACAAAAGCTCTAAAAAGGCCCTTAATTATTTCTAATTATCTCTAAACCCAATAGTAATACTGAGAAATGATGAAAATTATTGCTAATTCGCCCTTAAACGAAGTAAAGGAGTTTACAGAATTTCCCGTAACTCCTCAATAAGCAAGGCCTGCAAAACTTTTTTTAGTACTTAGTAAATCTATTTAGGAATGAAAAGTGTAATGTCAGTAAATTGTTAGAATCGTTCAAAAAATACACTGTGACTAGCCTCTGCACCGTGTATTACGGCAAGATTTATAGGTTTGTGTAGTTTGAACTTAGAATGAAAAAAACAGCAGTGTCTAAGACGAACATAAAAGACGAATAGCGCAATTCAGCAGTTACGTCGCACTGGTCATCAAAGGTTCTCGAACAGAACCTGTTTCTAAGTGCAACGCTATAAGCGAAGGTCAAAATGCGTTTTGCATTTGCAAAATCACATTACAAACTCATCCTCTTCTTCTACTACTTAGCGCCAATAATTTTTCTCAACATTCTTCTTTGAGACTGCGCCTTTGAAAAGATATGAGCAGTGCTTGCCTTACACAAGTTTGAGATAGCGAATGTCCTTCACAAATGGAATAAGAAATTATTTCAAGTTCTTTCGCTGTTTCCCTATAGTGCTTCGGAAGAGAATGGCTGCAATGTGGAACTGATTTTCCAAACTTCAGAAAAGGAATCCACAATACAATAAGCATTTTGACAACATCGCAGCGACACAATGTTGATGACAAATTTTGGGACATACAGACGCCATCACCAGTAATTTCCATCAATAGATCAAATTTTTGAATTTCTCTACTCTCTGCGGACATTAGACTACGCATTGTGCATAAATGGTTCCGATTAGGTCTGAACTCCCTTACCTATTATAGTAATCAAGTATGAGGGTCTCGCGCTATTACCACTTGCACAGACCCATCCGAACACTGCCTCTAAATATACGTTGCGCAATTCACTAGAGAGGTGTGCGGACCGCCTACCTTGGCGCGCCCACGCTCCGTGAACGAAATCTCTTCAGCTCTTGAGGTATTTTCACATACAAATATATCCGAACACACATTGTTTAAGGTGTTTCTATTTGATTTCGACAAGGCTGGCACTGGGCGAGTGTACGCGAGTGTTAAAAAAGTTCTAAGAACGGAACTTTAAAGGATTCCACGCTTTTTAAGTTCCATATCTAAAATTGGACCCCTTTGAAGCCAAGATAAAAAATGGAAGTTCAGATCTGCATGATTTGCCTGCAATGGTCGAAGAGATTGCAGGAAGCTGTGAACCTTCAACCTTCAACCCTTCGACTCTCAAATTACGAATTTATCATGCCGAAGGGAGGGAGTCTGGTTCACGCGGAGAGGGGGGGGGGATGGAATCGCGATCCTACAGGTCAGTTCGGACCTCTTGCCATTGAGCCACTCTTCCTTGGTAAATTTGATTGCTCAGAAAGTTTAATTCATGAATTTTTGAGCCCTTAGGCCTTTTTCTGAAGAAAATGTGCGATTTATATTTAACAGCGGAGAAGAATAATTATGCAACACGAAGTTGCATTAGAGGTGATTGATCAAATCGATAGCACAAACTTACAAAGATGAGAAGATTAACTCTTTTTTGGGAAAATAGTTCTTTGTTTGTCTGTGCTGATAATCACAGAATTTGGTGACGTGCAGCAGATTAAAGATTCAAAGGAATTGAACGTAATGTACGAACTGCACAGGCTATGGGAACGCTTGAACAACGGTTGCCGCAGCTGAATAAATGGCTTTTGACGATAAATGGCTTTTTTTAAATGCCGATGGACATTGCAAAACATATTCTTATACTTCCTGGAAACTGGTTGATACTTCAAGGTGCACAAATTTTCGTTAAGCCTATTTTGGAGCAAGAGTTGAAACTGATGCTTGAAATAAAACAAAATCAATGCAGACGCTTTCGTAGTGAAAGAAAGATCAAAAAATATCGACGTAGTCCGGAGCAGAAAACGAAACACTCAGCTGCCAAGACATTCGTGAACTAAATCCTAAAGGAACGAGAATAGCGAACGGTGCAAGCCCATTGTCCCATCGATCCAGCGCTCCGTTGTGTGACTCACCCATAGATGATTTATCGTGACCAACACAAAGAAATGTGAAAAGTACCGGAAAAAAGCTATGGAGAACAGTGGAGCCCAATCTTGAATCGATCTAGGAAGATGAGATTTTATTTTTGGGGTAGGTTTATTATCAGTTGGGCTTTTTTTCTGTCAAACTTCCAAACAACGATCACGAATGACCATAAGCCAATGCTTTCGCTCAGGGGATCATGGAAACCACATAAATTCAAAAATAGTCTTTAATGTTTCTTTC
This sequence comes from Cylicocyclus nassatus, assembly GCA_958299035.1. Taxonomy (NCBI): domain Eukaryota; kingdom Metazoa; phylum Nematoda; class Chromadorea; order Rhabditida; family Strongylidae; genus Cylicocyclus; species Cylicocyclus nassatus. Next base: position 59,979,260 of record CATQJL010000305.1, read on the forward strand.
CGACCAATTTTGTTTGAATATATCTCGATATCAACGTTCCGGTAGATTCTCAACTTCCATTTTTTGTAACAGCAAGGCCTCTTCATAGCGCTAAATTCAAAGATGGAACCTAAGAAGCGTAAATCCGTCGAAAAACTCTTTTTTAGGCTCTTTTTGAGAACCGTGCTCTGGCACTAATTTGGAAAGAAAAAAAGTCAATCAGGTTCGATGGTGCTCGTTATCAGAACTTCGTGGGCCCCAGAATTTTTGTTCAAGGAGGCGGGCGGCACACCGAAATAGGCCGTCATGCGTTTTTGAACGTTGATTCCAAATCTGCTTTGCCTTTTTGCAACGCTCTCCGAAAAAAGTTATGAGCGTTTGAAGTTCAAAATCGTCAAGCCTAGGTGGCATAAAATAAGCGAAAACTTTACGAAAAAATAGAAAGTGCGAAGGGAATCTTGTGTCAAATATCGACTAGAAACGCAGCCAGCGCGAAAATGTTTTGCATAAATGTTTTTTGTAGGGCTTTTCGCTAATTTTAAGCCACTTAAGGCTCGAAAATTTGGACTTTCACACATTCAAAACTACTTTCGGAGAATTGCGCATTGCCAAAAAGGAAGGAGATTTTTACCATTCAAAGACCCGCCTAATGGCATGCAACTCGTCTGTCACCAACTTGGGATATCCTCCTCTGCGAAGGAGGATATCAACCAAATCATATCGACGAGGAATTTGCTCAAGTATAATCATCAAATGAATCGAGACCCCCAAATTATAAGCCAGGTAATAACTTGACTTAAGTATAGGACAAATGACCATTTGTGTCTCATTTCATGAAAAGATGTCAAGAGGTTTGCAAGTTGCTCTGCAATAAGACTTTGGGATAGAAAATTGCGAGGAGTTCAAGTTCAATAGCTTTTAGAGAGCGAAAGCAACAGTTTTATAGTAAGTACAAGAACCGGTCCCTTTTCTGCAGCACTCTTTCTTAGCTCTTTTGCTTAGATCGAAAACATCTTTATGTACATACTGCAAAGCTCACAGTCACTAAGTAAACTTTCAGCTGTTTACTTCGATCCAAAAATTTGTCCTTGTGATCTCAAGGTCACCTTAATCTTGTTTATATTTTCGTTATATACCACGCTTACGAATACGTTTTACAACAAATGCGATGACAACAAACACACGCAGGAAAGCGTTTGGCGAACAAGGCTAACGTCGCACGACATGGGGCAAATCACTTGAGATGAATACATGTTCCCTACTCAAGAACGAATTATCACCGTTCGTCTGAGGACGTGTTATAGGAAATTCTCCATGCGCACTCGTTTATGGGAGTAGCTCACTTTCAGCAAGAAATAAACGAATTCGTTGTGCTGTTGGAAGGCGGACCTCAGTTTTTACAAGAAAAATTGCAGTACAAAGTCTTAAATTATATCTTTGAATTAAAATGAAATTTTAGAGTGCAATTAAGCTGAAAAAAAACAGTACAGCTAGCAGTGTGAGCTCGCAAGGGGTAAAGGTGAGCTAAGTTCACTCCGAAAAAAAAAGCACGCGGAAATTGTCAATTAGAGAAAACGGTAGATATAATGGTTTCCACCCATAGCAACGCTGTCTGGAAAAAAGGGATTTTAGATTTTTGATTGGTTATATGCTACATTACTGCAAGATTTAAATCGAAAGGTTCTGTGGAAGCTCATGAACTTATTAACATGTACCGTCGTAGAATGTCACTCTAATTCAGGCAAGGTTACGGTTGGTTACGTTGAAATTCAATTTCTGTTTGAATCAATGACGAAAAATGAATCTGGATGTACACGGATGGCTGGACATCTATCAAGCGTCTCTAGACTACGAGTTTTTCACTTATGCAATAAAGTTTATGGGTTCTGATCGCGACAGCGACGATAGTCAAGCACTCCAATTTTTCTGCAATTTATTGGGTTGTAACATAAGTCTTGTTACACTTTAAATTCTCATGGCGAAGGTCGTACTCTCCATAAATTTGATAGGGCTCAGTGCACCATTCGATAGAACAAAGCAAGCTCTACAAAACGATGTGCAAAAGTTCACACCAGCTTTGAACCACCGTGAGTTTGCATCCAGAAACCGAGTCATGCTGAAGACTCAAAGCAGTGAAAATTCGTATCATCGTTAAAAAACCCCACGGATCCCTAACGTGCTTCACACAAATTGCAAACCACATCAGACACTTAGATGTACCGTTTCTGTATCTTTTTACCTCAACTATAAATCGAAAAAACAATGATTTTTATGCTTATACAAAAATGGAGCTACGCTGTTCCCACTCATTTATTGTATAGTACAGCCCTTAAAAGTATAACCGTAAACTTTCAGCTTTTCAAAGGCTCTAGTTTTTTTTCTCTAGTTTTCTTTTAAAATTACCGAATTTAGCCCCTCACTCGGATCTTTTCAATCTTTCTCGAAAAATAAGGCTTGTGGAAAGCAGAAACTTGTTTTCTGTGCAAAACTTCAGAATAGATAACTGCTAACTAGCATGTAACCGAAAATTAGGAGGGAAATAGTTGAAGTTTCCTCCTGGGATCAAAATGTTTATGAAAGACTTTTCGCTTTTCTTCCCCTTTCGTTTTCTCACATATTTTTGTTTATCCAATTTATATCGATTCGCCGATTCAAGAAGAGGAATTGTTCGACTTTCTCAAAAAGGTGATGTAGCGCAATACTTGTCTAAAATTTCTTGAAATTTCCGAAATACACGACAGAATGCTTAATTGTTCTGGAGACAAATTGTCTTGATACGAGCGATGTCGGTTTGTTTTTGCCTTCTTGTCAAATTCGAACGATCACCTCTTAAATAGACCGTTTAATGCCTATATATTAACTGGATGAAATGAACATTTTGAACTGAAAGAGGAAATAAAGGTCCTTTTGAATGACGATAAACTTCCAGAATAATCGTTCTTCTGTTAAACAGAAAGTTTTGGGATTGAAAATGACAGCTTCCTGGACATATGATATTTTGCACTTAAGTTTTATGGTTTATCCTCTCGTTGCCTGACAGTTTCTTTATAAACAAACCTTAGCAAGCTCGTCATTCACAAGACAAACGAAATGCTTTAAACCTACGTTTCTAAACCCAACCATAGGATCAAGGCCACCTTTTGTTTTATACCGACATGACAAACTCGTGACGCTTAATAAGTAGAGCGATATAAACAAGCGCTATATAAGGCGTATGTTGACCTAGAACATAGTATTCTTTCTCTCGCTTCTACTGTGATTCGATAGAGAGCTTCCTTCAAATACCAGGCTTTACTGTTTCCAAAATGCGAACTATCTGCCTCCTCATTTTAACCATTGCATGTATTGGCAGTGTTGCCGCCCAATGGGGAATGCCAATGCCCTATTACGGACCAGGTAAATTTTAGATATAATCAGTTTTTTGTACATTCTTCGAAAACTTCCTTATAGTGGGACCATTTGGTGGTACCCCTTATGCACGTCTGCGAGCAATGATGGGTTATGGCATGATGCCATACGGCGGCGGCTTTGGAGGTTATGGTGGATATCCTATGATGGGCATGCATCCGATGATGGGCATGGGCTGGATGGGCTGATGTAACTAATTCTGTGGATTATTTATTTGGAACTCATTAGTTTCATTGTCGAGAGTGTCTGTATAAATGTCTTCTATGCAAGAAGAATTGATCTGACTCATACATCTCGATATTCGACAAGTTAGTTAGTAAACACAAAAAATGTCAGGGAAACATATCAGTCATCCTTTGTAAAGAGGGCTAATTAGGTCATAATTAGTGTAAGGAAATACAGACGGTGTTAAACCTAATTTACCACGCATATTTACCGGAGAGGAGATGATGCAAGATGATCAGCATGCAATGGAGCAGCAGTTGTCGTGTTGAGAGATTCGCGAGGCGATGAAGTCGCGTGATGTGCTATGCCCGACATTTTACAAGCAACTTTTTCGCATGTCTTCTATTCAAAGCTGGTAGTGAGAAAGGCTGTTACTTCCATTGAAACAGGGAGGTTTTGTTGCTTTGATGTTAAGCAAAACGATCCTAATTGATTGATGTGAAATTTTGGTAGATTGATCACTTCTGATTTGATCATCATGACCGTGCGAGACAACACCATATTGCTGGTGATGGCGAATACTCAGACAACTAACCGGAACATCCGCAAAACGTTTGGGAAAGTTCTGCCGGGTCACCTGCGAAAGTTGCTAATTTGAAATTTTGCTTGTTCTGGGGAAGTTCCGGTGAATCGTCTGAGTAAGTGCAATTCACGAGTGCAGTTAATTCTCACTCTCTGATGATCCATGTTGAGAGAATTCACCCTTTGAAGATTGTGTTTATTATTAGCACCACTGGATGCTGCATGCAAGGTGCTAAGAAAAGAGCTAATTTTTATGCGACAAAAGATGTTGGCAATAAAGTGAAAACAGTGAAATTGAATCGCTGCCCTACAGAACAATCGCCAGAGACAGTTTTATTGCAGGTATATCTAAAGTCTGTATTTTCAACACAAAATGTTATATTCATTTGAAAACAGTAAATCATCAACATTTTGATCTATTAGGAAAAAAGAGTCTTTACAATGATTCGGGAATGAAGAAAATGCCAAAAAAAAATCACGTTCTAATGGACTCGTCGCTATACTGTGCTTCAAACACTATTATACCACTCTTGGAAATCATTTTGCCCTAATGATGATGTAATCGCTCAACTTCGACAGTTTTTAGTGAGGAAATTGGAGCCAATTGAGAACCCATACCGACAGCTGGACACTATCAAAATTCTATGGTATTACAAATCCGCCATAAGTTCCAGTACTAAAGTAGACGGTTAGGAATAATTTGTGCATTCTGCATTATTCTTTACAGAATGCTGCAAATTTTCCGAAGCTATACTCAGTAATTTCAATCATATAATCCTTATTACTCCCGTTCACAACTATCCGTGAAACACTGGGCATGGAAATTTTCGCAATTTTTTCGAAAGTCGTACATTTCGATCAAACTTGGAGTACAGTCATTTTGTTTCACAATTACTCGTTAAAATCGCTTATCGCTTTGAATCATATCGAAATCTACAAGTAGCTACAAACATCGGAACATAAATGGAAATTTTTGCACTTTTTCTTGGCGAAAATTTTGAAGAAGCTATACTTTCTCATAGATTTGCAAGATTTTACTGCTGAAAAACACCATTCTCAGAAATTTTCAGACAAATCATTTTAATCATATGTGCTTGTCTTGAGTGATATGAGTACTTTATTTTATTCACAAGCTCCAGAAAGAGTAAGAAAAGCGCTGAAGACCACAAATGATACAGATAATACTGCACCGGCACTGAAAAGGATGTCAAGGAGATGGAGGAAAAAACTCTGACTTTCTAGCTCTCACATTCTTGGAGGAAACCAAATATTCCTAGATATTTATGACCGTAGGCAATCACACTCTTTGATTTTTTTTTGCAGAAGTGACCCTGCATTCCGAAGTTCGACCGATTTAATGCACCTTCATCCCAATTTGAGCTATTTATCATGATGTTTTGTATCATAATGTTTTTCTATTTTCAGATACTCCCTACGTCTCCAGGAATACTATCAGCCATGTATCTTTCTTTAAGTGACGTTTCGAGGATTTTTTTTGGGAAAAGTGGAAAAGGCCGGCTGCGTTCGTAACTACTTTCTTTGGAGGTGGTTTTGAGTCTACCTCTAGATTGAAGGTCACTGATCGTTAATATGCTCATGTACATCGTATACCGCATTCACGAATATGTTTACAGCGAATTCGAGACAACAAACAGAGATCAGCATTCGCCAAATGCGGCTAACAGCATGGTATCGGGCGAATCTAATGGATACATGTTCTGTTCGAGAATGAATTATCACTGCTCATCCTGATACTGGTTATGCGGAGATACTTACGGTACCCGTTCTGAAGGAGGAAGTTGATTTGTGTCTAGATGAAAAAAATGATTTTGTCTTTGCATTATGAATAGGAGTTACTTGCAGTACAAAAATTTCAGTATTTATTCATGTCTCTTGGAGCGTTCGCTAAACCACGGTGTAAGAAGTTCATAGCTCAGAAATCAGCGCATTTCTATGGGATATGAATCCCCAGAGAGGGGATATGATGCAACAATTCGAAAAGAAGAACTGCACAGAGTCAGTTATAGTGCAAAAAACAGTGCTGTCTAGAAGTAACGCAAGCCTCAATTACTCTTTTTCTCTATTTCAATGCATTTAAATCGCACTTCGACGCAAATAAACACAGTATTTCGATGAATTGTCTCAAAATTCCTTTAGATTCGGATGTTTGGCTCAACAAAATCCTGCACACCTTATAAATAGGTTTTTTCAAACATAGCAGAGCAGCATTACCAGATGGGTCTCGAACAATTGTAAATAATGTACGTGAATTTTACACCCAAAACCTGGAAAAGAAGAAAGCATGGGATACTAAGAATGGAAAAGACTGGATCTTTCCCCAAATAATTTGCAGGGATTTCTAGCTCTTGCAGTACTTTACACACAGAAACTAAGATGTATAATTGCAGCCTTTCCCCATGTCTGGAAATGAGAAAGACAAGGCCAAGGCCAGCCTGACAAATTGAGCTCAGCTGCTTTCACAAAGTTGTTTTTTCATAACACAAAACTTTGGAAGTACAACTATGTACTTTCGGCCTTTTTCAAGTGCTAATTCGCGAGAAACACCGAATCAGCATGAGAATACAAAAACGGCACACTTTTCGTTGGCGTACTTGTGTTTCTTAACAGCCATGGCAGGAAGGTCTTTTAAAAATCCAGTACTTTTTGTTTTACAACGATATGACAAACCCGTGACACCCATTAAGTGGAGCGATCTAAACAAGCTCTATATAAGACGCATGCTGACCCAAAACTGCATTCTCTCGCTATCATACGAATGATCCGTTAAGACTACTTCAATCACTCACTAAGCAATTGTTTTCCAGAAGATGCGAGCTCTTTGCCTTCTTATCATGACTATAGTCTGTATTGGAAGTGTTACTGCCCAATGGGGATATGGCAGGCCCTACTATGGACCTAGTAAATCTTCAACTAGTTTAACTGTTTCAAATACCTCACCCAAAATTATGCTTTCAGTTGGACCATTTGGTGGTACCCCGTACGCACGCCTGCGAGCAATGATGGGCTATGGTATGATGCCGTATGGCGGATATGGTGGCTATGGTGGATATCCCATGTATCGCGGCTATGGTGGATATCCCATGTATCGCGGCTATGGCTGGGGATAATGCAATCTACTTCTTGCATTTATTTATTTGCAATTACTGTCTATTGATCATATTTGTCTGTATAAAAGCTTTGGCACAACAGTTTAGATGCTTTGCAGTGATGACTCAAGCAACAGATCTCATACGTATGCTTTTATTACGCATACGTTTGATCAGGGTCACCATTGTACCTATTACACATGCATATTAGGCACATAGCGTGTTTTAAAAGTATCTACACACTTTTCACTGTAAACACTTATCTTGTTGTGAGGTCCCTTAACCGTCCCATGGGCGTTATTCGGTGGAGCTAACTTCTGCTTATTGTTAGTTTACAGTACAAAGAAATCATCGGTCGTTTCTTGTCACTGCAGGATTACGGTAGAAGTTCCCGGCATACAGCGCCATTATGCTAGATTGGTTCATGATTAATGCACTTATTTTAGAAATTTTGAATCAAGTAGTTATGTTACAAAGCCATCTTTTCGAGCGCTCTAAACGTTGCAAATACAAACCTTTGGCCATACAACACATCGTTTTAAACGTGGACACCCTATGAATGTTTTTATAACCCCAAAAATAGAAAAAATTTTACTTGGGTCTTGAAGTACGAGGATGCTGCAAGCATATTTATTTCGCCAAAATTTTGTCTTTGTGCTGCTTTCTGGCCTTCTATTCGTTCAAATTCTGTAGGTTATCTTTTTTGCTAGAATTTTGAGACTTCCTTGGGAGCTACTGATGGAGGGCGCCAAGGAAGCTGCACTACTGGTGCATTCCTTAGCCCCAAGACCGGGTGGTGTTGAATTAAAGAGCAAAAAATTGCTGTGAATTTCCTGGATGTTTTTGGTGGATCTATATGCCAGCACTTCACACTTCATTATTGCACATCATGTAGCTAATGACCCAATGAACAGTGGTAGTGTGAAGCTTAGTATTACGAAATTTTTCTGTGAGAGAGTTGCAAAAAAAATCGAAACTGACAATTTTTTGTCATTCTGAGTCAGAACACTACCTATTTCGAATTTTACAATTTTTCTCCTCTAAAAAAATAAAGTTTCTCTAATACTAGTTTTACTAGATCGTGCGGAAGTGACGCATTCGCTTTACTCCTAGAATCATACAGCATAGAATGACCTATTAACCAAACATGTGTAAAAACTTCTTGGCTCAAGATTCCTCTAAACTCTAGTCTCAATAAGCATTTTGTAGCGTCAAGCTAAGTATTAGGTTGTCCCGAAAGTTTTGTCGGTTTTTTCAAACCGCTATAAAACTATGTACAATAAAGGCCTGAATGAGTTTCAACATGCACTCGATCCAGCTTTTCCTTCTCTTTCTTATGGTTACATTTCCGAAAAACAATCCTGTATGCTTGTTTTGATAGCTGCTACAATTCTTCACCCGTCATTTTTATCTGCTCAAAGTCAGGCTAATTTTGAAAATTTCCTTTCAATGTTCCGGGGGTAGGTAAGTATGGCACAAATAGAACAATTCTCGGACTACATGGTGATATATTTAGATTTTCCTAACCGGCTGTTTTTAGCTTCAAAAAATTGTTTCTTCGGAATCTCGATTTTTGGCAAAGTCATGAAACACGCAACTGCAGCAAAAACATGAAAGCTTGTGAAATTTCTGCGAATTGAAACTTGATTGCTAATAAACAATAATAACGCAACATAACCAAGTTTGATTTGCTTCGAAAAATTAGCTTTTTGGAATTTTCGGTAACTTTACGTGGTAGATTTAATCAAAAAGCCGCGGTTTTCCTTAAGTAAATAATTATAACGAACTTGATAAACGTGGCACATGTAATCTTAAATAAATGCAGTGTAGCCAAAGATTTGCTCTACATGACAATTGCTAGCGCTTTTTGGAAAAGTCAGTATAAGATTTTTTAAAATCCAGGAAAGGTTTGGCGTTTTTGCTAAAGTACCGAAAACGCCTAGCGATAACATTGCAAAGACAAGGTGGATCAGAGAGCAAACATAACTGTAGGAATGAGGATAAAAATTTGAATCGAATTATACCTGGATCGTCCATGTATTGGTGTTCTTCAAGTTTTGATGAGCGATGAAAAAATCGACAAAACTTTCGGGGCAACCTAATATTACGCTTGAGCTAAACAAATGCGATCATTTGTTCAGCCCCTTGTCTTCAAAAGCACGGAACTCCGCTTTGAACAAAAATTTGAAAACGCAAAAATGTAAACGGGAAACCAGAAAATGTGGGTTTCCGAAGTTTGTTATATTATGAGATATGATGTAGATTGGTCAACATCATCATTGATCAACAATTTATTTCAATAAGTGGGAAACGTTGAAAAGATGAGCAATGAAGGCAAGCTGCTGAACTAAAAGTTTCCATATTTGCTCAAGACTGTCAGACAATGTAATCGCTCCCTAGAATTCAACTAACAAGGACAGGATACTCGGTCACCGTGGCCATTTTGAATGCGATGTATACTGTAGAACGCACCTCAAAGCGCTGATTCCAAATCTGTGCTCGATATTTGCGAAACGGTCTTCTAAAGGAACTTATGAACTTTTTTTCGCAGAAAATTTGCCTGCTTTTGTGTAGTTAAAATCACCAAATTTGTTTTAGGTACCATCTGAAGCTAATGAAGACAATCTTAAAGGAATGCTGTTGTACCATATCTATCTAAATCATATGTAGCATTTGAAAAGGAAAGAAATTTTTTATCGATAATTGTGACCGTCCGCAGTAACGCAGTTTATTCATGGAAAGTTTATCGTTTCGCAGATATGGAAGACAGTAGTCGGACCAGCATCAAAAGGCGCATTTTTTGATGTACAAATCATTATAAATGGCCGCGGTGACCAAGTACCATTCCCCTGTAAGTAATTTCTGAGGATCAATCCGAAATACAGGGTGTCCCAAAAGTAAGTACACACTTTTTAATCGCCAATATCTCTCTTCCAATGGGTCTTTTTTTGCCAGTTAAGTACCATTCTGTAGAGGAGGCTTCAACTTAGATTTACAGTATCGATCGAATCACCGATCTCCCTTCGTTACTGTGGGACTACGGCAGGAACTTCCAGCATGTGGAATCATCGAGAAATATGCCATCTGACAAAATTTTTTCAAAAAACCCGAAAAATTGTGAACTAGGGTTTTCGCGCACGCTGATTCTACCATATAACTTTTTACGAGTGTTTTCAGCTTTTTTGACGGTGCAATCAAATTTCTGACAAATACTGGGAATTCGGTTACTATGGTTTACCTGGGATAACTTTGGAAAGAAGCATCACAGTAAAGTGAAGATTTCATATTTGGAATCAGCGGCTTCCACTACCATAGTATAAGAGTTTTTGGCTTGTTTGCTTTTGTTCCGAGGTAAAATATGGCTTTTAATAGCCTAAAATCCTTGTCGAATTTCCTACAGTAATCCTACAGTAATGAAGAATGATTGGTGATTCGCTCAATACTGAAAATCTAAGTTGAAGCCTTTTCTACAGAATGATACTCGAAAAGCCGAAAAAGACGCAATGGGAAGAGAGATATTAACGATTGAAAAGTGTGTACTTACTTTTGGGATACCCTGTATTTTAAAATAATTTTTTTCAACATTTGTTTTACACAAAAATGTTGTAGGCTTACAGCTTATATAACAATCAACGGGAAACAAGGCGTTGCTTATCAGTTATTCTTTTTGCTCTCCGTCTGTAATGATAAAATACACAAAGGATACTTAGTTTTTTTTATGAGCAACGCTGACTATACCTTCCTTGTTGTTGATTTTTTTCTTGCGTTTTCACCTGTCGGCGGTTTTGATTTCGGTAATTTGGCTTGTGCCGGTGGTCCAGATGATTCGCCTGGTCCTTGTGGACCATGTTGTCTTGGTGGTTCAAGTAGCCGCTTCGATCTTGATGGTTTGCTTGGATTTTATGGCCCAAATCACTCTGGTGACTATGCTGGCTCCAGAAATCGCTTTGGTGACTCTGCTGTTCATGGAACAGGTGACCCAGGTGGTATTGGCGCAGCTTGCCATGGAGGTCCTGCTTGCCCACGTGGCCTTGCTTCTTTTTCTGGTTCTTAGGCTCAGCTAGAGATTTCCTTTGTGCGTTGAGGTCTTTCTTCTCATTCTGTTCCTAAATTTAGTATTCACAGATTTGAGTTGCAGTTGGTAAATCTCTCTTGGTCTTTATACTCGTTTTGTGTTCGTATAGATTCTTCTAGGTCTTTGCCAAGAGGAAAAGGGTCGTAAACAGCATATGAGCTTCAATACGGCAGTTCACTTCAACTTTTCAAAGAAGAAGGGCAGCTTAGCAAACTATTTTTGCACTCAATCACTCATCCTACACGATAAAGCATTTTCGAAGGCAGTTTAGGATAAATAGCATAAGAATCACGTTGACTTACTATATTCTCCTCTTCCTCTTCGTCTCGATCATCATTTTCATGCTCTTCGTGGTCCTCATCGCTGTCATCTTCGACATGCCCACGACCATCATTACTTTCATCATCTTTATCGTGATCATTCTCGTCATCCTTATCATCGTCATCATCGTCACCATCCTTATTGTTGTCATCATCTTCATCATTCCTATGGTCATCATCACCTTCATCATCTTTATCATCATCACTTTCTTCATCTTTATCTTCGTCATCATCTTCATCGTCTTTATCGCCATCACCATTTTCACCATCCTCATTACTTTCATCATCAACTACTTTGATAGTAATGAGGATCTAAACATACATGCTGAATCGGAAATTCCTAGCGGTCTCGAACTACTTACACCTTTAGGCTGCGACACGCTTTCCATTTCTTCATATTCCAGGCTTTCTGGGCTTCCCAATGGTGGAAGTTCATGCTGAGAAATGTAATTTTTCTAGCAAAACTTTGCAAAGAAGTGAACAATTTGCGCGTGCTATGATATGGCTTTAGAAATGCGCAAAATATGGACTGGAGAGTTTTGTTGTAAGCACTTTAAGATGAAACCTTAAATAGTTATTAATTGCGAATGTTTGTGGTCCATAATTCAGACTACTAATTCGTCCCTGTCTTTCCAAAATTCTTGAGTTTTACTGCAAACTTCGAATAATTTAGCATGAGAGTCAAGTTCCCCTTGACACTGCGAAAATTAAAATACAACCCCCCCCCCCCTTGACACTACCAAAATTACAGTACAACCCCCTTGTATGAAAACCGGTAACCGGTTCTAGGCGTTGAGAATGATTAAAAATAAAGACAGATAAACAATAAAGAAGAAGGAGCGGTCTTACCTCTGCTTCTATTCCTTGATCCTCGGCGTTCCCTAAAACAAAGCATTGTTCAGAGGAAAGCCTTCAAATATACTGGCAACAGGATAATCTTGATCGGATATCACTATTGATGATACCTGGGAAAGCTAGCCGAAGTTGCCATGCCGAATAAGTAAAGAGGAGCAGCACTCCACTCACTATTAGCAGAAAAAGAAATTTTAAGGCTTTCATAATGGCATTTTGAATGCTGTTGACTGTACATAGCGTCAAAGGACAAAATAACTGAATTGAAACGGAGCAACTGTTTCAATATCAAGGTAGACATGTATTGTAATGAATTAGTGTTTCTGAATTTGTTATCGTGTATGTAACGAAAGTAACATGTTTTGTAATATGACATCAAACAGCACAATACTAAGTAAATGTACAACCTCTTCAGTTGAGATGACGACGGATAAGATTCTTTTATTCCGTAATGGCTTTCAGATTTTCTGTACATCAGTAATAATCTCATTTGTTCAACCGTTGAAAAATCACAGTATGGTTGCCGAACGGCTACACTGCCTTTTCCCTAAGCAAAGTTCCCCGCTGATAATACAATGGAATACTGTCAATTTTACGGTCCATGTGGTATTCCTGCTGTAGTAACCCACCTAAATTTTCACGCTCACATTTTCAAATTTTGGGCCTCAAACTTATTTCAAATTGCTACTGCCACATCTACTATACTAAGCACTGGATAGCCTCTCTAATGAAATCAAATTTCAACGCTCATGAACAGCATACCCTGAGATTGAAGTGCATTATTTGTATTTCATTAAACTATACATCAAAGTAATCTAGAGTATATTTATCATATGTCTTCAAAAATTGAACAATTTCTTTAGGTGAAGCAGACTTATATGGAAGACGTCTGCTTTCCGAGATAAAAATATGGACAGCTGCTTCGATTAACAGCTCGAACGGAGGTGCGTAAATCAGTATTTTTTCCGAACACATTGTTTTACTTCTTCCATGGAGACTTTGAGAAGTCCTTCAGTATGGTGCAATTCAAGACTACATCTTTCGGCAATCAAAGAAGGCTTTTTCGAGCTTCCTAAGCTGTATTCTTGAGTCGCTTTTGACTCAAAGTTTGCATCATGATTAGTTCTGAGGAAATCTCTAAAGTTTTTTATTAGGTTGGTGCAAAAGTAATGCGCGTTTGTTTCAAGATAGCTTTTCTCCATTGAAGTTTCTCCTATGAAAGGACCCAGCATACTGTTAAGAAGCTTCTTTCACGCTCTATTCAATGGCTATTCTAGCTTCTAGCCTCATTCGTTAAAAACTTATAGAGCTTCATACAACCGCACACAAAACCAGAATTTCATTGCGCTTACTTTTTCGGCCAGATATCAAGCGCGAGTAAAGGCATTTTTTTGAAAATTTGATTGCTGTATGTAGTAGAAATTTTCTAAGTTATGCACGCTTTACAGTTATTCTAGATATCATTTAGACTGAGATCTCGGCGCCTCAACATGAGTGATGGTTTTGGCCATTCTGTGGCCCTAAACTTCCTTTGAAGAGGGTAATCGCCAATGTTTTGCTCATTTCTGTAAGCGTAAGGGTGGACCTCCTGTTGACAGTTTTTGCAGAATTGTGGAAGCTGTTCAGTACATAGAAAATCAAAAAAAACTCCATATTTTGGGATTTTGAGGGCTACGAAAAGATGTCCCCCCACAATGGTCGGTCGCCTCGTGGCGTGGGGGTGACACTGGGTGTCGAACTGCGATGCACAGCCGAGTGTATACTCTGGTAGGGCCTCCCAAGCTGTGAAGGAGTTCGACGTTTCCGGTTTCGGCCGGATGCCTAGCTAAGAACTGGCCACGCCAGATCCTCCGCCGTCTGGCTTCTTCTGGTCGCTAGGCGGTCCCTCCCCGCTCCAAGCCCGGGGTCAGCGATCGCCCCATGGAAATCAAGAGTAGGCCTAGTAAGCCACCTCTTGTAGGGAACAAATTTTATTACTCAGACAGCAAGAAGATTTTGAAAAAACCCTGTACATCGGATCCCGCCTACGGCGCCGGGTGGTAGCAAGAACGATGTCAGGGTACTCAGGGCGCCTTTCGGATTGGACAAAAATGACACGTCTGCCCGGACGACACGCCATGGAGATTGCCTCATGCTCTGCACCTACAACGCCAGGACAGTCTCCACAAACGCCGACATCCACGCTCTTCTCGACGCTGCAGAGCACATCAACTACTACATCATCGCTCTGCAGGAAACGAAGTCCAGAAAGAAGGACGTGCGACAGATGAGTGATGGGACCCTCATCATTCGTGGTGAAAAGGTTCCATTATGAAACGTGAGAGGCGTCGGCTTTGTCGTCCACTCATCTATCGTCCATCTTGTCGATTCGCACGAGATCCTATCACTTCGACTAGGCATCCTACGACTACGACCTCCACATCAGAAGACCATCAGCATCATCAACTGCTATTCTCCAACATCAGCAGCTGACGAATCAGAACTAGATGCTTTCTACGAAGATGTGGAGGAGGTCGTCCGCAACGAGAAGTCCTTTTATAAGTTTGTTGTGGGCGACTTTAACGCGAAAATCGGGCCACTGTAAAAGGAATATAGGATCGGGAAGTTTGGATATGGGCTCCGGAACGAAAACGGCAACCGTCTTGTTGGGCTTCTCTCCGCCGCACGACTTTTCCATGGAAATTCCATCTTTATGAAGAAAGAACATCGCCAGTGGACATGGGAATCGCCCAACGGAACGACCCACGGGGAGATCGACCACATTCTCACCAACCGAAGGTGGAGCTTGCTCGATATCTCAGTAGTTCCATCCTTCTGCAGTGGCTCCGATCACCGCCTCCTTCGAGCGAAGATACGATTCAGTCGAAGGCTGGAAAAGAAGGTCTGCCACAGTGCCGCAAGAAGGAAGAATGTCGTTTATGACGGTAACAGGCTGGAGGAGCTCATATCAAATTGTGACTGGCCCATCGAGGAGGACCCAACGTACGACTACGACCGGCTTTTGAAAGGATTGCGAGCCTCCGGAGAGTGCGCCTCAGTGACTTCCGAGAAGAATGCTGAACGCGTTTCGAAGACCACCAAAGAAATGCTTGAAAGAAGAAGATTTCTGAGGCAGGATCAAAGCAAAAGCCGAATGCAACCCATCTCGAGCGACTGATAGCCAACGCCAGTTGCAGAACAGCTTCGCAGGAGGATCTCAGGAAGTACAGGCAAGCCAAGATACTGGAAGCAGCCGAAGGAAGACGAAGTCTTAAGAAGTGCCGAAGGGACCTCTGTGAATATCGCGTACCGCTGGCTGCACTATTGAACGAAGACGGGACTCCGACTTCTTCCCGATACAAGAGGAATCTATCGCGAAGAACTTCTATACCAACCTCTTCCGCTCATCAACACCCGTGCCGATGCCCGTTGTTCCCACTGGAGAAGTACCACCACGAATTCTACCTGCTGAAGTGCGCACAGCGATTCAGACCATGAAGACGTCCACGGCTTCAGGACCAGACCATCTTTCCGTCGAATTTCTGCGAGCTGAAGGACAACGTCTACACGAGATCCTCGCGTCGCACCTAACAACTTACCTTCAGAAGGAAAGGATTCCCGACCAGTGGAGAACATCAAGAACCGTCCTTCTTTTCAAGAAAGGTGAACGGGAAGATCTTCGGAACTACCGCCCAATATGCCTGCTGAGTGTGCTGTACAAGCTTTTCACGAAGATATTTTCGCTCGCATATCTAGGACACTGGATGAAGCCCAACCCCAAGAACAAGATGGATTTCGCAAAGGATTCAGCTGCATGGACCACATTTAGACGGTTTCGAGGGTCATAGAAGTCTGCCGGGAATACCGACTGCCTCTCGTCCTAACCTTTGTCGACTACGAGATAGCCTTTGACAGCGTCGAAACCAACGCCATCCTGTCTGCGCTAGTCGATCAAGGAGTGGACCCAGCTTACGTGAGGACGTTAGCCGACTGCTACAAGGACTGTACAACGACGATGCAGCTATTCCATCGCCCCCTGACCATACCAATCGGGAAGGGGGTCCGACAAGGCGACACAATCTCGCCGAAGCTGTTCACCGCGGCCTTGCAGTGGGTGATGAAGTCACTGGACTGGGACGAGAGAGGCATACGAGTTGATGGGAAATTCCTGTCCAACCTTCGTTTTGCGGACGACATCGACTCTTTTCGAGCAGTATCACTGAAGCAGAGACGATGCTGAAGGAACTGAACGAAGTAGGGAAGAAGATCGGATTGCGAATCAATCGGAAGAAGACTCAGTTCATGAAGAACGCCCTTTGCGAAGATGCAGAAATGGACTTGGAAGGCACCCCTATCACGGAGACGTCTTCTTACGTGTATCTCGGACGTTCGATGAACATGGAGAACGACTTGAGAGAAGAACTTAACAGGAGAAGAAGAGCAGCCTGGGCCGCCTTCGGGCCTCTGAAGGAAGCCACCGACCAACTGACGGACCCGGAGCTTCGTGCCCACCTATTCGACTCAACCGTTCTCCCGGCGCTCTGTTACGCAGCTGAGACTTGGGCTGACACCGTCGCCACTTCGAAAGCTTTAAGGACCACCCACAGAGCGCTAGAGCGTAGTCTTCTGAAGATGACCCGACACAAACAACATCTCGTCGGACTTCGCATACGGATATGAGGAGAATGTCCCGTCTTAGTGACCCAGCGGATTACGTTGCGAAAGCGAAGCATCGATGGGCCGGTCACATCATGAGAAGAACAGACGACAGATGGACACTAAGAACATCGGAGTGGATTCCTCGCGAAGCAAAACGTCCCCGAGGAAGACCACCAACGAGATGGGCAGACGTGTTCGTGGAACGGATGGACCAGCTGAGAAATCAGCTGGATACGATTTTTGCACCTGGAACTCGTAGACGCAGCCACCGACGTCAGCCAAGAAGATCGTGGATGTCAGAAGCGAGGGACAGGGAGAAATGGAAACTTCTGAGCTGGGGCCCGCACGTCACGTGAAGCCGGGCCATCTAAGTATCTAAGTAAGTATCTAAGTAAGTACGAAAAGATGTCGCTTGAGCCCTTTTGTACCTTTTTTGTACTACTGGCTTGCGGCTACAAGACAATCATCTTATCATTTATACCGACAAATCTTGAAGGAAGTTATGGTCACTTAAAAACGAGGTTTCCGAGAAAAAATTTTGCTTATCAATCCATATTTTTCCACCGATTTGCGATGTTAACATAATTCAATGTGCGCTGTATAGAGAGAGGTTTGGTGCCTCTGATGAACTTCGCAGCACTGAAAAATATGGATTTTTTAGAAAGTTATGGCACGTCAAAGTGAGAACTCGCAAAACGCGCATTACTTTTGCACCAACCTAATAATAAACGATAGCTTATATAATTTGTAAATGCTAAATCCAGGGCCCGGCACAAGGTTGTCAAGTGACAAGCTGGAAATCGTTTTGGGGTTTAAAAGCAAAGAGGATATCGTTATCGCGGGGTCCGGGGGGAGCCCCAAAAAATTGGTAGTCCACGTTCTCTGCTTATCTTAACATGTTATGTGCATCGACAGGGGAATACTGGGGTTCGCGAGCGTCATACCGCGCCGTCGCTATTGCCGCACGCGCGACGTCGCTCAACTGATGGGTTTTAGGATAGCATACATGAGTAGTTCTCAATGTATGCATAACGATATGGCACCAAATTCCTTAAGCGAACGAAGAGAGGCTAGTGGAATCAAACTGTGAAATATCATAAAAAACTTATGTGAACGGAACGAGTGATGATTTTCCGAAAATTTTGCAAAAGTGGTGAGTGAAGATGTGAATTCAAATGACTCGTCTGCAAAGCACAGATGACGATATGGTATGAAACTTGTTACATACATGTACACTGGCCTGGAGAGCTCAACTGAAAAATTTCAATGAGAAATCATGTGACTGAAGGTTGTGGCGAACTTTTTTCTGAAAATTTCCCGCTATCGAAAAAATAGAAAAATGCAACGCAGTGACGACGAAACTGTTCGAGATTTGGTGTG
This sequence comes from Cylicocyclus nassatus, assembly GCA_958299035.1. Lineage (NCBI taxonomy): Eukaryota > Metazoa > Nematoda > Chromadorea > Rhabditida > Strongylidae > Cylicocyclus > Cylicocyclus nassatus. The sequence goes on from CATQJL010000305.1 coordinate 59,997,766, forward strand.
TATATGCGCAGTAGGACCAAGTAACAAAGCGTGAAATTATGAAAAACTTATGTGGATGAGAAGCGTGCCCAACTTATTTCCAAATTAGGTTGTCATTTGACAATCTAATGACAACCTGCGGTTGTCAAAACTTTCAGTTCACATAATTTTTTCAAACTTTCAACATAAATCTACTCTACACCTAAAGGCAAGTATATATTAAAATTTTGGTTTCAAAACTCTTCCTCTCCTCATTGCTAGAGCGAAAAATAGCCTCAGCAGTCTTTCCTAAGGAGGAAAGCGCACTCCAATCGCTAACGGCGTCGCTGGGTCCTTTAATTGACGTTTTTAATATTTCGTCACCTAGCTTGCATTATATCTTTTTGCTCTGTTCCCAACTTTTTCCCCTCCTCTTTTCTCCACTCCGCTGGAAAGTGGCAGCTGGTTGCACAATTGTAATGAAGCCAGCTGAGAACACTCCACTCAGCGCCCTCGCTCTAGCCCAGATTTCCTGCTAATTAGCACATAATCACTTCTTTATAAAAAGCTTTAGGACTTGGTAAGTAAAACTTGATCGTTATCATTCAACTGTTTTTTTACGATAGAGTTTGTTTAGGATGGGCAGTGGGAGAAACGGTCGCTCGGCGCGTAAATATGTTCGCGGCTGTCACTGAAAATGTCCTAGAGGTTTTTTACCAACTCTTTTAAAGACCATCAAAGTGGGTAAATTGAGGCTATTTTTTGCTGTATTCTTTCATACAACCCATGTACACCCTTTCAATCAGTTTCCTTGCAGATCGCAGGATCTGAATTATTAGGGTGATCACTAAAAAATGGGACACCTAGAAAATAAAGTAGATTTCTCTTAAAAGAAAAGTGATTAAACTTCCCAATTTTAATGGATGTTAGAATAGATTATTCTCTTTCAGAAAATATTTATAAAAGGTCATTTACATAACTAATAATTTTTATAGTGGCTGAAATGCAAAGTTAGTCACTTTGACAAATCATAGACCTTGGGCAGTATCTGCGCAGTGAAACATGTGAGACCAACCAAAGTATCACTGCTGGAGTGGATGGTGGGACAGTCACTAAACCCACGACAGCTTGATGGCCTCAACTTTCAAAGTCAGGAGATATGGCCATTAGCAGCTTTAAGAACAAAGAAACGTGCTATTCAATTTTTTGCAGGTGAACGCATGTTTTGTAGACACCATCTGAAAGAGCTTTTTACTCTCTATCCATCCATATGCAGATTACCTCACATTTTATCTATCTTCGGAAAATACAGATTGAAACTTGATTTACTGGTTTTTGTTGCGCCAAAAATCGCGATTTTCCAGGTATTTCGCTTTTTTTTACAAAGAAATAGAAAGAAATTCTGTATGCTTCATATACTGTTCGAAAGAGCATGAGCAGCTCTTTCGAATGATATATCAACTGCTCTATAACTAACGGTATGGCAACGCAAGAATGAGCGAGGTTCAAAAAACCCTGTTCGAGTTCTTCAGGGCGCCACGCGTAGGGTTGTGGGAGAGGAGCGTTGACGTTTTGCCAGAATAATAGGCGAAGGTCGCTTGTATAAGCGACGTTTACGTTGCAGCCTGCTGTTGTTGATCGACAAAAAATCTCAAAATTTGACAAAAATCAAGCTGTCCCATTTTTTAGTGATCACCCTAATAGTTTCTGCCATCCTGCTCTTGAATTCACACAAGGCTATACCTTGTTCTCAATGCGTTTAAATCCGTGAACGATACTCATCTTACATCATCACCTTTGGAACTCAGGCCACTAACCATAAACAGTGTTTTGAGATAAGGCTTTTTTGTGATATCTCTGTTTTCGTTGACTCAAAACTTCAATATTTGAGTTTTTTGATCTACGCTTTTGGCCTCGAACCTCTTCTTCAGTCTTATAGAATGTTAGGACTCGTCGTCGTTTTTTCTGTGTCGCTCGTAACATTACATTACAGTTCAGTTCCATAACAGCTTTTAAAAGTGAGCGTTGGGCCCTGGCCAGACTTCGCTCAAAAGCCCCCAAAAGCGCCCAAAAACGCTTAAAAGCGCTGAAAAGTGCCCAAACTTCTCTAATCTCTTGTCACTCTCTCTCATCTCTCCTCACACCAGAAAGTGAAGAGACACCAGAGAAATTTGGCGCTTTTGAGCGCTTTTGAGCGCTTTTGGGCGCTTTTGAGCGAAATTTGGCCAGGGCCTTGGAGACAAAGATATCCAGATGTTTCACTGCATGTTTGTTCGATTTGAGTTGCCGTCTCACAGTCAGCAACATTACTATTCTTTTAAGTTCGCCATAGTTTCAAACAAATTTTTGTGCTTCTTGCAGTTTTGTAGTTAGAACGATTGAAGGCAGTGGATCGGCAATGGACCCCCAATAAGATTTTGGTAGCGTTGGGTAATAGACCCCTCAAATAAGCCGTATCAAAATCTCACTAGGGTCCATTTTGCCGATCCACTGTTTTCAACTGGTTCTGACCAAGAAATTTTCTTGGGTGAAAGATCAACCAATTTTATGCTGGTACCATCCTACCGCCAAGAGCCATAGGCTGCCACATGCGCTTCCGCACTGTGCAATAAGAACTTTCAGTGAGCGTACTTTTCTCGATGAATTCTGTATGTTGTTGACCAATTGTTCATCCAACATATTATGAGACCCCTATTCTCTCAGTGAATTTCTGGTTGATCTGATATAATTACAGGTTGGTGGTAGAAACCTGTGTGTCACTACTATACAGCTGGGTCGCCGAGCGCCGTGGTCAACTCGCCGGAGTCTGTCTGAGGTTCAATTTGACTTGTGTTTTACATCGACTCCTCGACGGCATCGTTGCACGGACTGGACCCCTCTGCGGAGCACTTGCCGCGAGGCGAAAATCCCCAGTATTTGCCATTGTACAAATCGTGCTTTTGCAACAATTCAACCGCACCGCGCGTGCTCCGTAACCAGTGGCCACTCCCTGCGGTCAACGAATCATCTCGACACAAGTTGTCCTTCTATTTAGGTGGAGAAGCTAGATGGCTCACAAATTTTAAAGTCCTTTGATACAAGTTCACAGACAACTTTTTTTGGAGGTGGGTTTGCCAATCGAGCTTGTCACTATGACATCTGTTCCATCCTTTCCAGATGACGACCTCGTCTTTCAGTTAACATTGATGTTGGTGAGCAAAATTGGATTGATTTAGAATTCTTCAGGGCCTGAATGTATACTGCGCTCGTCATTTCGAGTGTAGTCGCTACAATCAAATCTACAGTCAACTAACTAATTCTAACTTGAAGTTTATATTGCAACAACCCGCACTCCATTTGATAGGAACTCCGAGTCTGTTTTGGCGTATGGTCTCTCCCTTCACTTCTTTATAAGCTGGGTTAGGGGTTTTGCTTTAATTCATTGATGTGTTAATGATGATGTATTTTTTCAGAATCCTTATGTCTTCGGTGACTTTTCCTTATACCTTACGACAAATAGGGCTGGCACGCGTTGAACTTGCTAAGGGTATCGCCGAGTCGTCGACCGCGAACTGGCCGTAGACTGCGGAGCACGCGCGGTGCGGCTGAAATGTTGCGAGTGTACGACTTCTAGAATAAGATTTGTACCAGCACAAGCCAAGCGGCTAAGCGGCGTGTGCTTCGCATGTACCGGAGTCCAGGCGGTCGACACTTGGTAGTGTAACACTGCTCTGGTAGCTTAACGCATTGCTCCTTGCTCATCTGCGGAAGGGCAAGAACGTACCATCATCCACACGACGCAGAACCTTGTGTTGTCGGAAATGGCTTATGGGTAGAACGGGTTTTCTTGTTTAGACTTATTAAGTAAAAGTCATTGTTAATCTGCCTGCTCTGATGGGTGCTTTGAATGCGAATTTTGCGGTGCCACACGCCCTTTTTCATGTTTTCGTGGGCGATATTTAAAAGTCTACATTATTTTCCTACGGATAAATGACTCGTAGACCTTGACTTGAATCATTGCGCAAGTGTCGTTTCCAAATACCTAATTCATTCGTGATTGAAAAACCCAGCTTTGAACTAGGATTCGGAGCTTATTTTTAGCTACAAATTCTCGAGCCGCCATGAGCACAGAGATACCTGAGAACTTATAAGCTCATATAGTTATGTCCAAGATGGGCTATGCATTTTGCCCAGCGCAAATTTGTTGAAACTTATTCAGTACTTTGCTTGAAACTTTAGTTTTGCCTAGAAATCTTTCTTTTTTCAAGAGCAAGTAAATTATTCTCAAACAGAGGAAAATATGCAGCAATGCAAAGCTTACATTGTCCGTTTTTCCCTCTGTTTCTTGCATTTGAGCCAGTCTCGGCTACATGAGGCACCACAGATTCGCAGCAATTTTTAAGGTGAGGGTGAGAGGTTTCATGATTTGTGAGCATATGAACGGTAAGAATTCCCCTCCCCCTCCTTCCCCCCCTAACCCTCAGCTGCAGTGCAATTTTTTTTCATTGACTTCATTGCAGAGGTCTCTAACGTGACCTCATTTTTTGTTATGAACGTGTTTTTGTTTTTTTTTCTCTAATAAAACTTGTTCTTTCTGTAAAGTGTTCACTGCGCAATCAGGGATCAGTTTTTGGGTCAAAGGGGAATTCGTTTTCGAAAACTCCTTTTGACAACCTTGTGCAGGGCCCTGGCTAAATCACTCGTTAATTTGAAAAAAAAAACTATCATTAAACTTTGAAGTCTTTGGGACAGCGAACTGGGTATAGACCGTCCGCGCTGCGCATGGAGAGTAACGTAACGCTGTTGCGTCCGTTGAAGATAGTTCATGACGAAGAAGCGCAGAGAAAAACAGGCGGCGAGAGTGCACGGAGGAAGAGGGGTAACGCGCAATACACACCTTGCGCACTCTCCGCGGCCTGCGCGGACGGCCTATAATATTAGGTTGATGCAAAAATAATGGCCGTTTGCGATTATTTACTTTGATCTGCCATAACTTTCTAAAAAATCCACATTTCTAAATGCGGTAAAAATCTTCAGAAGCAGCAAACAAAAAAATCTGCAATACAGCGCATATTTACTTATATTCACCTCACGAACGGGCAGAAAAATATGGAATAAAAAACAAAAAAGTTCTTCTGCTAGAATCTTGTTTTTGACGATTCATAACTTCCTTTAAAGTTTGTTAGTATGAGTGATAAGTGACCTGTCATGTAGCCGCAAGCCAGTAGTACAAAACACAATAAAAAGAATTCGGACAAAAAAGTTTGCGAGAAAGAAAAAAATTAAAATTTAAAATTTCTCACTTTTTTCAACATTTTTTTAGTATGCCTCAAAGTCCCGAATATAGAATTTTGTGATTTTTTACGTACCGAACAGCTGGATGTTTTTGCAAAAACAGCTATCAGGATGCACTAGCATTACGCTTACAGAATTGAGCGAAGAAGCTTCAGCGATAGACTTCTTCAAAATAAATTTATGGGTCATAAAATGACAGCAACGGCTACCCATGTTGAGGCGCCGATATCTCAGTCTGGATAACTTCTAGAAATACAGTCAAGTATGCATAATTTAGACAATTTCTGTTACATACTAGCAAGATTTTCGAGGAAGCGCCGTTCATGCGCTCTTGTTTTTTGGTCAGACAAGTAAATGCCATTAAATTCTGGATTTGGATGCGGTTTTTGCAGCTCGTCTTTATAAAAGATGAGGCTGAAAGCCCGCTTGAACCACCTTTAGATGGAGCATGAGGACTGCTTCTCGGCGGTATGCTATTGTACTTCAAAAAAGACATTCTGATGGAAAAAATTTTCCTGAAGAAAGGCTTGGAAAATCGGCCATTATTTTTGCGTCAACCTAATAGAATTGCTTTCTTTTATCCGAGGCACAACCTCTGACTAGGGCAGCTTTCTGCGCTTTTGTGAGGAAAAACATCTCCCAAATCTTGTTAGTTTTCTGTAATGACAAATGTCGAAATGCTCCTCAAACACTCAATGAAGAAACAATATGAAGTTGCTGCGTATAAGGAATCTAAGCGTAGAGGAGTCGACACACAATCAGTTTCTAGAAGCTCAAAACCAAGGTCATGATGTCATGTGAGTAAAATACATCATACTACCAGATTTACGAATGTGATCAAACAACCAGATGATAACAATCAACAAATTGTGCTTGCTGGCTTTCCGCGAATAAGGACCTCCTCTGACCCATGTAAGGTAAACATCTATAGTGTTCGCTGTTCGGATCGAATGTTCTTGAATGAATAGACCATAATATAACAGATGAGTCAAAACAAATTAATCAATTTTTTGTGGATATCATATAAACTTCAACAGCTCAAATAATAAGAGCAATTCGCCTTAAAAAAACACGGGCATTCAAGTGTAAAAACGGGAGCATTTGCAATGAAAAAAATTGCGAGCCCGATGTTTGAAAATCTGCGATAGATGAACTGTTTTTCAGAATGCTAGGAGACATGTACTCCGTTAATTTTCAACATATGTTTCACAAATACGGGGTAGTCCAAAAAATATGCTTAGCTGTTTGATTGTTAGTGACTCTAGTCGTGAAGTCTTTGGAAAGTATTATTTTTCAGAGCTGGCTTCAACTTGGATTTGCAGTTTAAAGCGAGTCCGATCGCTCTTCATATTGTAGAAATATTGTTGGAATTTTGGAGAGGCGGAAAACATATTTTGCTTCAGAAAGCAAACTGCCTGAAAGCTCTTATACTGTAATAGTTAGGATCTGATTCTAGGTATGACTTTTGCATCACCTCATAATGCTTCCAGATAAAATTATGCTAGTTAAAGGCAGTGGCTCGGCAAATCTCAACCTAGTTAAATTTGCGCTTACTTGGGGTTTTTCAATACGCTGATCCCGAAAATCCACTTTTCAAAGCTTGAAAACGGCGAAAATGAGCGTTTTTAATGCCCTTCCCTTTGATATTGGACGAGTGGAGGGAGCAAGGCCGATGACGCTAAATCGTGGCAGGATTCAATGGTTATAGCGTTGCGGCGGGCAGCCTCCAATGGTGAGAAGGAAATTGCCAACTCGTCCAGATGCGTGTAAGATTGGCTTGCGCGTGTAAGTTCGAGAGCAATTTTCTCGCTCTCGAACTTCTAGCCTACCGCGTTAAAATCCCGAGTTGTTGGATTTTGCCGATCCACTGCCTTTAAGCAGCGGAGACGCTGTTGCGAAGTTCCTAAAAATATGGTTACATCGTTTAGAGAGCTCCATTTTGTACAAAGTTGAGTATTGAAAGAAGCGTCCATGACGCACAAGTTTTTAGATTAATTTCAAATTATTTGATATGAACCTTTTTACAGTGACGTCATATGCCGGAACCTACCGTTCCTGCAGTAATGAAGAATCAGTTATTCGCCTCATGCTGTAAATCTAGGTTGAAAGCAGCTCTACAATATGGTAAAGCTAAAGCTCCTCAAAAATTATCATGACAAGAGCGTTAGTAACAATCAAACAGTTCAACCAGGGCTCGGCACAGGTGGTTACAGGGCAAGCTGGATATCGTTTCGGAATAAAAAGCAAGGAGAATATCGTTGAAGCGGACCCCCCCCCCCCCTCCTTTCTCCACACACACAATCGCCTTCTGCCTTTATGTCACCCATCTTCTATAGAAGACGCAAATTGTCTTTTCTGTCTTATCGATCTGCAAAAACCAAAAATATCCTGTTTCAACATGTCTGACGATTAAGCGCGCCCTCAAATCTATCTTATATATAAAGCTGAATGTCTGTTTGTCTGTCTGTATGTCTGTCTGTATGTCTGTCTGTATGTCTGTCTGTCTGTCTGTCTGTCTGTGTGTACGTATGTTCCGAATAGAAAATTCCATTTCTGAACCGATCCGGACCAAACTTGGCACACATACACTACGGGCCCCGGCGGGTGTCATAGGCTACTTTTCGTCATCGATCGATATCGATTTTATCGATTTTTATCGATTTTTTTGCTGAGTTCACCTACGGGGCTGGGAGTTGGCACAGGGGGGTAATCGAGCATGGGGATTCCGGATACAATATTGGTTTTCAGGATTATCGATTACTTTTATCGATTTTATCGATTTTTTTGCAAAGTTTGAGCTACGGGGCTGGGAGTTGGCACAGGGGGGGTAATCGAGCATGGGGATTCCGAATACAATATTGGTTTTCAGGATTATCGATTACTTTTATCGATTTTATCGATTTTTTTGCAAAGTTTGAGCTACGGGGCTGGGAGTTGGCACAGGGGGGTAATCGAGCATGGGGATTCCGAATACAATATTGGTTTTCAGGATTATCGATTACTTTTATCGATTTTATCGATTTTTTTGCAAAGTTTGAGCTACGGGGCTGGGAGTTGGCACAGGGGGGTAATCGAGCATGGGGATTCCGAATACAATATTGGTTTTCAGGATTATCGATTACTTTTATCGATTTTATCGATTTTTTTGCAAAGTTTGAGCTACGGGGCTGGGAGTTCGCACAGGGGGGTAATCGAGCATGGGGATTCCGAATACAATATTGGTTTTCAGGATTATCGATTACTTTTATCGATTTTATCGATTTTTTGCAAAGTTTGAGCTAGGGGGCTGGGAGTTGGCACAGGGGGGTAAACGAGCATGCTGATCACCCCCAAGGGGGGTGATCAGCATGCTCGATTACCCCCCTGTGCAAACTCCCAGCCCCGCAGGTCAAACTTTACAAAAAAAATCGATAAAATCGATAAAAGTAATGGACGATCCTGAAAACTAATGTTGTATTCGGAATCCCCATGCTCACTTCCCCCCCCCCCCTGTGCCAACTCCTAGCCCTGTAGGTGAACTCTGCAAAAAAATCGATAAAAATCGGTAAAATCGACATCGATCGATAACGAAAAGTGGACTGTGACACTTGCCGGGGCCCGAAGTGTATGTGTGCCAAGTTTGGTCCGGATACGGCGGAGCCGGGTAAGCCAGCTAGTCCCGAAATAAACAAAAGACTTGTTTATAGCGAAGGGGAAATAAAATTGATACCAAAATTGGTGTGTAGATGGACAATAGGGAGTTAGGACTATGCGCGAAAAGTTATGAAAAAGTTAGGTGAACTGAAGGCGTGGTAAACTTTTTTCGCAGTTAGGTGGCTTTCCAGCCACCTGGACAGCCACCTAAGGTGGCCGTGAAAAGAAAAAGTCATATATTTTCCTCCTTCACATAATTTTCTCACATGCTTAAAATAACCTTGTTCTGAATCGAAAATCCTACAACTGAGATTTTGAATCTCCCTAAACCCCCTCTTCCTCGCCTAGTTAAAGCCCTCCAATTTTGTATGGCGGCGGCAAGCCTGCTACAAGTGCGCAGGGAGTGCGCGCCGGATACAGCATGCCACCAATTCGACAAATACGAACATGTCTACTTATTTTTCGTCTGTTCGATGTTGGTTTTATGTTTTGTTCCATTATTTTCTCGTTATTCGTTTTGATCCGTTCATGATCGCGTCATAGGTGATGTCGTATTTTTGTGTCGAAGACTACAGGAACTTCGTTTTTAAAAAATTGAAAACCCCACTTTATGCAGAGCCCTGAGTTCAACTCTGAGAAGGGTGCGGAATTCGAAAAGTACCCTAATTTCACGCGTATAAGGCGCACTTTTTTGGTTTTTCAAACGAGCCGCTCAGCACCGCTTCACTGTATTCCGGAAAGACATCCTTATAACGCACGATTCTCTCAAGATATACAGACGTTATAGGGTTCTTTGGGCGCAAAGTTCTTTAGCGTGTCTGGGCTAGTCGATTTTGGAAAAAAATCCCGCGCCTTATACGTGAAATTAGGGTAATTTCCGAGATTGCTTCATTTTCTACTGTATATACAACAAGTTATCTCAACTAATGTGGCGTTTGGAAAATTCAAATTTTGTTTTTACAAGCCACTCTTAATTCCTAGATAACCTTTACATCGAGGTCTCGATGGAAAATCTTATGCAGATAAAGGACCTGCGTGCATGTGATCAAGGCCTTTTCTTCCACACAAAACATTCTCGTGACATTTAGTAAGTAGTTTAGCATCATCTACCCTTATATAAAGCCAGCTGGTATGAAACAGAGCATCTTCGTTTCGATAAGCGTTTCACTGATTGTGAGATAATTACACTCGTTCATCCTCCTATCTATGCAAATTATTTGCTTGCTGATTTTGATAGCTGTCTGCATAGGAAGTGTTACTGCCCAGTGGGGGATGGGAATGCCTTGTTACGGACCAGGTAAGTTTCCAACTAATTTACGGTTTCCTATGTTCTGAAAAATTGGTTTCAGTGGGACCATTCGATGGCACACCGTATGCACGTTTACGAGCCATGATGGGTTATGGTATGATAGCGTACGGTGGTTTTGGCTTTATGGTTTGAAGATATGTTACATAATTATTTGTGCATGAGTTTTGTTTGCAATCATCATCGATTGTACTGATGTAGTGATACCGAAATGATGTATAGAATAGGCTGACTACAGATCCGTATAAAGCGTGCATACGTGCATGAATTTTTATCCAATTTATTGTGGTTTCAGTGATATCATCTTATCTATAACGAAATAGAATTTTTTTTCTGAACCGATTTGGACCAAACTTGGCACACATACAATACCGCTCACATTTTTTGAAAAATAGACGCGAATATATGGACATGTCCATACATGTACGGACATGTCCATACATGTATGGACATGTCCATACATCAGCGTCGCGTGGCCATATCTCGCTTTAGAGTGGACGAATTCTGAATCCAAAGCCACCATTCGATTCAGCTCGGCGCGGAGAACCTTCTGATTTATTGGAAGTGGGGGTACGATGTCTTCGATATTCCGTTTCCAGTTTTTTCAATTTGTTCTGCGGAGGTCCTTTCGCGAATATGTGAAGCAAAGCCTACCCAACATAGAAGACTTTACTGAGGTACTATTCGATAATACTGTTCTTGTAGAATATTGTGCGCTAGAGAATAGGCTTAGATTCTTTTCCAAAGGAGATAGAAGCGTTGGTGAATTTTGGAAAAATCACGCGTTTCTAAATTCTACTCGCCATAACTTCCTTCGGAATGAGTATATTTTGAATCCAAGAGCAGAGCCTTGCTCAGCTCATCAAGGCGAATCTTCCTACATACAGCATGTCCTTGATATTTCGATTTCAGTATTCTTAAATCCTTCTGAGGACGTCTTTTCGCGAAGGTGTAAAGCAGCGAGCATTGTCCCGAGTAAATTCCAGCAAGAATCTTTCGATAGCACTTTTTCTGTAGATTATGATGTGCTAAATAGTAGCCGCAGGTTTCTTTTCAAAGAAAATAGAACGGCTGGTGAATTGTGGAAAAATTTTGTCGTCCCAAATTCTATTCGCCATAGCCGCAGGATACGAAGCTATCTTGCTAAGCAGATGTGAGTTTCGAAATCAGCAGGTCGGATAAACTCTGTGAGCAAGTTTTCCGATTTGTTCGGGTTTTTCCATTTTTTCTCGTTTTACGCTCCAGAAGCTCGCCGATGGATTTTGGTCAAAATGTTGATGCTCCTGAATTGTAAGGAAACTTCGCTTATAGAGGTTTTCGAACACGCTCTTTACGAAAATCGTGGTCTTTGAGGTTTACAGGGTCTTTTTGGAGAGATACGATGAGGTGACTGTAACTTCATCACGAAAGTACATAACTTTGGCCGCACTTCTCGCGTATCTGTCAAAACCTTGCCTGCTTGCTTTTCTCAGTCAAAGTTACTAGGAACTGTGCTATCGAATGGTGCATTACTCAGGCTCCAGTCTGTGAAATTCGCCGAGTTACGAGCCTACGAAAACACGTCCTCATGAATTTTGCCCAAAATGTTAAGATCGCATATCTCGTCGAAATTCCTCCGTGAGCGCTTGTATGACACTCGTATTGCGGAAATTATGTTCGCTTCGTCGAACGACTCCCACTGCACTGAATATGGTGCTTGCGTCTGCTTCAGCTGCTCAATTGAATATCAAAAGCTATTTCGTGGTTAGAGCTCAAAGCACCAAATCTAACACAATAAGATCCATTAAAAATGTGAAAGGATTTGATAAGCGCGTTGTCTTAGGTCATTCGGAAAGTTTTTTCCTTTTTGCGCCTTTGATGTTGATACCATATTTTAAGAGGGTGCCAGGGGGCTGATAAGGGTTGCCATATATGGATCTGTAGAGGAAGTCTTCTAGTTTCTGGGATCCCACCGAAATTGCAGAAGACGCTTTGTGGGGAAGTTTACGCGGCTCTAAATTCGACATACAAAAACGCGATTTTCGAATAATTGTATTCTCTAAGCTTAAATTTGAGCGTAAGACCGTTGAGGAAACTATCACTATGCGCAATGCATTTGCCAAGACCACGTCTTTCTTGAGGTAGGTTCAAGTTTACTTCAGAAAGTTTAGATCTAGAGAAGTGAAAGCCAGTATTTTGCAGTGTTCTGGAAGGTGTTTCTGCCATATAAACGAGCATCTCAGAGGATCCTTTGGAATAAATCGCAATTATAGCTGCGTAAAATTATCAGCAGGCCCTGAAGTGTCATATAACCCTATTAGAAGCCACCTTCGCTAAAGCTGCAATACCGAAAAATTTCAGCGACATGTACCCCACAAATTATCGCACTCGCAGATTGAGGGCGCGTTGACTCTGCTTTCGTCGCTCATTATTTTATGTAGCCATCCTTTTCCGGCCTGGGTTATTAATTACAGCAAAAAATTGGCCAAGTGCGACTATAAGAAGCGACAATGTGGTAAATCATTTGGAATAAGCATTGAAAGTACGACCAGAACAATATGTCATTCCAAAAGGTTGATGCCAAATTAATGTAATCCTGCTGGCCTTGCACGCTATGAACTTGCTAAAATGCGATTGTACTGTAAGAGCAGAGTAGTGTGATGTCGCTCTGAAGACTGTTGTCAAAATTTCAAAACTGAGCAGACTTGCACGTATAAGCTATGAGAGATGCCATCGACGCCCATGACTCCGCCAAATCACATGTAAGAAAAGTGGCTCTCACAAAAGGGGTTGACTGCACACCGAGGTTCCTGTTTGTTTTTCAAACTCTTTAGTCCATCCTTTACCAGTTACCGAATTTTCCAATTCCTCGGTGCCTATTAAAAAATAATAGGACCTAATAGAGATTGACTAATCAAAAACGCCCTTTTCAGGCTTAGTAATTCCTCTGATCGTGAGATCATTTCGCAAGAGAAAAGCACAAGAGCACTATTAGAGTGTAACCAGAAATTTGCTGAACACAATGCAGTTTGTTTGATGGAAAAAGGTTGAATCAGAAAAAAATTGTGCTCGTTTGAATTTGGAGGTGCAAAAACAAAAAAACTTTCTCCGAATGACCTAATACAAGCGCTCACGGAGGAATTTCGACGAGATATGCGATCTTAACATTTTGGGCAAAATTCATGAGGACGTGTTTTCGTAGGCTCGTAACTCGGCGAATTTCACAGACTGGAGCCTGAGTAATGCACCATTGGATAGCACAGTTCCTAGTAACTTTGACTGAGAAAAGCAAGCAGGCAAGGTTTTGACAGATACGCGAGAAGTGCGGCCAAATTATGTACTTTCGTGATGAAGTTACAGTCACCTCATCGTATCTCCTGTAAACCTCAAAGAACACGATTTTCGTAAAGAGCGTGTTCGAAAACCTCTATAAGCGAAGTTTCCTTACAATTCAGGAGCATCAACATTTTGACCAAAATCCATCGGCGAGCTTCTGGAGCGTAAAACGAGAAAAAATGGAAAAACCCGAACAAATCGGAAAACTTGCTCACAGAGTTTATCCGACCTGCTGATTTCGAAACTCACATCTGCTCAGCAAGATAGCTTCGTATCCTGCGGCTATGGCGAATAGAATTTGGGACGACAAAATTTTTCCACAATTCACCAGCCGTTCTATTTTCTTTGAAAAGAAACCTGCGGCTACTATTTAGCACATCATAATCTACAGAAAAAGTGCTATCGAAAGATTCTTGCTGGAATTTACTCGGGACAATGCTCGCTGCTTTACACCTTCGCGAAAAGACGTCCTCAGAAGGATTTAAGAATACTGAAATCAAAATATCAAGGACATGCTGTATGTAGGAAGATTCGCCTTGATGAGCTGAGCAAGGCTCTGCTCTCGGATTCAAAATATACTCATTCCGAAGGAAGTTATGGCGAGTAGAATTTAAAAACGCGTGATTTTTCCAAAATTCACCAACGCTTCTATCTCCTTTGGAAAAGAATCTAAGCCTATTCTCTAGCGCACAATATTCTACAAGAACAGTATTATCGAATAGTACTCAGTAAAGTCTTCTATGTTGGGTAGGCTTTGCTTCACATATTCGCGAAAGGACCTCCGCAGAACAAATTGAAAAAACTGGAAACGGAATATCGAAGACATCGTACCCCCACTTCCAATAAATCAGAAGGTTCTCCGCGCCGAGCTGAATCGAATGGTGGCTTTGGATTCAGAATTCGTCCACTCTAAAGCGAGATATGGCCATGCGACGCTGATGTATGGACATGTCCATACATGTATGGACATGTCCGTACATGTCCATACATTCGCGTCTATTTTTCAAAAAATGTGAGCGGTATTGTACACTTCGGGGGAGGGAGCGTGTCATAGGCTACTTCTCGTTATCAATCGATATCGATTTTATCGATTTTTTGCAAAATTTGAGCTACGGGGCTGGGAGTTGGCACAGGGGGTAATCGAGCATGCTGATTACGAATATAATAATGACAGGGCCGGGCGGAGCCGGGTTTGCCAGCTAGTGACTTATAATAAAGCGTTATATGTCTGTCTTTTTGTGCGTGTGTGTCTATGTCTGCCTGTCGCGAAATTCATAAAGGGAGCTGCAACCAAACTATGTGCCAGGATTTTGCATAACATACCGTACCAGCATGTAGGCCCACCATGCACAAGAACGAGCCTTGATAAGCGGGTCCTTCAAAATTAGCGCGTCAAACGGGTCCACGCGGCTTCTGGCGCGCAAAATCAGGTCACAAACTCAATTTTTGCAATGTCATAATTTGCCTGACAAGTACATCTGCGCTCCGAGAAATCTAGCTCAAAAAATGCTTGAAAAGTTTGCTATTCTGCGAAAACAACGCCAAAAAGTAGTGATCGCGTAGAAAGTCGATTTGGCAAGGTTTTACCTTAAAGGCAGTGTCCGGGCAAAAACTCGATTTTGAGATTTTGTGCTTACCCGGGCCTATTCGCTACGCTGAATCCGAAAATGCGCATTGGAGAGCGCGAAAACGGCGAAAAAGGGCTCTAACGCAGGAGGGAAATCAGAAGTGGGCGGGGTCTTCCCCACTGTGAATTTCGTGGTCCCGGCTTCTGAAGCGATTTTCTCAACTCCGCTAGCCCTCTGAGATCTCCGCAAGCCAGGTGCAAACGCATGATATGAAATCGGGACCGAGAAAATCGCTCCGGAAGCTTGGAGAGTGAATCCGCAGTGGGGAAGACCCCACCCACTCCTGGTTTCCTTCCTGCGTTCCTGGTTTCCTTCCTGCGTTAGAGTTCTTTTTCGCCATTTCCGCGCTTTCTGATGTGGATTTTCGGATTCAGCATAGCGAATAGGACCGGGTAAGCACAAAATATCAAAATCAACTTTTTGCCCGGACACTGCCTTTGAGAAAAAACTGAGACGCCCATGACTATCATCTTTATAACGATTATCAAACCAAAATAAATTCAGTAATCTATTTAAATTCGCATTTGTTCCTTGGAAAAAAAGTTTTTTTTCTCAAGATTACCGATCTTACATGGAAATGCTTCAAGAATGAACAGTTGTTTACAATTCATTTGTGATATACAGTCTCGCGCGGTGAGTTTCAATTTCATCATTATGGGAGTACGAGAAAGGCATACGGATAGCGGAGAGCCAGCGCGAACCTCTGCGTAGCGGAGGTGATGCACTGGTAAATGTAATAAAGTACGATGATGTAAACGTTGTTCACATGCCGAAATACGGACTAGTCATACGTGCTAAAAAGTGCAGAAATCCTAGTTCTGATATCAGAATGTACAGGGTGTGGCAAAGTCCTGAGGCCGTCTTTGCACCACTGTGGTTTACAATCCACTTTCTTCTAAGTTTCGAATTTATGCCACGAAATGCTGCACTTATCCTTTACAAAAAAGAATTTACTGGCTCAAAATGATGTCAGGTGTAGTATGAACCGTATTCACAGAGTAGTCCTTTTCGCAAAGTGACAAAATCCAATCCCAGGTTTATTTTCTGCCCATTCTGCAAGACTGTGCATTACTGCGAATAGTTCTTGCGCTTGCTAAAATGTAGAGAATACAGAGCTGCGTTTCAATGGGTTGCCTCTGCAAAGAACTCGAACGCTACACAAGCGTCGCAACACTGACTCAATTGAGTTTAGAGCCATTTATTAACCAAAAGTCTTCTAGTCCATCTAAAATTTTCCTTTCTTTACCATCAGGATGCGCGGCACACGTATTTGTGGTCATCTTTGTAACCAAAGTTTTCTAAATTTAAGCTTTGCAAAAAATGCCATTGTGGCATTTTGTAGCGGCCAGCTTGCTCTATCGTATGCACATTTTTAATGTAACATCAGCACTCTTCGTGGCGATCAGTATTTCGAGATTTAAATGCTATAAAGTATTAGGTTGGAAACTAACAAGGGAAGCTACCTAACTTAGCTCGGCCTTTTGGCAAGTGGCATACATCGAATCAGCTTCAAACGCTGATTCCAAATATGCTATTCCTAGCTGCCACGCACCATTCCAAAGCGAGTTATGGGTTTTTTCCTGCGCAAAATTGGCATGCTTATCGACTCACGGGCATCACGCCGTTAAAAATGCTAATACATATGCGTTAAACTTCTTTTTAGTGAGAAAAGATTGTTTTTGTGTCGTTTTGATATTTTCGCGCCATTTTCTTGCGATTTCTATCTATAAGCTGTCTTTCCATGTTCAGTAGTATCAGCGTGTGAAGCTGATTTAGAATATTTATGCCTTTTACCAAAGGGCCGAACTAACAAGGGAACCGTGTCGAGTCGAAGTGGCCTTTCAAGATGAGACCCATACTGCTTTGAAGAGCATTAATCGATGATTCCAAATCTGCTTTCCAAATCTGCCAAGCGCCTCTGGACGCCGAGTTATGCTCGTTTTTTGGGTCAAATATTGAACGCAAAACTGAAGCAAAATCGCCCAAACTTGCTCAAATAGTCCAGTGTCGAGTATCAGAGCTGTTTATGTAATGGATACATTTTATTTTATATGCTAATACTTGACATTGCTTTATCTGAGCATTGGAAAGATTGTAACAGTCAATTTTACCTAAATTCTGCATTCATTTTTCGTTCCGAAAAACGGTCATAACTCGGCGTCCAGAGGCGCTTGGCAGATTTAAAAAGCAGATTTGGAATCACCGCTTAATACTCTTTAATGCAGTATGGGTCTCATTTGGAAAGGCCACTTCGACTCGACACGGTTCCCTTGTAAGTTAGGTAGCGTTCCTTATAAGTTTTGCACCTCATTCAACAACCTTCCTCTCTCTCAAGTGGCACACTCAATTTTTGCCACTGTGTAGGCTATAACGTAAGCTACAAACGCAGCTGCTGTTCTGTTGAATTTTGACGTTGCATTGGGGATTACGGTAGGCATACTTTGGAAACAACAGGGCCTGTGAGTAAACCCCTCCTACTTGTCACAACAGGAAGGACTATGTTGTGGCAGGTCGAAGTATCTCGCAAGACTATAGAGAGCTATCCGCAGGGCACTGCAAAACCGGTGGCAAAATATCATCAAATATTCACTACTTTATTCCTTTTAGAAATGGGCTATTCCATTAGTCATGACGCCAGACGGTCCTTTTTCATGAAAACGAAAAAAAAATGAGAAGTACTGGGACTAACGAACAGCAATTCAGCAAGAATAAGTGAACGAAACTGCTAATTTTGAACAGAAGATCATGGGAATTTCGGCACAAAAAAGGGATTCGGTGCTCATCGTGGGGCGGTGCACGTACAAATAAAAAAGAAAATTAGCATAAGCACGAGAGAATATGACCAAGTACGAGTCTAATTTCTTTTTAATTGAACTAAACTCATCTTTTCTGAATACCAAAGCGGCAGCAGCAGAAATACCTAGAGAGTAGGATGAAGTGCGCTCTTCAGACAGTGAGGCGCTTATCTACTGGTAATATTAACTGCTCACCTGCTTTATAGAGAACTGTGTGCATGTGCGACCTATCACAAGGTTGGCGTAATCGAGCTCTACTCTCGCGCTATGCCTCTGCGTCTCCATATCAGACAAAGTATTTCGCCCTCACCTCATCACGACATATGCAATGTGTCACTCTAAGTCGCGATATGTGTTGACACAAACCGACACATTGCGACTATCCTGGCGGTCCGCATTGATTGCATCAGGGGCAGTGACAAAAGACAGCCGCTGTGATTTAAGATACAGCATATGTCACAGCAAACTTCGAGCTTTACGTCGCGACAACCAGAGCTTACTATGGACCCAGGTTTTTCCCATAAAACTTCACTGACTTGGATGCATGTCTCAAAGATTTTTTGAAGACACTTCCATTTTGGACACGACTTACACGACCTGCCCATATTTCATAGTTCTTCTCACAGTGCGAAAATTTCGAAATGTGTCAAAGGATGTTGCACTTTGATCGATGACCGACTGCGAAAAGCTGACTAACTGAAAAACTGCAGCGACGTGATATGTTCTAAGCAGTGAACGATCCCAACTTAAAGTGTTGAGCAACTGGAATGAGAAGCATATCATTAGATACGTATTGATGAGCTGATTCCAAATCCATCTTTCATATCAGCGACGCTATTCTCTCGAAGTTATAGTAGAAGTAGGAAGTCATTTGGGCTTCAATATATGCTCAAATCATTGGGAGCTCATGACTAGGAAGATACTGAGTGTACGATTTTCAAGGAATGCTCACATTTTTGCAGAAACAAATACAGGGTGTCCCAAAAAATGTGCCTACTGTTTGATTGTTAATAACTCAGTTGTAGTGAAGTCTTTCGAGAAGCTTTGGGTACCTTTTTGTAGAGCTAGCTTCAACTTAGATTTGCAGTATAGAACGAATCACCCATCTCTCTTCATTACTGTAGGATTACGGTAGAAACTTCGAAGAGGGTTTTGAGCCATGAAAGGTCATATTTTGTCTCAGAAAGCAAACGAAACAACCTGAAAACTTTCACACTGGGCTATTTAGAGCTGCTGATTCTTATGAAGTTTGCAACTTATCATAAGCTTCATTGAAGAGTTATGCGAGATAAGCAGTAGCGGCTATACTTGGGTAATTCGAAAATTTTTCATCGAATGAATGAATCTTATATATAAAGCTGAATGTCTGTTTGTCTGTCTGTATGTCTGTCTGTCTGTATGTATGTACGTATGTTCCGAATACAAATTTTTATTTCTGAACCGATCGGGACCAAACTTGGCACACATATACTTCAGGGCAGGGAGCGTGTCATAGGCTACTTTTCGTTATCGATCGATATCGATTTTATTGATTTTTTGCAAAATTCGAGCTAGAGGGCTGGGATTTGGCAGAGGGGGGTAGTCGAGCATGCTGATCACCCCTTCGGGGTGATCAGCATGCTTCGGGGTGATCAGCATACTCGATTACCCCCCTCTGCCAAATCCCAGCCCTCTAGCTCGAATTTTGCAAAAAATCAATAAAATCGACATCGATCGATAACGAAAAGTGGGCTGTGACACGCTCCCTGCCCCGAAGTGTATGTGTGCAAAGTTCGGTCCCAATCGGTTCAGAGATAAAAATTTCTATTCGGAACATACGTACACGGGTCTAGCTGGCAGGCCCGGCGGAGCCGGGCAAGCCAGCTAGTATCGAATAAATTCGAAAACGAAGAATTTCGAATAAACGAATATCAAATAAATTCGAGCTTCAAAAATTCTTGAATGAATTCCGAATACAATCGGAAAATCAAAAAAATCGAATGAATGAATATCGAATATATTCGAACATTGGAGGTCGAATTTGAATAAATATTCGAATGTTTTATCAAATAACTAGAGCAACCATATCTTAAACTTGCCGACATATCTGGCTTAAGCCGATCCATTCATAATCATCACCCTTGTATCCCCTATACCAACTCGTAGCTCAAAATTTTCCAAAAAATCGCTGAGATCGATAAAATAGAATTCGGTTTTGATCAGCATCCTCATTTTACCCCCTTGTCTAATTCCCAGCCCCGCAGCTCAAACTTCTCCAAAAATCGATGAAGTTGGTCGGTTGGCAACTAGTCTATACATCAGCAAAAAGTAGTATTTTACCAATTATTGAACGATCTAAAAAAGCAGTCGATAAAAATTTTTATCAAAACTTATTCTAGAAGTATAGAATGCAGGGCATTTATCTTTTTAGTGAGTACAAACATTAAACAAAAACTAAACAAAAATAAACTAAACTAAACAAATTAAACTAAACATTTGTGGTAAGCTGGCGTTATATTTGAAGACATTTTGTAACTGGCAAATCGCGTACGGCGACTCAAACCGTCTAATCCTCCACTACAACTGTGATTCCTTTACTCAAAATACACCAATTCGCAAAAAAATTTTAAGATAGCGAGTAGAGGCAGTTGTGCAATATAACTTATGCGAGCAAGACTGCTCACTAGTGTGGACTTTGCGTACCACAATGAGCAATGCAAAAAAAGAAAAACAGGAGTGGTAATAATTTGGTCGAAACCAACAAATGATGTGATAGTTTAATCATGGTTACATCGTGGTAAGCATGATCATCTTTTCACGGCCACTCAGTTCAATCGGTCATACAAAATCATGAAACAAGCAAGTAACTAGCAGAAAACCATAACTGTTTCATGCTTGTTTCATTCTAAACCAAACTATGAGTTAAACAGCAGGTTAACACCATTGTTCCCTTATCAGATAGAATAATGAAAACAGCACTTCATTTCATGAGACGCAGACGTGAAACCACCACATCATAGTTTAAAATGAAAAAGTACCCCCGACCACTTTTTCGTTCAAAACAATGATGTGTTGGTTTTGCAAGTTAAGAAGAGTGAGGGAGATCATTCTGCAACTTACTATGAGAAAGCTTACTTGTTTACAGCTTAGATAAGGTTACAGGAAGGTGCAAGGCTGGAGACCGAACTTGCAAACTCGCAAATTTGGTAAAGTGCAATGATTGCCGACAAGCATGAGAATGGTTGGAGTTTCGATCTTCTCCAATGACTTTGCTTTGCAAGATAGCATTTCGAGGTTTCCTATTGGTTAATTCGTGGTTTCATTGGGAAAATGATGTGAAGCTGCTGGTTAGCTGGTGTCATGAAAACACAGTTAACATGATGGTTTCGACCAAATTACTACCACTCCAGGCATTTTAAAACACTTTCAATAAATGAAGTCGGAACATGAGTTTAATTTGATAGCTTCTTTGCTGATTTGGTGCCAATAGCAGTGCGAACAATCTCATTGATCGAAAAAGCATCAACTAAAATCCACATATGATTTTTTTACTGTCGCAAGCAGTCGAAAGAATGCGACCCACCATACAGTTCAAAGGTCATAACGGTTGCAAAAAATGCATTACAGAGTTTTGCGAAAAAAACGCGGACAAAGTGAGCTTGATACTCAGCTCTGACTAAGAAGTTCATTCGAATACGAATTCGAATAAACATTCGAATAAAACATTCGAATAAAATCTATTCGAAACCCCGTTTTTTGATTATTTGAGTTTTCGAATAATATTCGAATCCTCGTCTTTTGATTGTTTGAGTTTTCGAATTTTATTCGAAACCCTGTTTTTGATAATTCGAGTTTCGAATTTTATTCAAAACCCCGTTTTCTCAATTATTCGAGTTTCGAGTATTATTCGAAAATGGAAGAACTCCGAATATCGAATTTCGAATACGAATATATTCGAATGTTTTATTCGAATGATCGAATTTCTATTCGATTTGGACCCAAGTATAGTAGCGGCCATTTTTTCAGTGTTCCTAAAAAGTGCGGTCACATCGTTTAAAAAGCTTCGCAGTCTTGTGAATAGTTGAGTATTGAACTCAGCGTCCATAAAAACCCTATTACACAAGTTTTCACATTTTTTGAAAATTTCTGAAGCGGCAGCTCCATAGTGACACCATATGTTTCAAGTTTCTACCGCAATCCTACAGCAATGAAGAGCGATCGGCAATTCGCTCCATAGCGCAAAGTAAGTTGAAGCCAGCTCTACATGATACCCAAAGCTTCTCGAAAGACTTCACTACAAGTGAGTTATTAACAATCAAACAGTAGACATTTTTTGGGACACCCTGTATGCGGAAGCAGGTGATTCATGAAAGTGTGGTGCTGAGTGTTTGCCATATTTGGCTTTTAAACGATCATAATCTTTCCCAAAGAAACACATAGCAGATATGGAAGGTAGGTTGGGAGCTCATCAAGGCGCATCTGATGTTGTGCGGTTCATCCGGTTTGCGTTTTTAATTTGAGATTGTTCCCTCGTAAGAATAAGCACGTTTCTTAGTTGAAGGGATTGTCTTACTTGAATTATATTCGTTGTTAAGATCCAGGGGCAGACCCCCGGATGAGGTGTATGAACAGAACCAAGGTCGCCCTGCAAGAATTTGGAATAGATAAAAGTCTTACATCAGACAGAAGAACACGGAGACAATTGATTAAAAAAAGCAGTCCTACATAAACGGGATCTATGAGAGGATAAAATACACTTTCGCTGTTTGGCATGAAGTGATACATCAACAATAAATATCTTTGATTCAACTGGTTTAGCTCCGTCAGGGCAGGCCGTCTCGCGCGCGAGTGCTCTCTGATCATTACCTAGCCTTAATTAGGTCACGAAGCCTCGCCTTTACCGAAGCTCAGCTAGTTGAATCAATTGTATGTAGTTTCCAAATGGAATAGCCTATTAAGCTTACAACAAATGTTGCTGGTGAATCTGATTAGCGTTTTTGCTTGTGATTATAACCAGAACAACTTTTACAACAAGTTTTCGCTGCGCAAAGACAGTTGGTATGATTTGATAGAATAGTTTATAACTGCGCTTAAGAAGAAATTGATGATAAATCGCTAAATTCTCTTCTAATATTAAGAAGACACCAGAAGCAGGCAATCGGAGTCTTTTTGGGTTGGACTGCTACGTCGCAGTTTGACCAGAAACGGTCAAAAGAATTGGACAGGGTTACAAACAGGCTTACAATTGTGTTCGTTCCTCTTTGCTACACAATTTGTGTAGCAAAGAGGAACAAACATGGATATATGGCTTCTAAAAAATCGAGTAGAAAAATGTGCGGAAGCACAATAATGCACTTGATTTTTGCTCTTCCTCTCTACCACCCCACTACGAGCACGTGATCAGATGATTTGGACTGACCAAACGAAACGATCTAAAAGCATTCTTCCGTTCATGTTTCATTGCCGCCACAACAGTGCGACATAGCTTTTATGCGCGCTTGTATTCAAAAAGTTCAGCGGAGATAAAGCACTTTATTCGATAGTAGTGATCGCTGCACTATTTATGTACCAATGGCAATCCAAATTCTATCATAATACGATGAATCGCTCCTCTTTCCTCATAGTAAGTATACTCTTACTTCTGCTAGGTATACTGAAATTTTGCCAAATTTAGATGCATTTTGTCATGATCTTCGTTCTGTGTAATTCGCAAGAAGCATTGCATGTAGCTCTAGCAAACTTATTGTTTAGCTGGATTTCCGAGGACGCTAAGAAGCTTGGCGTTATTCTAGTGAGTTTTTAGTGCACTTAACTTGAACAAGAAGCCAAGATAAGCAAAGGCGAGTCAGGGCCCGGCACAAATGGTCTGGGGTCAGACTGGACTTCGTTTTTGAAGTTAGAAGCAACGGGGATACCGTTTTTATCAAGTCCTGCGGGAAGAGCCGAAAGAAAAAACGACGAACGTGTCAGTTTACGAGTTGAATGTGTTCTATCGCAAGCGTGCGAAGTTCACGACGCAAACACTTGACTATCAAACAAACGGTTTGTTTACAGCGCACAAACAATCACATGGCTCCGAATTTGGGCTATGTGATTGTATGTGGCTGGGCTACACAATGTTTCTTCTAACTATGTTATGTAAAAGTTCCAAAAATTATGTGTCCTAACATCCGCTCTCGAATTTGTTGGTATCTAGAAAAACACCAAACCAACTGGATTGATTCGGAGCATAGATATCGGAGAGTACATAAGTTTTGGACCTTTTTGATTAACGGTCAAAAATCTATCATACAGTGAAGAAAGCGAGTCAAACCATTGCCCCTCTTCTTATTTTTTGAGCCAAAAGTAGTGTAATCTAGGCGTTGATAGATATCGTGCTCCAATCACTTGCGGTGTCCTTTAAACTATGGACGAGACGCACAGCTATTTACTTTGGCTCACGTCGCCCTCGGTCATGCTTATGTCCGCGGAGAGCGGAAAGCTCCTCGGACTTTGACTTTTTCTTGCATCTCAATCATAGTTGATCTTCTTTCTCCTACTGTCATAACAGGTCATCCTTCGCGGCATTTCTCGACTTTTGTCTACTATTTGCACTCAGAACTGTCAAAATGGTCAGAAGTCAGGAAAATGCTAGCTATCGAAAGGTTGACGAGGATGTTTTCAATCGAATTATGACGAAATAGTTGTAAATACCCTAATTTCCGGGGTATAAGGCGCAGTAGCTTTCGCCGCGCGCGGACCGATGTATGATGACGCTCGCGATGCGCGGCGCCGCAGCAACCTCCTTCACCAGTGGCTTTTTGCTCCCGTTCTTTGGTCTCAATTTTCCTCTCAATAGTAATTTGTTTCAGAACAAATCTTTCCTCCTTTATTCTTCAAAAATGACAAGAATAAAGCAAAAACAGCACCTACAAAAAACCAGTTTACTATTGTAAAGGAAAGCACAGTTTCAGTACCAGGAACACTAATGGAAATGAAAGAAAAGCACAAATAGCACCAGTAACATTGGAATCAAAAGAAAGAATCATCTAAACACCATAAACACCATTAAGAACACCTTCCTCTCACCTGTAGAAACGATTTTTGAGTATTCATACATTTTGAAAAGAGTAAAAAAAAATTATGAGAACAGTAAAAAAAGTACCTGAAGGCATGATTTATGGGTAGTGAAGTATAACCACAGCACACTGAGTTTTCAACTTTGTAGATTTAGAAAGCAATCATTTGAAAAGCGTTTCGCGCTATTGTTCGCTGCGGCGGGTGCGCCTTATACAAGGTGCGCCTTATACCCCGGAAATTAGGGTAGTTATTTCTGCATAATTTGCGCTGCACAACTGCTTGTAATTTTGTCTCTTCGAAATGTCATGCTTTCATGGGTCGACGCTTCCTTGCCGCTGTATTTGTTTCATTGATGGCCTGCCAATACCTTAGAATTGAGATTGGTCGGAGAATGGTACATAAGATAGTCGTTTTGGTCAGAATATCGTGTATACTCTTTCTGCAGAGCAAGTACATGGCGGTTACGCTGTGCACTGCTGTTGCCGATTCCAATTTTTCAATGCTGAGCGAATCAGGCTAAACGCATTGTCCATACTATCACACTACGTTTTTGCTATAGTTCAAGTGTGAATATGGCGCTTCTAGCGAGTTTACCTTGAACACTAGTTTGTTTCATGAATAATACAGTTGCGAGTTCAAAGCTAGAGAAAAACATACTGAGTTCAAGAGTGAACGCTGCGTGAGAGTATCATTATCACCTCGTCTTACATTGAAAACTGCTCACAACTACTACTTTTTCTTTACTTTTTCTTACTTCATTAATGTTACTGATGGTCCACTATTCGAGCCACCTACCCTTTGATTCAACGGGATTGGCGACTGGAAAGCGACCGGTTGCGCCCGCGATACAGTCTGCTACTCTCTCGCAAGCTTGCTCTCTGATCATTCTCTGACTTTGATCAGGCCTCGAAGCCTCGCCTTCCAGTCGCCTCCGTTGAATGAAAGGGTACATCGTGGTTTGCATATGTTTTCTACATCGACATTTGAAATGACTTTGCATCAATGAACTCCTTCACACCATCCACGATGCAGATATTGGTGTTCATAACAGTCTTAGTAGGTTTGATTTGAACAAAACGAGATATCTGGAATAAGCAATAAACAGTTCAGCATATCACTAAAAGAAAGGAGAAGATAAACTAAGGTTAAGATGCAAGAAAGAACTAAGCCCCAGGAGCTTACCGCTCTCCGCGGACATAAGCATGACCGAGGACGATGTGAGCCAAACTAAATAGCTGTGCGCCTCGAATACGTCTGAACTATGTGGCGAAAAATGCTTCGCCAGATTGTTGAGACCACAGATTTGGTTGGCCTAGGAGGTTTTCGACATTCTGAGCACTAAAATTGTACCTACCCAATGACAGAGCCTCTAATCAACTCAAATTATTTTCTTTTTGCTTTTTTGTTATATTAGATACTTCAATATGCGCTTTTTTCGCTCTATTATCTTGACTAGATAAAGGTTCCCCGACTGATTTTTGCATCAAGTGGGACTTCGTAAATTTCCGCGAAGTCATGGGGAACTCTGTTTCCAAAAATGCTCCAAACCAACGCGTGCTGGGCCCTGGCTGCGCGACTAGTAATGCCATTTGGCGTCATGTTGGACGGAGATCTAAGCGGCGTCTGCGATGCTCGAACCAACCGTAGTTTTGGAGAGGTGATGAAAAAGCCTCGCAGAATGAAATTAGGATAGAAAGGTTTTAACAGTTGAGAATTTCTGTTGCAGCGAAGTCGCGCACGCCGACTTGATTTCCCTACAACATGACACCAAATGACACTAACTGAGCCGCGTCCTGCTAAAGCGGGACGATCGGTCAGTCTGGAGGTACCGAAGTGTTATTATTCTTTGACTTCTACCCCAATATGGGCGCAGTATAGAGCCGTCAGGGTGCCATTGAAAAATACATAATTTTTCTGTCAAATAGGAAGCTTTGAGCAGAATTTTGTGAGTAGAAGAAAATAGCAATTTCTCGGAAGAACAAACTTTTGGCTCATCTAGTACATAACGAATGTATATTGGAATGGAATCAAATCAACGTATGTAGATTGGATTGGAACAATCTTAACGAACATTTTCAAAAGTTCGTATTTCTTGCTCACTCGACGGATTTACTTGTGGTTAACTCGTTTGGAAGGTTGGTACCCTCTACTTTAGATACTGTATGAGACATACTTTTTAGTTTAATTACGAGGAGAAAATTACTCAAAGTTCAAGTCTGGTTTTGATGATCTGTATCTTATGATGAAAATTGGAGAAATCAATAACACATTTTCGACTTCATCTGCTTTTTCTAATTAAGCAAAGTTTATGCGGACTGCATGTCTATAAGAAAAGCTGTGAAATTTTACGCAAGCACTGCAAAACAGCAAATCTGCTTTTTCAGCATTTATTTTTATAAAGTCGCGTTCTAGAGCTGTACAGGTAAAAACTAAAATACCGGCGACTCCTATCATATTGTAAGTCTTTGATTTTTACAAAAGAAAAATTCAGAAAAATTACGAATTGATTTTGGAGGTAGCTTTGCGGAAAATTCAAAATTTCTAACACATCATACAAACGTGCAATTGCCTTATCGTAGAATTTTGCGGACGGCAGAAGTCGAGTTTTGATGCTCAGTAGTGTGCCAATTCTGTGGTGAGTTTGGGACAAGGTTAGCAATGGGGACGAGTACATTAATAATTTTTGAGCGCTGTGCAGCACATTTATTAATCCCATATCCTTTATCCATATAAGCCAGTCAAAAACTTGAATTATCGTTAAAGCAGGCATTTTTGCAGCCAACTTGGTCTGGAGCCTTTTCGAAAAAAAGTAGAGTAATGTTCCCCTTTTCAAACTTTATTAGGTTCAGTACGTAGTAGGTATCTCAGACTGAAGGCACCGTCCACCCAGATTTTCAACTTCCATGTTTTTGTCGTTTCAGGGACTTCTCATGTCCCTGATTCCGATTATGAAGTCGAAAATGCGCGAAAACCCCGATAATCCCCGTTCCGGAGAATACACAGGCCGGCTTTCAGTAACGGTGATTGGATGGGAGCGCACAAATGGGCGGACATGGATGGGGGTCCTCGTGCATCTCCGCTATTCCGAAGTGATTTTCTCGCTTCCGAAGCGATATTTTCCGCCGCGACTTGGGCATTGGATTGATAGAGGACTCTGCTATTATATGCTGCCAAAAGCTCAACACCCTCAACTTAGGGTGAA
Organism: Cylicocyclus nassatus; assembly: GCA_958299035.1. Classification (NCBI taxonomy): domain Eukaryota; kingdom Metazoa; phylum Nematoda; class Chromadorea; order Rhabditida; family Strongylidae; genus Cylicocyclus; species Cylicocyclus nassatus. Next base: position 60,025,915 of record CATQJL010000305.1, read on the forward strand.
CGGTGCCTTTAAGGCTGTAAAATAACATGAAAAATTGAACACCAAAGGTCGCATCGTTAAGCGAAAAAAGGGATTCTGATTGAGGATTGAGGTATTCGTATAATTACGAACCGGCCAAAAACGTGTTCGACGCATAGTGCTTCTCCAAGATTGACGCCAAATTTCATTTTTGTGCTGCGTATACTGTTTACGGCTTAACAATGGTCTTTTGCACTTTTCAAAAGCCCAGGAAAACGTAAGATATGGGGTGTTCGCATAATTATGAACCGATCCAAGATGCATTCTAAAAACAAACAAATCTCATGCAAATCATTGACTGAAGAAAGTTACTACATATCTTTCCCAGAAACCTCTGCACTTACAAGCGGCTGGCCTTGTACTGTTGATGGTTCTGCACCGAGAGAAGAAAAGAAAAAGCATATTGTGTAGTTGTGACCGTTATACTTCATCAAAAAATCGCAGTAAAGTGAGAACGCAAATTATTGTACCCCAAAAAATTATTTTGAAGGAGTAAGATCATGCTCCTAAGGAAGCTTGTCACAGTGAGTAACTCCCAAATCATCTACGCTGTTTTTCTTGCAAATACAATACACCAGATACCACAGCTGCTGAATATGGAGATCACCTCAGCAGTCATCTATGAAGAACAGCAAACTCAACCCGTAGCTCAGGCTGACACTCAGGAACTGTGAATGGCAGCAAACACATCGACCTTCGCGATCATGCACAGTCCTACTATAGTCTCCTTATTATGCCCCGCCAAGAAAAGGTCATTTCTTGAAGCGAGACCAAAGCTCGCTCAAAGATTTTTCTTGGACAATCCTAGCAAAAATGTCCTGCCGCATAAAGCCCTTGAGTCTTTCTTCCCCCCAAACCAAGCTTCCCTTGCGTTCTTGCTTTTAGAAGCAGAAGTACGCTTTCTGCGAAATAAAAGCCAAGAATGAATTTCAGGCGAGCTTTTGTATAGTTTACCATCAAAACTGGGCAATTCTCAGCAGAAATGCACTGCCGCATAAAGCTCTTGGGACCTTTCTTTCTTCGTGACCAAGCTCCCTTTGTCTTTTTTAGTAACCAAGCTCCCTTTGCTTCATTGTTATAGGAAGCAGATGATTTCTGCAAAGTAAAAGCGGTCAAAGTTGGATTTCAAGCGAGTTTTTGTATAATTTTGCATTGAATCTAAAAACTTCTTAGCTAAATGCGCTGCCGAATGAAGTCCTTGAAGTTTTCCTTCCTTCGCGAATTATGCTCTTAAAGCAGAAGTACGATTTCCGCAAAGTAAAAGCGGCCAAAGTGAATTTCATGCCTTCTTGTGAGATTCAGCACTGAAACCTAGAGAATCATTTCAAAAATGTCTTGCCGCGTGAACACTGAGTCATTTCTTGCACTGAGACAAGCCCCCTCTGCTGTGTTGTTTTTATTGACAAAAGTAGGGTCTTCACAAAGTAGAGGCCGCCAAAAACCAATGCAGCTAGAGGCCGCCAAAAACCAATGCAGCAAGTTTCCGTGAATTTTGATGTTAAAATCTAGTTGGTAGAAATGTGTCCCCGTGTGGATTTGTTGAGTCTTTCCTTCCAGCAGAGAAAGTTCCCTCTGCTCATTTGCTTTCAAGGGCAAAAACAATATTTTCACAATGTAGAAGCATCCAAAAGTAAGTTTTTAGCAGGTTTTTGTGAAATTCAGCATTTAATCCTAAAAATTCAGCAAAATGTTCCTAGAAATTTAGCAAAATGTACTACCGCATGATTTGATTGATTTCTTTCTTTCAACAAAAACGTAGCTCCCCCTGTTTTTTCTGTTTCCAGAGGCAAAAGCAATATTTTCAAGAAGTAAAAGCACCCAAAAGTGAGGTTTAAGCTAATTCCAGTAAAATTGATAGGTTATATTATCTTATTTTCCTAAACTTCATATTGATCAAAATCATAAATCATAATCCTTCTCTAACACTAATGATTATAAAAGATTAGGCAGAATAGGAAGCAAATCGGGCGACAGTTTTCAAGTTATGATAGCAACTGGGGGCCAGACAGTTGCACTAATTTGGTAGTGTGGAATCAATATTTCGTTGTTGTTTGAGCTCTGCACATGACACGTATTCGATCCCTTCTTCGCTTGTCTGTGAATGAGGAGGTGATTTTTGACGATTGTTGCCGACATTACCCATATTTGCACTTTCCATGCGAAGCAAGCTCTAAAATTTGCACTTAAAGTGCATACAGTCCGAAAACTAATTACGAACGCCGTCAACTCTACGCTGCTGTCATGCAAACCATATGGATCCTTATTGCGTGCATGCGTTCAACATTCGCTCTCGGCGAGGCGGGGCGTTTCTTTGCACATTCTTGTTAGTTCATATATCGCAGTTATATTTCGTCGCCGCATAATCTGTACTGCCGTGGTTGTCGCAAATCTGCTGTTAACTAAGAGAACACATAACACAACAGTAAAGCGTTGGCCCTCGCCGCATCGCTTTGGCAGTTACCAAATATATTGTGATAGGATTCGGCTTGATGTGGCTTATTCAATGCAAACGGCTTCATTTTTGCGTATTATCTCATTACGATATCAAACTTGGCCAGCTCCTGGAGAATGCCCGACTTCTTTTTTACTTTGTCATTTAATGTTGTACAACAGCATAAATTTGTAGGTCACTCATAATCTGTATGTTTCCAAAAACAAGCACACCATGTTTGAAGAAAAAAAACTCAATAGTCAGCTGTAAAGCGCATTTGCAACCTTTATCATACTATCATCAGCAAAATGTGATACACAGGGTGTCCAAAATATGTGCACACTGTTTTAGTTAATAATCTGCTTGCTTCGATGCCTTTTGTGGATCTTACAGTGCCGTTTCTAGAGCTGGCTTCAACTTAGATTTACAGTATAAAGTGAATTCCCCATTTTCTTGGCTACTGTGGGATTACGGTAGGAACTTTGAGGGGGTTTTCAAGAGTTGAGAGACGCATTTTGCCTAAAAAAGCCAAACAGGCCTAAAACTTCCATACTCAGCTAATCAGAGTGGCTGATTTCAAGGACATAATTTGCAGACGGCGGCGCTTTATATTTTTTTCTGAAAAACAGTAGCAACAGCTTCTCCAGTGTTCTTCAATGCGGCTACACCTCTGGAAAAGCCAACAAATCTTGTGGAAAGTTGCTAAATGAATTCAGCATGCTCTTAAAAAGCCTGCTACACAGTTTTCTAAATCTTTTTGGAATTATTGTATCAAACGGTTTGATTCACTATGGGGCTGTATGCTGAAAGTTTATACCGTGATTGAGGTGAAGCCAGCTCTACAGAATGGTCTAAAAATCGGGTAAAGACATCGAAGCAAGCGAGTTGTTAACGATCAAACAAAGTGCACACTTTTATTGGGATTCCCTATGTATGGTATATATGTTGAGAAACATACAAGCGTTGCTACATAATTTATCTACGGTCCTCTAAAATCTAAACGTCACACTTCCCCTTTCAGACTCCCAGTAACAGTAGCAAAAAATTGGCGGTCAAAGCACTCAATACTACGAAGAAAGTTCCCTTAATGATAAGTGGGGACAATGGTGGCACATATGATGTATACCAAGGGAATTGTTCTTGGAGAGGAAAAAACATTGGAATCGCGCCAACAAACAAATCGAGGAGTTTCTTTAAAGCGGTACAGTTTTTCTGAAAGCTTGTTGTCATTCTTTTAAGATTAATTAATGCTTAAAGGCAGTGTCCGGGCAAAAACTCGATTTTGAGATTTTGTGCTTACCCGGGCCTTTTCGCTATGCTGAATCCGAAAATCCACATTGGAAAGCGCGAAAACGACGAAAAAGGGCCCTAACACAGGAGGGAAATCAGCAGGTGGGCGGGGCTTTCCTCAGTGCGATTTCACACTCCCGGCTCCCGAAGCGATTTTCTCGATTCCGCTAGCCGTCTAACATCGCTACCGGTCAAGTGCGAATGATTGACTTGAAACCGGAAGCGAGAGGGTCGCTCCGGAAGCCTGGAACGTGAATTCGCAGTGGGGAGGGCCCCGCCCACCTGCTCATTTCCCTCCTGTGTTAGAGCCGTTATTCGCCATTTTCGCGCTCTACAATGTGCATTTTCGGATTCAGCGTAGCGAATAGGCCCAAGCAAGCACAAAATCTCAAAATCGAGTTTTTGCCCGGACACTGCCTTTAAAGGCACCGTCCACCCAAATTCTCGACTTCCATGTTTTTGTCGCTTTCGGGCCTTCTGAAGGCCCTGATTTCGAATACGAAGTCGAGAATCCCAAAAAACCCTTATTTTGGAGAAAGCGGGACGGGTGAAATGCAGTTTGCAGGGCTGCGGCGCGGTTATCGCCCGGCGTATATCAGCGCCGCAGCCCCCAAAGCTGCAAAATGGGCGGAGTGACCACCTCTGGATCACGTATCACGTACCTTCCAGCGGATTTCTCACTCCGGAAGCAATCTTTTGCGGGGAAACTTGGGGGTTGGCCTAATGTGAGGGCCCACATTAGTATGCCATCGAATCTCGTGAACCCTCACTTTGGATGGACGGTGCCTTTAATGTATTCTACGTTGCTAACGCCTTTGAGTAAACTTCAAGGCATATTCTACACCATTTTCACGTACTAGTTGAAAGAAAGTTTTTTCATTCAAGCATAATTTGTGTCTGAAATATTATTCTTAGTGCAGTGGTATTATATTGATCAAATCGCACTATCTTGACGGTTAACTGTATTAGACTGTAGACCCTTAAAATAGAGATATAAGACTATAATTTTGCCTTAGCTGTTTCGAATCTAGTCAAATTCGTAGAGAATATCAGCAGGCATGTGCTTTTATATATAGGTCGTTGAACCCGTAGCTGGCTAAAAGTTTGTCTCTACGTTTGATTTTCATTTCAAGCTCTTGCAGACATCAGATCACTAATCAGAATAATTTCAGAATTTGAAGACTGCACTTGAGCGACGCATCGTATCTAGCGAAGTGTCATGTGAAAGCAACGTTACGGATGGTCAAGCAAACGTCTCGACACACATATGCGTTGTATGCGTGTATGCGCTCTAGAATCGCAGTCACCTACGAGGAAAGTAGTTGCAGTGAATTGTCGGGACGCATAAGTTTGCAACTTGGATACAGCAAGCTCGGCTCTAATTAATTCCCTTCTTCCGTATAAGAAGTTTTCGTGCATGTATCTTGTGCGATGAGTAGAACTAGTGGCAGTAGTTGATGCCATCAAATCCAAGGTACTCGTAACACGTACCTCGACAGTGACTGCAGTTATTAGTAATAACTGCAGTCACTGTCGAGGTAGTGTTACGAGTAGTTGTTCAAAAGGTAATAACTTATTACCTTCTGAACAACTACACTCTCTTTTCTATGCGTAAATCTATATTTTTCTATATCAGTCTGTATATAATAAACTGAATGTCTGTTTATTTGTCTGTCTGTATGTATGTGTGTACTGTCCCGAATAAGAATTTTTATTTTCACCCGGTCTGGACCAAACTTGCACACATACACTTCGGGACGTGGAGGATGCCGTAGGCTACTTTTCGTCATAGATTGATAACGATATCGATTTTCCGCAAAGTTTCGTCTACGATGCTTGGGGTAGGGGAACGAGAGCCGCACAGTTTGGTCCGCCTCCGCGGACTACTGGTCCTGCAAAGAAAGCGACAACATTGCAAAAGGACCAGTTGGCCGTGACAGGCGGCTCAAAATGCGGTCTTCGTTCTCCTATTCCGAGGCATGGAGTTGACTCAGAGGGGTAAGTGAGCATGCTGATTACAATTACCCTATCTCGGCTTATAAACCGCACATTATATAAGCCGCACCCGCCGCAACGAACAATAACGCGCCTTTGAAAAGAATGTTTCTGATCCAAAAACTGAAGACTGGGTTATTTTGGGACTGCTCTTGATTGCGAATGTCCATATCCTCGCGTTCTGTTCTTCTTCCAAGCATTCGGACGATTTTGTTGGTGCTTAGATTGTATATTCTTTCTTCAAGGATGCAATGGAGTTGGCAACTTTTGGCTTCAATGATGTTACTGATGCTGTGTGCTTCAGTCATACTGCTGATATTTCAACGGTGCTTTCAAAGCTTTTACAACAAAGAACGAAAGCAGAAAGTTACTATCAGTGAACTAGGAACACATAGCAAATGGCTGCCTTGTGCGGCTTCGCACATCGCGACCGTCATCGCGTACTGGCCCGTGCGCGATGAAAATAATTGCGGTTATACGCCAGAAAAGAGGGTATATTATTGACAAGGTCGGGCGGAGCCGGCAGCTAGTAAGCGATAAAGTAAGTGGGAGAAACGTATTCCCCTTTGCCATATACTGTGGGCTGAAGTTTAATACATGGTTGACCCAGATTGCACACAAGGCGTTGAAACGCAATCCGGATGTTTCTTCTATACATGATTGATACCTTGAATGTACACAAGCGCTCGATACGCTGTAGTCACAGTAGAATAAGTTTCACGCGTGTTCAACACCGTAAGTCCATTAAAGATAAAGTGCATACAGTTTTATCTACTCCCAGACTTCACTATCAATTCGACTTTTATAATACAATGTCTTTCCTTTTTAGGTAAACTTTTTCTTAATCTCTCACTTAGGCCAACTGTTTGGCACTTGCTCAAGGTTGAGAAGTAAAAACGCATCAATTCTAAGAATCTAACTGACATGTGTAAATCAGAAAATGACACGGGAAGCACGAGAATTTCGTATATATAAATATTAGAGGCTGGAAACCTCCGCAGCTTGGAGTATCACCGCGCACCAACATGGAGCAATGACTTAAATAGAGGTGTTCAATTACCTGTTACGCCGTCTCTCAGCATCAGAGCCCGTCACAGAAGTCATGCGCTCAGACTGGACTTCGTTGGGAAAGAGGGAAGTATGTTGGAAATATGTTTGAATTCATGGCCTGACCCCGCGGAGAAGCGCTTGCAGAGGTAAGCTACTGCATGATAGACATGTGCCCAATCTCCCCAAAAGCCGTGCATTGTATAAGTAATGCAATAATACAAGAGTCGTTTACACCCAGGAAATTAAGTGTCACTAAATCTTGAGGCCTATGCATACAATGCTCCTTACAAAACTATAATGTGTCAGCTGCTTGGCTGCGTGGAGCAGTCTGTAAATGGTAGAGGAGGTTGATCGAAGGCTTGGCAAATTTCATTTCATTTCATAAATCGATGACACCATATTTTAAAATGAAAACAGGTTTAATAATCGGCCCCATTCCGAAAGTTATGTTCGCAAAGCTTGATTTAAATAAGTTACTTCTATCGTTTTTGATTTTACTACAAAATATTGCTAAGCCGAACACGCGAAGAATCCATGAGTCAACAAGACCAATCTTCCGCAGTAGTAGTAGTATTGACAGCTTTTTAGCATACATCCCGTCACGGATTTTATGTAAGGGAAGTTTAGTCCAAATCCTATGCTTTTTCTGTCGATTAAGGGCGGTCGTAAAGAAGGCTAATAAAGTGTTATATCTATATTGCTTTCTGTTTGAAAATTTGTTATGCGAATCGAGTCTCAGTCTTCCATTACGCCGCCGTCGAGTGGATTGTCAACGGAGCACGCTTTCATATCTGGAGTTTATTCTTTAAGTTTTTATCACAAACAACACAATCTGTGCGGTAAATTTCTACGAGAGCTTGAAAAGTTTCTGAAGTGCTTCACTGCAATTTTGTCGTACTTATTTATTTGTTCTCATCAGACTAAAGATCATCAAATCGACGAAAAATTAAGTATATCGGCGGTTTGTTCATTTTAGAAGGCCACAAACATGCTATTATAGAGGTCTCCTTCGTAACTACGTTCTAAAAACGATGACAAAATTTAGTATACAGCTCAGTGTTGTGAGGTTTTTTCAGTGTTTTACGCAGGTCGAGAAAGCAAATGAGAGTCTTCTTCTCTTTTTCAAGCATGCTAGAACCCATCACATCGGTTATCCGAGGTCCGAAGTCATTCGAAAGTTGCGTGGTCCAGAAATTCAAACTTGTCAAGGAGAAACTCCTATGGCTGATAGGGGTGCTGCGACGTTACTACCCGCAAATATCCTACCAAATATGGTCATTGATATCTACATACTAACCTATGACATCATTACTGTCATCCAAAACTGTAAATACTGTGAGAAAATCGAAAATAATGTCGACAACTTGCTGTGACGCATCCGATGATTATGGAAATATACTTCTTGTCTGAAAAAATGAGAAAAATTTTGAGCTCTAATCGCGCATTTTTGGGAACTCCTGAATCTGATTTTTTGCTATAACCAGAGTGTATCGAGACTTGTCCGCTAAGAAAAGATCATGCATATTTCTATGTTTCAGAACACCTCCGAGGATCAAGGTCGCCTGTTGTTCAACGAAGAACATACCCGTGATTTTCGATAAGTATAGCTAAGTCAACAAAACCCCCATATATAGCTAGCTGGACCAGAACGTTTCACTCTATTGCATCACTTGAACACTTCATCAAGATCCTTCCATTCATTTATCGTAACCTTATTTCAGAACATGCAAATGCTTTGCTTCCTAATGTTAGTAGCTGTCTGCGTTGGATATGTAAGCGCCCAGTGGGGAATGGGAATGCCCTATTATGGACCCGGTAAATTTTTCAAAACGATTTTGTATTTTCATCCTATCAGAGAATTGGCTTTCAGTGGGACCTTTCGGTGGTACGCCATATGCACGTTTGCGAGCCATGTCAGCTTATGGTATGATGCCATACCGAGGTTTTGGCTTTGGATAATGCGGAAGTAATTAACTTGTATAGTATGTACAATTGTATTTTGAAATTATCGCAAAGTCGACCTTGTGACCTTGTGTATTGAAAGTTATGTTATCATTGACATGTTATTTGCATAAAAGTACGAAATCTACAAAGAACCGGACACAATAAGCCGTTGACTCACAATTGGGTAAAAAGCATTTGAAACTAAGGAAGCTTTCTCATTCAGGGTTGGTAAAATGATAGTGGGAGTGAAAGCTGCTTTGTTTTTATTTCATTTGAAGTCTATTTCTAGGGTAATCCTTCCGAATTTATCTCTTACTACAGTCCTCAACACTCAAGATTTTTTTGGCTCGCCTTTGTATTTGAAAAGTTCTTACATCAGAATGTACGTTTACCCGTTGCCCTTGCTGTAACAAAGAAGCGCATTTTTAATCTAAGAAAGAGACAAGGATAAAAAGATAAGATTTGCTTCAAGCGAATTGCTTTGAGACCCTGCACTACAGTTTGATTTTTTAGGGCCAACGCTCATATTTTCTCAGGGTCCATTCTTATTCAAACTAACCGCGCCTGTTGCATAGTTAAAATTTCAATAAATGAAGAGATTATAATCGAGCAAAAACCCAAGAACTCAGGAATAAACAAAATTGATAGATTTTCTGATATACAGGATTTCTCAGATGTGCACACTGGATCATTGATAAGTTTCTTGCTTTAATGTCTTTTACCGATCTTTTGGTGCCAATCTGCCCAGCGGGCTTCAACTTAGATTTACAGTATGGATCGAGTCGCCGATCTCTCTTCATTGCTGAGGTTACGGTAGAAACTTCGACAAGGATTTTAGGTCATTGGTGTCCATATTTTGCCTCAGAATTGGAACCAAACAAGCCAAAATCTTTCAAACTGGGCTAACAGAAGTCGCTGATTTTGGAATTGAAACTTCCACATTACTGTGTTGCTTGCTTCTTCCTTGCTCTCCTTGTAAGTTATCCCCAGATAAACGATAACAACTGTTCCAACATCTATCACCAATGTGTTTGCAGCGTTAAAAAAGCTAAAAACACTAGAAAAAAGTTGTGTGTTGAAACGACATCTGAAACCCTGATACCAACCGTGCATTTTTTTGGGAAAAATGCCAGACGGCTTATTTCACAGCGGTTATGCTAGAGTTTCTTACCGTAATGCTACAGTACGAAATGAGATCGGGAATTGGCTCCGTACTGTGATTCTAAGTTAAGCCCGCTCTACCGAATGACACCAAAAGATCGGCAAAAGACATTGAAGCAAGAGAGTTATTTTACGAGAGTGTGCACATCTTTTTGATACGCCCTGTATAAAGCAAATTTTTTCGAAGTCCAAAGTTTGCTAAAACAATTCACTTTCACTTTGCGAACAGGAACACAGTGGAATGCACACATCGCATTAACAATTTATTTCACAGTCATAATGCAAGGAAAACCTGAGGCAGGATCGTGAAATCATAGAGATACTGTTCGGAATGCGCTCACCTCATTATTACTTTATTTCGGAGTTAAACTGCAAGAAAAACTCAAACTCTCATGTTTGGTAAAATTTTCAAACTTCAAATACTATGTACAGGGCTCCTAAATTGCAGAGTCGTTTGCACCAGCGGTTGCGCGACCGCGTCGCGCTCGCGCATTTTGCCGGCGCCGGCGCCATCGATCGAGGCGGCGCCATTGATGCCCGGGCGCGACGCAGTCGCGCGACCGCTGGTGCAAACGACTCTGCAATTTAGGAGCCCTGTAGTTCGAGTTCTACTTTCTCTCCACTCATATTTCTAGCATACTACAGAGAATGCACATATGTGCCAAAGGCAATTCGCAAACAGAACCGTCTGTCTCATTTCAATTTGTAATACATTACACCAGCAAGCACAGTAAATTTTGAGCATTTATTACATCCATTATATGGCTTGACTTTGATCAGTGTTCTGGCGTTGGCGTGAGATATCAGATATGCACATGCAGAGATCCAAATCAGCCCATCATGCCCATCATTGGATTCATCATACCCATCATCGGATTCATCATGCCCATACCGCCCATACCATATGGCATGCCCATGCCACCGCCCATGCCCCGCATCATCATCATCATTCGCAATCGAGCGTAGGGCGTGCCTCCGAAAGGTCCCACTAGAACAAATTTTGAAAGTTTATATACAAAAAGCAATTTGAGAGCTTCACTTACCAGGTCCCATTCCCATTCCACCAAAAGGCATTCCCCATTGAGAGGTGACAGCTCCAATACAGACAGCTATTAAAATAAGTCGGTGGAAACTGTGCATGATCTAAAAAGGAAATGAGTGGCCAAAAAAGTCTAAGACGGTATGGTTTTTCTAAAAGGAAGTTAAGCGGAACTGAAAAGACGTTATGTAAACTTGGTCCAGCGACTTATATAATGGCTTATTTGAGTGATCTCTCACATTACCGGTTAATATCATTTCGTTGTAAGACAGGAGGTGACCTTGGTCCCCGCTGACATTGTGGTCAGCAATGTGGTCCTTCAACATTCCATATGGTAGCCATAATTTGCTTGTTAAGTTTTTTTTTGACATATTAGGAGTCCCAAAGGAAAGTCTCAGACTCCCTAAAGGGATTTAGATAGAACGAGCGATTTTTGACTTGACCCTCCAAAAAGGGCATATTTGTCCATTATGATAACTTCTGGAATTTTATATTTTCTCACTTGTTTCCGCATTTATTCTGGCGCTAATTTCTGCTACATTTCTGTTTTTTTTTACGTGAGAACACTGGACAAAATCGCAGAAACTTTTTTTAGGCCTCAACAACGCCCCAATTTAGCTGTTGTGCTGAGCATGAAAGCTCCGGAATTGAAATCATTCAAATAATAACTGGCACTTCTGCCCAAATCATTCAGTAAATTTTTTTGAAGTCAGTTTTTGCTGAAGCTTTACTTGTGCGCAAACACTCCTCGCATTACTGATCAAAGCACATCCTTTCCCTTTGTTTCTATCTATGGTAATAAATAATAAGCTCTTTCAACCCTTTTGGTTTTTGGGTTGCTATATAAGTTGGGTAAGTTTTGTGGGCAACTGCACAACCTCAAGGTTGTTCAAGAACGAACACCACCTCTTAGGCGAAAAACATGTAAAGCCAGTCATGCTTCAAGATTACGATTGTGACTATAAAAAAGAAGAAAACCACTAGAAAAAATGTTACCCTTATAGCCGACCTCATCCTGAAATATTTTGTACTTTGCACTTTAGCAAGAAAACACACTTAGATGTAGCTTACAAAATAAGAGGGAATATCCAGTTTTAGCAACAAATATACTCTTCAGAGTTACGCATATGGAAATGTACATTTTTATTTTGCTCTGAAACCCTCTTTTTGTGAGAAGAACATGTTTTATTGTACTCTACACTCTTTTACCACATATAGTGTCAAGGTTGTTCACTCCAGTGGGAACGAGAGTTCATTAGAAAGCGATATGAACCTACTCTGTTGATGCGTTTTTTCGAACGACGAACGGATATGTGAATCACCCGATATCGTTGATATGTTCGCTAGTAGTTCGCCGAACGCTTGATTTGCGCAAAAGGTCGGTCTCTAGTCTTGACAGCATCTCAAGTTAGTCGCACTCGGAACGTTGATATAACCATATTTGCTGACCTCGAACTACAACGCCGGTTATATTGTAAGAAGAGAGCAAACCCCCATTTGTACAAATTTCCAACCACGCTCGGCTGGGGCACCAGTACGCTTGAACAACAAAATGAAACGGTAGTTTTCTCATGCAACTGTCGTGAACCTTTTTCTTTACGACTGCTGCGAACTATGATGATGCGTAGTTGAGAAAGCAAATTTCTTGATGTCTAGTGGATGTGATTGGTCCTGTTTCGTTCCACGTGAGACTATAGTCATATCCTTACTATCAAGCTCATTGTACGAGATGTAAAGGCAGATAACAATTACACTTGACAACCAGAATCTGGCCGTCTTCTCGGTCAAGTTTACCGCTATAAAGATCATGATGCCAGCGGAGCAGTGAGGGAAGAGGCTGTGGGTAGCAAAGTCTGTGAAAGCAGCCTTTATGAGTTATAAAATTGTGCAAGTAACCTGTTTAACCTTCAAATACACGTGCTCCAGGACCACGTTGACAAATCCAAGCAAAAAGTTGTGCTTTTTATAGTTGGCAGCTGTGAAAAAATATGTCCTTGGATTCGTCTTGTTCCTGCTTTCAAAGAATAGACAGTTTGCTCTGGTGGTAAGCTTTTTGAAGTTCATATCACGAGCAGACTCTCTTTGTTTCTTACGTGTTGTCAAGTCGAACTTAATTAGTTTCATGTTGGTCATTTTACGTTCGATTTCAAAAAAAGTTATCAACGAAAGAGGAAAAAGTTTACGGAACTTCCTCAATAAACCTTTCGATAAAAAAACAATATTTCAGAAAAAGTTTGTCAACGCGAGTTTGGGATATAGGTAGCTAGCATACTTTCCGAAAATTTTCATATTTAAATCAGCTTTAGTAAAAATTTTCGGTGTCCTAAAACGTAAAGACTTGGAAAACATCCAAGGAAAGTTTTGGGAGAAAGAGGGATGGAGTGGCTGAGTGGCTGATGCAACGCCGTAGCTCCTTCCCCCCCCCCCCCTCCCCTCCCCTACCCCGCCTTTACCCAGTCGCTCCGAAAACTCGCACAGTCGTTGCAGCTAGTACTCAACAATAGACGCGTAGCAAACCATTACACCACCTTCTAGTCATCAAATTCATCTCACTATGCTTTTGTTGGATGGTTATTAGGGTTGAGCCAGACTGCGCCGCGTACGCGACGTTAGCAGCGTACGTACAAGTGCATAAAACTATGGGGCGCTGCACACCCTTTAATTCAATTAGACTGGCGACTGAAAGGCGAGGCTTCGTGATCTATTGAGGTTTAGAGCGATCATGGAGCACGTTTGCGAGAGAAACGCAGACTGAGTCATGGGCGCGAGCGGTCGCGCCTTCCAGCCGCCATTTGGAGCGATCATGGAGCACGTTTGCGAGAGAAACGCAGACTGCGTCATGGGAGTCTCAGGCTTGTCAAATTCACCATATTGCAAGATGATTACCCTGAGTTAGCGAGAGGGAATTCCATAACTAAGCTAAGCGAGTCTTTAACTTATGTGAAAAGTTTAGCCATTCAGTCTCTGCGGAATCGACAGAAATGTTGTTATATCAGCTACTTTCGGAGCAACATTTCTTGAAGGTCCCAGGACAGAAGGCTCTCCTCTCTGGAGTTTGTAATCACGGACATAGAAATTATCTTAGTCATGCTACCTGCAACTGACTTCAGGCAAAGACTTGAGAGAAGAGCTTTGGAGATGGTTCGCATTGCAATTTTTGGACCGAAGTTCAGCTTTGTGTGGAATCTCCTGACGTTGAATAATGTCTTCAACAAATCAACTGGCTACCTCCTGTTTTCCGTGACGGACTTTATAACGCGATATAGATGCAAATAAATGCTTTCCGCTTGCCCATGGAGCGATATACTAGCAGTAGGAACAAAGCAGAGTTTGCATTCCGAGTGGAAAGCGTATTTGAGATTTGGGATCTTAGCTTCTGGCACCGCGCTGTGAGGTCGTTAGAAGCTAAGATTCCAAATCTAGGCCGTCTCAGGCTAAAAAATTTCCTGGATGAGGGTGCCAATGCAACTCTATAGAAACCTCCATCAAAATTTGAAATTTTGGAAAGCTCCCAGCAAGAAAATATCTGGAAGCGCGGGAGGAGCTCCCGGCCACTTCACGAGCTCAGTTGCGCAACTTCCCGGCAGCTCGTCGAAATTTGCGAGGTAGCAGCTGCCGGCAGGTCAGAGAGCACGAGAAATAGCATGCTCTTTTGGGAGAGAAAGTTGCCGGCAGCTCGACGTGCCCCTACCACATCGAGGTGCTGACACCTTGCTGGACATCAACTGTCAGAAAAATCCATTTTTCATCAAAAACCATCATTTTTGTCATTATATGGATTGTTCCTCGTTCAATCCTGTAGAAAAAGTGACTAGTAATATTATAAAACTAAAAGAACGCCATCTTTTTCTTGCAATTCCTTTGAATCTTGTTTGCAAAGCTTTCGCCTGCCTCTTGCTCATATTCAGCTGTTCTTTCAGGTCAACGCCCATCACGCAATGTATTGATCCCGCCCTCTCACAAGAGCGACCTTTCTGTGCGCTTCTGTCATTGCCGTCGCACACATTAAAAACTGACCGCATGGTTGAATGGTTAGTGCTGCGGCGCTCAAAGTTGACGCATGCAGGTTCGAACGCGCTTAAAGCAACTATTTGGCGGCTGCCTGCGTTATCAAAATTTCATGCGCATAGTGCATGCGAATTGAGATCACATGAGGTTATTAGAACCTACAATCAATTTGCGAGCTGCCGCCGGAGTTGGCAACCTTCCGCGATGTGTGCCAAATTGCCGGCCTATGGTGCGACCACTCAGATAATCGCCGGGGCAGGCGGTCCGCAAGATCGCGCTTTTCTGCAAGCGGTCACCAGAATTTTGGGGCGTGGCCAAACCTTCAGCGAACGGTACTTCCTTTACTGTCTGATGTTCTGCCAGCGGGCAGCAACACAGAATTTTCTGCAGGCGCTAGTAAAATCATCTCTTTCAGCAAACGCTGGCCGAACTTCCAGAAGGCGCTCGGACTCTTTTTAGGCACTTTCGGGCTTACGTCGAGCACACACAGATAATCGCCGGGGGCAGGCGGCCATGCGAATTATGGGCGGGCGGGCACCGGAAAAATAGTTCGCTGATTTCTTGCGGTCCGCTTGCAGATAGTTGGAAGGATTCTAGCGAAATTTTAGACGAATGCTTGAAGAACAATCGCAGTTTCCTTATAGATTAGCTGCGGCGCAGTGGCCGCACTCTCGCGGACTTTCCGCGAGAATATGCAAAATTTTTGGGGCCGCGCGGTCCTTTGTGGAGGACCGCGCAGTCCCCATGTACTTTCCGCTGAGAGGAAGTACCTCAAACTTGAGTAATTAAACAAGCGGTGACACCTCTGCCACACAGAGTCTTACCTGTGCTCGACGTATGCCCGAAACTGCGTAAAAAGAGTCCGAGCGCCTGCTGAAAGCTCGGCCAGCGTTTGTGGAAAGATTTTATTTGACGAGCGCCCGCCGAAAATTCTGTGTTGCTGCCCGCTGGCAGAATATTAGACAGTAAAGGAAGTACCGCTCGCTGAAGGTTTGGCCAAGCCTCAACATCCTGCTGACCGCTTGCAGAAAAGCGCGAGTTTGCCAACCGCCTGCTCCCGGCGATTATCTGAGCAGGTAAGACTCTCAGAGATGTCACCGTTGGTTTAATTACTCAAGTTTGAGGTACTTTCTCATAGGGGAAGTACCTGGGGGCTGCGCGGTTCTCCACAAAGGACCATGCGGCCCTCGAAAATTTTGCATATTCTCGCGGAAAGTCCGCTAGAATGTCCGCCGCAGCTAATCTATAGAGAAACCGCGATTGTTCTCCAAGCATTCGTCTAAAATTTCGCTAAAATTCTTTCAAATATCTGCAAGCGGACCGCAAGAAATCAGCGAACTATTTTTTCGGTGCCCGCCCGCTCACAAATCGCATGGCCACCTGCGCCCATGGCTGATTTCTCGCACCTGGGTAAAGGAAGGAACTCGCGTTGACAAACTTTTTCTGAAATATTGTTTTTTTATCGAAAGGTCTATTGAGGAAGTTCCGTAAACTTTTTCGCGGATTTTTTGGAAAGTAATCAGAATTTTCGGAACGCCGCTTGCTGAGTTCTCGATTCCTCAGAGATTCAGCAATATATCTGCAAAAGATAAGAGCGAAAAAAATTCAACAGGCGGTCTCTCAAAAATCCGCTGACTCAGCAAGCGGTCTTCCGAAAAGTCCTGATTGTTTTCCGAAAAATCCGCGAGCGGGGTGCGAGAGATCAGCAATCTATTTTTCCGGTGCCCGCCTGCCCCCGGCGATTGTCTGAGTAGGGTAGATTACTGCCGGCCCTAGTCTTTGTGGCGCAGGGTATGCCTAGCACAGCAAATTAGCAGCTGGAGGTTACTTTGATAAGTTTTTCTATTTTAAGTAGTTGGCAGTCTTCTGTATTTTCAGGATATACATATACAATGCTGGCGAAAAGTTTGCCTCCACCCTCAAAACTGCTGTGTGCTTGCTTCGTTGTACAGATGGTGAGCCCTAATTTAACTATCGGTGCAGTATATACTCAAGGTCGATAATATTGCAAAAGATAGCGAAAACATGCACACGTGTTACAACCCCGATCCAACAAGAGATGACTTAGCTGGATAGCTCGAACATATGGCATGCTGATTCATTTTTGAATCCCAAATCATGACACGTTGTGAGCCTCTCTCAAGCTGCGAAGAACGCATGGCTATGTTACAAGCAGGATCTACCGCCAAGGCGTGGAAATCGGTTAAACGCATTTTGCTGTGGACAAGGCCCCTTTGCGTGGTCTGTCAGGCCCCTGGCATTTCAGGCATCGATCTCATCTTGTCAAGAACGAACTCTCACAAGATTGCCAAGGCGAAGGGACGTTCAGCGGCACCCAGCCTCCTGACTTGTGACAGGGTAAGCATTATCGTTTTGCGTTGAACTCTAACATCCATTACACATAAGCGGGTTCAACTACAGATCAAACGCTCTGTCCGAACGGTGCGCGCCGTTGCACGAAATAACAAAATCTCTAGGCTTCATTAGCTTTTGCCAAAAAACATTGGGATGCAGATCGACTGGAGCATTTGGTTGTCAAAATGTCCGGTCAGACAAAAACAAGTTCAATCTTGACGGTTATGGTTTGGCGCAGTGCCATTACAATCTATCGCAAAAAACCACGTTATTTTTCCGACAATCTTAGTGGAGACAGACGGGGTGGTGTGGGAGAATTTTGAAGTATTGGGTAATCTTCCTCCTCGTCTAACACAGCGACTAGCAGAAATCAACAATGTTCATTGACTTTGTGGAGTATTAGTATTAGTAACAGGTTTTCTTTATACAAGATAATGCAAGTTTACAAGAGGAGCGACGCTGCTGTATTTGTCAACCACATTCAGGTGTTGCTAAGCCTCGTGCACTCCTGATCTTAATACCGATAGAAGAACTCAGAGCTTTAATGTGAGTGGAGTTTGCCGCATTTCAGGCGGTTTAATTTGCAGTTCAAAAAAGCTGTTTTGTGCGCTTGGACCAACAGGCCCTTTCAGATCTCAGCAATGTAACTAGCAATTTTTCTAAGCGGCTCGTCAAGATTGTTAGAGCAGGAGTAACGCGAATGATCTCAATGCTTTTTTGTTGAGTGATTTGTTGTTTTCAGCATCTGCACGTCTCGTCCGAACTCTCCTAATGTCTATACATTTTCTGTATTCCGGAGGGCTGTTGAAGATCTTCGATCTTAAATGCAGTAAAATCGATCGTTGTATAAAGTTTGGAGGCGTTTCATTCATTGAAGGCCGCTGAAGCAGAAAATTTGTGTGGTTGCAAAGTTTCGGCTAGAATTTCAAATTTTGCCAAGCCTATAATCTCATTTGTTCTGGTTGCGCTCAGTGTGGTTTTGCGGGTACGGGTGATACGCAACGAGGTGTACAAACTAAGCAAGCGCTTAGCTTGCAAAAACATTTTGATGCATTCGAGATGCAAATTAGCGAGCGGCAAGGGGTGCTGAACCCACCAAGCCGCAGAGGCAATGTTTTTTTTTGAACCGGGTAGCATGGCGCTTGCTTAGAGTCAACATACTTTGTCCATCACATTTGCATTTTCTGTATTGTGTTTTTGTGTTTTCGTGATCTTTGGACGATAGAAAAAAAAACAAATTTTTATGAGCTTCATTCTTAAACAGCAGTCTTTTTCATTCAATAATAATAATCGTCTAATAGACCGACGTCGACGCTTCTCTAACTCCATCTGCAGGCATCTAGGACAACATTAGGCAATACCTAAAATATCTTAACGTTAGTGCTTTCAAAGCACTGAAGAAGAAGTGATAATTATAGAATGTGCATTATCCAAACACCATCAATCTACAGTTATCATCCTTCTTTCCAAGTTTTGTGATGTTCAAGTGGTTATTGGCTCAAATTTGAGTATCATTTTGAAACTCTCTCATTTTAACCAAGTAGTGTTTAATTTTTGAGGGATCATTTGTAAAAATTATTCAAAAGATTTGAAGCGGTATTTATCAATCTCCTATTCAGAAGGGGTTCCTGAATAGGTCGCAGTCTGTACAGGAGCGGGATTTGTACCGACGGCACATAGCGTTGTTAAATTGCTGTTGGGACTCGTGCCTGTTTGAGAACCTGCGGAAGATACGACGCGCTGGCAACACGAGCAGGCACGTGCCAAAAACTTCTACTGGCGTATGGAGATCCTAGACACATAAACACTATGATGTTCTTGCATTAATTTTATTGTTGAGTCACTCCGAGATTGATAGTTATATGCGGTACAATACTCAACATGCCAAAATTCAAATAAAGTCGCATTCTTCGATTTCTATAATTTCCTTTCTGATCGTGGCAGTTCCCTCCTTTATTTTCTGTTTTCATGCGTTGTGATGTCATATTAGCATGCACGATTGGAACCATCTCCCCAAAAATTATACGATGCGGCCAATAAAGTCCTAGATACCAGTTACATTGTTTTATTTGCCAACCCGTTAACTTAGGTGAAAATTTATTTTATATAAAAGCCGCTTAATCTGCCGTATGTCGAGTTTGTTCATTACGAAAATACCGTTAGGAATGATTTACACTACTTTGAAGCTTGGGAAAGTCGCATAACAAGGTATACACGATTCATAACACGCAAAGACTGGGCGCCGTTGCGTCCGGCCAAGATAGTTCTTGCATGGGAGAGACAGTAGATGGTAAGAGAAACAAAAGAGCGCTCGATCGGAGAGACGCCGATACGTCCGCAGTCTTTGCGTGCTATGAATCGCCCATAGATTCATTTTGTTCGGCATTAGTTGGTGCTGGTTCAACTGAGGAATGAATGAAAACCATTGCTCAAGCTTTCCTGACCGTACTCAGATATCTGCTTATTTTTCTGCCTATGTTATAAATGCTCTTATACCCAGAACTCAAGTACAATGTATGGCAAAACATTGCTATAAAAGTTAAGGTTTGCATTGTTTTGTGTGATCCCCTAAAGGATGTTGAAAAAGAAAAAAAAGAAAAAGGAAACCTTGACTAGCAAAAACCTGAAAAAAAAACTTAACTTTAGCAAATCACCCCTTGTTCCAAAGTTGTTTATTTTTCTAGGAAGTCACTGCTTTGTAAAGATATACTAAGGAACTAATGTGGCACTGCTAAAGATGCTTCCGACAAATCAGATGGATTGTGCAGCTTGTAGCTTTTTCGATGGACCTTTGCTCGCGAACAATGACTCCCGATGATCCGATATCCAGAAATTTTACTAGTTTCTATTACAACTATATTTAGCAGTGCCATAGTATATCCTTGGCACAATTTTCAGTTTTCGTAGTGTTTGTAGGAACATAATGAATTTGAAAATGTGAGGTGATCCCTTATGGAGCCCATAAAAGTTGACACGAAATATTAGAAAATTCAGCTTGTATGGCAGTGTTTTGTATTCATTATACTCAAAATCAGTGTAATCGTCCATAAGATAGATAGAAGAAAATTACAGATACTGGAGTAGCGAGATATGAAATGTCTCCTCCCAGACCCCTTCCTCTCCCCACGGCACTCGCGTACGGGCCCAATGGCAAGAATTGCTACATGTTAAAAGTTGAGCCGACTTTGGGAGTGATCGAGGTACCAGCTTATACACGATCAAACTTTTGATGAAGCTATCTAACCTCTTCGCCAGGTCGTAGATGGCTTTATAGTGCTCCATAAATTGGAAACATCCATATCTTTGAGCGAGGACGATTTCCGTTGTTTGTTGTATTCCAACCTGCAAAACATCTCGTATTCGGTTTATGAGCATGTAGGAAGACAGCAGTTGAATTGCAATCGTGGCTGAGGCCAATGCTTTCATGAGATAAAGTACTATGTTCGTATGCATTACAGAGAGGAGGGTTCCACGGTTCCTGGTGCGATGTGTAAACACCAGTCAACAATCGCCCGAGACAGGGACGTATGGAGGCATCACTGGTACCCGCTCGTACAACACGATGATCAAAGGGGATACAGGTGATACACAAAGGAGATAGAACTTTACCACAGAAAAAAGTTTTTGAAATGGCAATAACACAAGAAACAGCACACTTTCAGTTTCCAACCATTTGACGATGTTCGAAAGGTTAAAGGCAGTGATCGGAAAAATCGAAAATCTCGAAATTTTTATATGGAATTGTTAATTGCACCCCAAACATGATAACGGAGCAGGTCCGAGTGCATGCTGCCCTGCCTAGAAAATTAAACCTGTGCGCACAAGCCATTCTTCTCACAAGGGAACGATACTCGGTGTCCGTGGCCTTTTGAAATGAGATGTATACTATTACACTCGCCTTGGAACCGTGATTCCAAATCCTACTTCCGTTTCTGCTAATCGCTTCAAAGATGTTATCATGGATTGCGCGGAGTTTGGCTGCCCAGTGAAAATCTGTCGGAGCACGAATGCCATAGGTGCGCTGTGGTCTAGTGGTTAGTGCGATAGCCTCATGAGCTGATGCAAGTCTAGGTTCGAGTCCTTTTGTGTTTTTTAGTTTTGCGTTGCCTCAATTAACCTTCTTTCACATCCTCAAGTTAAGTGAACGCTCTTACTCTCGAAAAAATGTGGAATTTTGGAAGAAATGACTACTGTTTACGCTAAAATATATTCAATGGTCATAATTCGAGTAAAGCTTTCTCGAACAAGCTTAATTGAGGCAAAAGTAATGCAAAAGTAAAAACGCAAAGGATTTGAACCTACATCAACTTATGAGGCTATCGCACTAACCATTAGACCAGAACGTGGTCGCGGGAGGCCGTTCCAATGACCATATTTCCCTTAAGCGGGCAAACTTGGATCGAAATTCCTTCATAACTTCTTTCAGCGAAACGATTAGCAGAAACGGAAGTCAGATTCGGAATCAGCGCTCGAAAACGAGTGTAATGGTATACATCTCGTCTCAAAAAGCCACGGACATTGAGTATCGTTTCCTTGTCAGACGAGCTAGCGATATCCCTCACATGCCGTAATGCTATAAACATGAGAATCCCACAACGACACTACGTCTCTGATCATGGCGGGAAGCGTACCACACGTCCACTTTCAAAATAAGGGGCTTTGGAAAATGATGGTTTTCGCCATTTTCGCGCTCCTGAAAGTGGATTTTCGGAAACAGCGCGCGAATTAACCAGGAAGCGAAAAAACCACAGGTCGAGGAATTGCCGATCCACCGCCTTTAAAGATGGAGAGCTGATTCAAATCACATATCTAAGCTGCTACATGGATGTGTCGGGACGCAGCTAGCTACAACAGCTGCTCGAGAAGGAGGTTGGCCTAAGACAGCCAACCTCTGGCAGTGACCTCCGGCCGCCAGCACTAGCCGGTGGCCTTCCCCTTCCCCTTCCCCCCCCCCCCTTTTGTACATAACTATTTATAATAAATATTATAGTAAGACTTATGTAAACCCGCTACACATCAGGTAAGGGAATAGCTAACCCTTATACCTGACATGGAAGTCCCGGGAAGATTTTTTTCTTTTTTGAGCTATAGTCAAAATTTTTGTTTCTAAAAAAAACAAAAAGAATTTTTCACCCCTCGACATCCATATCGACAACAACTTCCACCCAAGTCAAGCGAACGAATGTGTGAGTGTTTTTTTATTTATCTAATTATAATGACGACTAATAGTGTGCTGTGATTATAAAAATTTTCCTTCCTTTTTCTTGAAGGAAGCTAATATTTCAGAAAAAAAGGTACCGAAAGAAAAACTGCATTCACAAATGTGGTGATGGCCTTTGATCGAGTCAATCTCAAAGTTACCATCACCGAATATACTAATGATCTTTGATTGAATTTTTTCGTAGACACATCCTACCGTAGTCCAGCGAGCAGTCCCATTTGTCCCCAATTTTTTAAAGATAATGATGCATCATTTAGTTATATATATATTACCATGAAGCGCAAAATCAACATTTAGCAATTATATGTAAGTGACTGAAAAAAATGTAAATTTTTTTATAAACAGTTCCGCATAGTCATAACTGAGCCAAATCTGTGTATCTTCAGAATCCCTTTGCAAAACTGAATTTTACAAGTAAAATTCATTCTTCTGCGGTCTCGTGTATTTGAACTTTTGCTCTAATTCACGTTTTTCTTTCGATGTTTTCACATATTTCCGTAATTTTTAGAGTATTGCGAATTTATTGCATCGGGTTTTTAGATCACAAACGCATTTTCTCTTTAATTTTAGACATGGACTTGCTCGTTCGTAGCTACAGTACAAAATCTGCAGTATAACTCATCAGGAAAGATAGTATCTGCCGACATATCGCATACCCGGCTATTACAAATGGCCTAGAGCTCCAAATCCTTTATGCTAATCCGTTCCGGCAACTGTCTGCGCGCGTTCAAAATAGCAGTAAATCTGGTGACAAATGTAGAAGCTAGCAACTGCTGACCTTAGGGCCTGACAAATATCCCTATGCGCCTGTTGAATATTCGGATGAAGGTTTAGTCAGCAAAATCAGCAAAAGTCAGCAAAAGTCAGCAGATAAGGTTTAGTCAGCAAAATCAAGGTTTTGGCTGAAAAACATTTTCTTTTGGAAACAGACAAAACATTTTTCTCACTGTAATGAAGACATCTTTTTCTTCCGACAACTCGTATGCACTTCTAGAAAAATATATCATTCTGAATCAAAACTCTAAGTTCCATTGGTGCTATTATTCTTTCCAGATTTTGGAAAAACAGTTTTCACTTAAGCAAAGATAATCTAAATTAAAATCTCAAGCATAATTTCAAAAATCAATATCATTTTTTCAGCCAAAATTTTGCCAAGTTTTCCTACTTTTGTCACTGATAGGTCTAATACAGATCTATAGTGAACTCTGTAAACTAATCATTGATAAAAACTTTCATCTGTTGTGACAGAACATGATGTTAAGTAAATGAGATTGAAAAAAACCTAAAGCTGCTCAAATTTGTTGAGAGCACGACTTCAAACATTTTCGATCCGAAAGGAAGTCGCTTATTTGCTCAAAAAAAGCGCTTTTGCGGACATGAATTTTGCTGCGTTAGCGTTAAAATCAACCTTCAACAAAGGTACGATTGCAATGGAAAAAGGATGTTGAGATGCTCATACTTCTGAAACATCGCTGTTAGAGCATGTTCCATGACCTCTTATTATTTGCATGATACAATTAAATGGAGCATTTCCACAAGTCAGTTTGAACGTTTGTTGAAAAAAGTCATTTCCTTTCGCCCATCAAAGAAGGTAGATTATTTATTTCGATATTGATTTTCTTTTTTTCAGTGATTTTCTTCAGTGAGAACCAGTTTTCGTAAACTGCACTGCTAATCGTGATTATCAGAAATAACTACATGCTTTTTCCTGGTGCACAACTGTCTAAGTGCTGTCTACCTCAATCATAAGGGACAGTCAGTCACTGCAACCAGAAGAAACGCCGCAACTATACATTGCGTAAAAAAATTAGGCGGTTACTTGTCTTTCGAACTTTAGGTCCGTGCGCTTACACAAAACCAACCATGCGCTAAGGTGCCCCATATGTGAGAATATCGCGCAGTTAAGGCAGCGGTAGAGGAGACTATGACTAAGAGAATGGCTATAGTAGAATATTTCAAAGCGACTACTCCTTAATATTATAAATCATCTAGTTGCTGCGTGGTGAACAGTAAACATTAATTTTTATGATGAAAGCCAAAAGTGCCTATTTCTAGTTTCTTGACAACTTTGAAAATTTTTTCAAAAGGTTCTCAGTATGTTTTTTTTCCATGGGTTTTATTTTATGTGATGCCACTCATCTCACCCAAACACTGATCAAAGTGAAAAGTAATTGGAGATTTTGTCTGCTGGGCGAATCTGACATAGAAAAACTACTGAAAAATTCCATCTGGAGAACCAATTGAAATTCATTCCCGCTCACTCGAAACTTAGTCGTTTCCGTATCAAGATTCTAAATTTGCTTCACTCATATCACTTGGTTATCTATGGATTGTCCAAAGCAGATCAGCCTATTGAAAAAAAATTGTAGGTAATCTTCGATTTTTTCATATTTTTCACCAAAATCAAATTGTCCACTTTCCCGTCTATGTCAGATAAATTTCTAAAGATATAATAATCAAACTCTTAGTGTAAAATCAGAAACTATATTTTGCAAGCTCAATAAAATAAATTTGAAATCATCAAATGTTTTGGTATTCAAAAAAAAATTTTTTTGCGGGTCATTTAGCTCTGATTTGTTGACATTTCACGGCATAGAACTGAAAAAGTGTCGCTTTTGAGCACGATAGTGATGAGTGAAGTTGTTTGGTAGCATATTTCGCTTTTTGATCAAAAGAACAACATGAAACGTAATTTAAAGATGTCGCTTTACGGCCATTTTTATTCATGGAAAAATTTATGGATTGTTCATGGCATCACGAGTTGCATTGAAAGGAGTTTCCATACATAAAAAGGTTTATTTTGATTCTGTCGATATGCATACAACTAAGTCGGAAACCCTGATCAAGGAAGTACGTATAGCTTATGCTTTAGCATGTGATGGTCAGGACTTTGTTAGAGAAACATAAGGAAAACTGAACACAAAACCTGAAAAGATTTTTGTCCTGTCAAAGGTTATTTATTTGAATTTGCACTGAAACTTTTTCTCCATAGCAAAGGTGCGTTTTCTTTTGTCAAAATTTCTCTCAGATTTCCTTGACCCTGACAGAAAGAAAGTAACACCCCAATTTTCTATTTTAGTTTGAAATAATAGTCATGGAGAATAAAGTCCCTACTAAACCGCGCGCCTGCTGGGAAACTGGCAATATTTAGCAACTTGCTTGCAAAACGAAAGTTAAAAAGTTTGCAAGAAATATGCGCTACGCTACCTAAGGTGTTATTAGACAGTACATTTCCTTGAACTAAATTTTTTTGTGCACATCGCAATTGTTTTATTGAAATAATGTCTAACCTTCAAAAAATATATGCAAATAATAATATAATTTTAAAAATTATATCCATTTAAAAAAAAGTCCTGCGAACAGTCCCAAAGGTCAAAATGAATTTTCCCAAATCTAAATTCAATTATAATTCCAAGATAAACTATTTCGATAACCGAGAATCCGAGACCCGAGAACCGAGAACCGTGATTTCTAGATAGTATTAATTTTATCCCCATCATTTTTTTTTCACTTTTATATCGTAAAATCTTTTTTTTAACCGTAAACTTTTTTTTCTCCCACATTCATTTTCGTAAATAGCATTTATTCCAAGAACCGAGATCCGAGAACCGAGACCCGAGATCCGAGAACCGAGACCCGAGATCCGAGAACCGAGATTTTCGAAAAGTTTTCTTTTTTTTTTATAAATCTTCATCAGCCTATGGACTTGTTCGCATTAGCTAGCTTAAAATAAAAATCTGCAGTAAAATAAGGCCCTACACAAATATTTTTATTTTTGTTAGGCGCTCTCATAAACCAAGTCGCTGTTACATCTAGCGCAGAATGCTGACCTCCAAACCTCACTCATTTAAGAGTCGCATCCTGTTTTCGAAGATTCATTCCCCGTTTTGCCATTACAGCGAACCTCTTGGATAGTCTTCTTATAAAAGATGCAGGGTTTACTGGAAAGAGGATCATTAAAAAGCATTCTTCCCATTGTCGGCGCATGGCCCCTACAAGTCAATCCGGAGACTGGTAGTGAACATCTAATAGCATGCAGCCGTCCACTAACAAAACACGAGAAGGACTATGCGATTACAGAACTAGAAGCCCTGGCTATACTTTTCGCTTTGGAGCATTTCTATCCCTATGTCACCCATAGTTCAGATCTCGTGGGTCGTCTCGCCAAATATAGAATCACCTTACAGGCGTACGACTTCAAGCTTGAGTATCATGCTGGAAAGCACAATACTCTATGCGATTTCCTTAGTCGCTATCCTATTGCGGAAATAGCGCACAGGTGCATACAGTACCATCTTTGGTCATATCCAGCAATCTCAGAAGGATTCCATTCATGGAGACCTCATCAAGTTCTACAGCGCAGAGCTGGATTTCCACCATTAGGATTTTCCGACAATTTAGGCAGGTAATCTCTCTATTACATTTTTCACAATACATCTCTATAGATTATTCTTGATAAGGCCTGTCAAGATAAAATCATTGAGATCTTCGCCAAACCCAATCTTGGGATCGCCTTTAGGAGTGCGAAAAAACCAAAAAAAAAAGCATATCTGCTAAATACTTTTAGAAATTTACAAACTCTTGTCAGAAAGTTTATTTGAAACTGCCCAACTTGCCAGAAAATCAAATACCTTCTGTAAACATCATTTGGAGTGAATTGGGTTTATTTCCAATTTCCCAACGACCTTTAGAACGTTTGCATACGGATATTGTTGGTCCTTTACCATCGTGTATCAGCGGCAGTCGATTTATTTCTATTACCGTCTGTGCGTTTAGCAAACTCGCTACCTGCATCGCAATTCCTAAACAGACAGCAGATCCTGTTGTCAAAGCTATGGTAAACGGTGTCATAGCTAAACACGGCTTTCCTTATGAACTAGTGCTCGACCGTGGTTCTAATTACACTAATGAAATGTTTGCGAAAATGAACCGAGCAGTTGGCATTTCCAACATGTTCACCACAAAGTTACAACCACAAAGCAGACGGGCAAGTCGAAAGGATGGTTAAAGTGATTACAGACTCTCTAACGGCTTACTGTCCAAAAGCCAAAGAGCTATGGTCTGATTTTCTGCAGCCGATCTTCTTCGCCCACAACACTAGTATCTAACCGATATCACAGGAAATAGCCCGTACTTCGTTGTGTATGGTCTTCACCCGATCACCTGGTGCGACATAGTCCATCAGTTACCATCGAGGATCTCTTACGCAACCGATAGTTTCACGGACCAGCTGACCACTGCACTGCAAACCACAATTATGGAAGTTGGCAACCAGATCGCCAGCAAAACAGCGACGTATAAGTCAGGTTATGATTTCCATAATAAAGTTTATTCTAAGGGAATTTCCACTGGAGATTTGGTATTACTAAGAGACGACACTATTCGTCCAAAATTTACATACCAGTGGAAAGGCCCCTTTTATGGTTGTGCAAGTCGATCGTCCGAATGTCACTATATCTAACCTGATTGGACCTACTAAAACTCAATGTGTCCATATGAATAGACTCAAAATCTATTCTCATAGTTCAACATTGGCTAGAGTTTCCCCCAAAAACTTACTATATCACATAAGCCAACGGAAACTCCAGAAAATGTTGAACAAACTCAGACTGCCAAACGAACTCCTCGTTTGCAACTGCAGAAAACATTTACAGCGGATCCAAACATCGATTCCGAAGGAGAGGATGAATAATTGCTCGCTAAATTTTTATAAACATTCGATATTTTGCAATAAGCAGTTATTTATTCTCTAAGGTCAGTTTGTTTCCCCTTTTTTTGCTGCAGCGTCGCGTATTTGCGTACCTTAAAAATTTCTTTGAACAGGCAATTCAAAGAAAACTTTCGCATTAGGCAACTCAACAAAAAAACCCCTTTATGTAACAAACAAATTTTGCCCTTATGTTGAATGAAAAAAAAAGTGTGCAGTGCCCAATTTAACATATGAACTCGTTACGCCTCTGTTTTACATGCAATTATTCACAGAAAATGTTACTGTGAACAAAATTTTGTAATTTTGTAAAATTACAATTGAATTATGTTTTATAATTGCCTAGAAATTACTGTTAAAATTTTTCTGCGTATATGTATCATGAATTTATCACTAATTTACCATAATTATCACCGTAAAACTATTTGGTGTTAACCAGTTTTTTTTCCATATCATCTACTTCGTATGTTCAGTAATTTCATACTACAATTTTTCTACATGCTGTTAATTCCACCCCAAATGTTAAATCATTTGCCCTTCGATCAACTCCATTTTTACCATGCCCTAAAAGCAATCGGTCCATCTCCATTTCCTACAATTCCATTCCAACTCCTTCCCAGCATCATGTCGGGAACCCCATTCACACAACTGCATCTCTCCGCAGTTCCTCCCCCTCTCCTCAGCTACCTTCAAGCTCGAGGACGATCTTACTCAACGCCATAGGATATTCTAGGTGAAGGTCGTGTCTGCTCGCAGTCCACCGGATCCATATCCTCACATCTGTATGTATTTTAACATATCATAACGCCAACTGTACGTTCTCGCCGTAAATCACGTGTAAATTCCAACACACGTTACTCGGAAGAACTTCTGCCATATCTCGATATATCACCACTTCATTTTTATGTTCTCGCCGTAAATTACGTGCAAACTTCAACGCACGTAACTCGGAAGAACATCCACCACATCAACGCCAACCACTACAACGTTCGAAACCTCAGCCATGCCATAAGCTCGAGGACGAGCTTCTCGAAGGAATGGAGATGTCGGGACGCAGCTAGCTACAACAGCTGCTCGAGAAGGAGGTTGGCCTAAAACAGCCAACCTCTGGCAGTGACCTCCGGCCGCCAGCACTAGCCGGTGGCCTTCCCCTTCCCCTTCCCCCCCCCTTTTGTACATAACTATTTATAATAAATATTATAGTAAGACTTATGTAAACCCGCTACACATCAGGTAAGGGAATAGCTAACCCTTATACCTGACATGTCGGGACGCAGCTAGCTACAACAGCTGCTCGAGAAGGAGGTTGGCCTAAGACAGCCAACCTCTGGCAGTGACCTCCGGCCGCCAGCACTAGCCGGTGGCCTTCCCCTTCCCCTTCCCCCCCCCCTTTTGTACATAACTATTTATAATAAATATTATAGTAAGACTTATGTAAACCCGCTACACATCAGGTAAGGGAATAGCTAACCCTTATACCTGACAGATGCACCAACTTTAAAATAATTTGTTGGCGATAGAAACGACATTGCATTCGCTCATATAGGGACCCAGCTCAAAATTAGGTCGGTTATCTTTAACTGGATTCTTTAAGCTTCTATTCAACAAAATCGACCTTCTATATGTTCATGCGTTAACAGCATGAGATACGATTTTTGGCAGAAGTCTTGATCAGAAGTTCCGAAAGCGAAGATACCTTCTTTTCTTTAGCAATTCTTGTTAGAATGATATCAAGAGCGGCGTAGGTGCCGCAGCGAGTGACACCACTCGCGCAAACCAGAAGTATCGGTCCATCCTTCCGTGGCAGCAGCTTCTCCATTGCTTGTACCTACAACAACTTTTTTTGCTCAATCTTACTATGTCCATGTGAGAAACATTTGAAGGTTAAACCCTACGCTTTCTCTGAATTCTATCAGATTAGGCACTACTAAGTCATCCTTCCATTCCTTATAAATAACTATGGGCAAACGTAGTATTTCTTTTTTTCGAGCGCAAATTTGTATTCCCACGATATCAGAGCATTGTCCCTGTAGTCTTTGTAATTTCGATAGTTTAAGCGCACTGAACTTACCTCAACACAAGCCTGTATTATTGTGACACTGTTAGGGTACGTCTTCTCCGTTTCTGGCCAAAAACGCTTTATCGCTGGTCCACTACCACCCTGCATATGCGTTCAAACGATTACAAAAGTTCAAGAAAAGTTGGAAATTAGTAAACCTGCAGAGATCCAAGCACAACAATAAATGTCGGTTTTACATCGATAACCATTCTCCAAAATAGCTCTTCTGTTGTGGAAGAATATGGTGCTTGTGAAAGTATATAACCTCCTGAATTGTAGAGTGCTGATTTGAAATGGTTGGTTTGGTTGGTTGGTTGGTTTGTTCGATTGTTAAAAAAGTAATTGAGGATATACTCAGTCCGCAGAGAAAAGTATACAGTACAGCTCAAAGGTCGTGCAAAATTTTAGTGAGTCGCGAAAATCCGAAAATTCCGCGAAAGTCCACGACATTTCCAGAATTCCGCTACATTTAGGGAATTCCACGAAATTCGCGAAAATTTGGGAACTAAGCGAATCACACTATGCAGCGCCATAAGTTTTTTTAAAAATGAAATTCTGAAACCGGAAGCAGCAATCGTTAATGCGATGCGTTGCGTTCAATCGTTAAGGCGACTCTTTTAATGTAAAGCATGCCCTTAATATTCCATTCCCAGTTTCCTCAAAGTTTTCTGCGGAGGTCTTTTAGCAAGGATGTAACGCATGCGACAACTTATATGGTCCGATCAAAAAGTGTGCCATGGGTAAAACTTCAAGAGAATACACATCTTGAGTTATGCTATGATCCCAATGTGTTTGCAAAAAGGATGCAGCGCTGAATGGTGGATTTCGACGACATCTCAGTTACAGTAGTACTTAAAGATTACACAGAATTTTCGGTATTATCCGTTACCCGGACCCATCCCTCAAAAGTATGCCTTTTTTTGTACCAGATTTGATCAAAAGTCCACAAAATAGAAAGTCATTTGATCAAAAGTTCACAAAATAGAAAGTCAACCTCTTGCCACGTGCCAAAAAGATTCGCATGTTTTCTACATATGTGACAGGTTTACCAAAGGTTTGTCTGGCCTACGTACCAATGTAAATACATATGTCCAATCTGTTTCTTAATTAAGTGACCCCGTTTCTAGTCAAAAGTTTTAAAATGAACATTAATAAAGAAGTAATACGTTGTTTTCATTGAGCTTTGCCCAAAACGGAAAAGTCGGATACTGTTCAGTCATTCAAGCGAGGATACAAGCGGCAGCCAGGTACTTTTTGTATTTATTTCTTTCCTGGCTAAATTCGCATGGCGATTTTTGAATTATTGCTGAAAGGGACCAAGGTGATTTAATAGACGCTTTGGACGTTATTGCTTTTACGGAAAACCACTGAACGCCTTTGAGTCATTTGAAATGTCCTCGTGCTCCACCGAAAATTATTTTATCAGAAAACATGTCAAAGTGAGCAAACTGGGCCTAAACATATTAACTTTATCTTGCCAAACCGTAAGGAGACAGCTTTTATAGAACCTGACGAAAATTTTCCAAGCTAAAGCGCGAATCTCCTGAGAACATTTTGAAAAATGAGTCCGGATAATCGTCGAACTCTCTTATACTCAATTTCAAACAAACCCTGTTTTAGTGGTGCTTTTCATAAAGGGCCGCGTATATATGATGCGAAATCACGCCTCGCCACATTCCAACAAGACTGGCACAATTTCAGTGCGTGTCGATCATCTTGTCTTTCGGTTGTGGTAGTTTTACGAAGAGAATAATCACGACCAACTAAAGGGCCGAGAATGAGAGCTCATCAAAGGCAGTGTAGGGAGCACCAGCATCTCCGCTCCTGCGCGGCCGCTTCGCCCGATCTGCACCTCTTTCGCGAACATGCTCCCTGAACCACTTTTCCATTGCGAACGTGGGAAAGGCGGAGCCTCAATCGATTGAATATGATTATACAGCATGTTTGAGGAAAAGGTGCAGAGTCCCGTGCGGAAGTGGGAATACTGGTGCACACGACACTGCAACTGCTAAGCCTTATGCATCACGTCACTTCATTGTCCCGGGATTCTCCCAAAAAGACAATGACTCCATTGCATGTCAATCATCTTGCACTGCGGTTGTGATAGTTAGTCGCGATTGGTCGTACTGGAAAACTATCACCAACGAGATGAAAGATGATCGGCATGCAATGAACTCGCAACATTTGTGTTTTTGGGAGAATCGCGAGGCGATGAAATCGCGTAATGTATAGGCTGTATCAACATAACCAGCATCGGTTATGCGACGTCGCCGCTGCGGCAGTTTGTGACGATGCGGGTGACGCGTGCGAAATCTGTTACGCGCGAGAGCACGTCGCATGCGACCTTGCTTTCTCGCAAGGCATACCAGCGTGGAACCCATGCTGGTTGGTACAGCCTATATGCCCGGCTGTTTAAGAGCGAAAAAGGGAAACGAGGCTGAGAACCAAAGCTGGTTAACCGAATTCTGCTAATGCGTTCTTCTGGAAGTCTGGTATGTAGCAGCGAGGAACTTAAACATTTCTTTTGCGATGCCTAGCGAAGATTATGCTTTGTTCGTAATTATGGATGGGTATCACATCAGTGTCGCTTACTTTGCCTTTCGTAGGAGTCAACATAGCTGGCGTGGTAGTAGTCTCCTTTTCCGTATTCTTCGCTTAACCTTACTCGTGTTCTGTCCAAACAGAGAACATTAGGAAAGCGATTGAGTGTTGGGTTCATCAGGAAATCGTCAAATGAAGCAGGAGCTGCGACTACTTGTTTATGCCAATCTTTCAAGAGAGCCTTCTGCAAATCGATGTTTTTCCTTAAGCTTCAGAATAAACCTGGTATAACCTCTTCACAAATTTTCGCCACAAGAGCCGGAGGCTTGTACAGCTCTCTCGGAATGTTGCATAGTATTGCCTCTTCATCAATTGCTGAATCTGACGCCTCTTCCGATTCTTCTGCAATAGCATCTTCCTAATCGCAGTTTTAAAATGAATTCTGATGCTCACTTAAGTCAGACGGCTTTAAGTGATTAAACGTAAGTAAAGACATTGCACTTTACAACAGCAAACACTATGAAATGAACTCCACCACTATTTCACTTGAAGCATGTGCTTATCAAGCATGTGTACTCAGCCCAGCATTTTGGATCATTCGTCACTCTTTTGCGGTCTATCTAATGAATCTCTCGTAAAAATGACCTTACTTCTGATTAGAACAATTTAAGAAGTTTCCATTGAATACCACATTTTCAAGTGTTATGCTTAACCATAGCGAGTTTGTGCTTAAGTTGAAGTGACGGAACTGGTGCTTGATCTATGCTATGAAGCAATTTCTTCAAAACATGTGGGGAATATTAACTTCTCCTCACATTTCACGAATTCGGCGAAATGTTACCAAAATATTAGTTTGGGGCAATCTTTTGAGGATGTCTGGATTGCTCGCTGCTTCACCCATAAATTCCCGAGCTCTAATAGCTTCGCAACCATTGACAATTCTTCAAGATTAATAAATTATTTTGTATTTTTTCTCGTTTCCTAGTGAGATTACATCGGTCATCTCAGCGGCTAGAGGCGAATGTCAAGCAGTATCTATGCTGCCTATTTGAACCAAATATTTTATATATACCTACTTATTCAGATAATAAACCGTGTGAACTATGTGCCTCCTCACAAATGCAATATTAAACACAAGGTTGAACCAAAAACTGGCTGGGTGAAAAGCAGAAATAACTTTAATTTTGGTTTCAGTTTGGCTCTATCCAGGTTATAAATCATTCAAGATTCTCAGCCAATCAAAAACTTGGGATTAATGCGATAAAGATCTCTAGTAACTACTGAAAATGACGATGGCTGGAGATGTGTAGCCCAACAGAATAATAACAGGTTGTATTTTTTGGTAACGCGGGAATTTGAGATGATGCTTTGTTCAAGAATTAAGGTCCGTCCATAGTTGTCGTTAATACCCTAAAATCTCACAGATAGGGCCTCCCATCACACAAGTCCGTCTGCATACAAGTCAGACTTATCTGACAAGATTTTAGGTGGTCATAATGGAAAGAAAAAGGACTTTCCTCTGAGGAGGACTTATCTGAAGGTCCTTATACTGGTCAAAGAGGCGGACTTATCTATAAAGTTTTAGGAAATTGTTTGTTTTTCGAGCAACTCGCAATCCAGCAGCAGCGTATAACTTTGTTTAGAGCATCTTCCACTGGGATGCAGCATTTTCTTGTGTATGAATCTAGTACGATACGAAACAATTCTGAATCTTTGACCACATCGCCCCTGCCCATTAGGTTTTGCACTATGAGATGTTGTTGCGACCACCAAGCAGTTTTTCGATGGTCGTTACGAGCCATTGCACATCCTATGGCACATAGAACACTGACGGAACCGGTAGCGTGCATACGATTCGATTCTCTCGATAGTGCTCTATGCATTCGTTGTGGCTATGTTGCCCTTTAAAATGCAAATCACAGCAGAGCCATTGTCTGAAGCGAGCCTTCCCGCTCGTTTCGTTCTTTGAACGACTAGAACTTTCGAGAAAAAGTGATAGACCGATCGCAGCTGAATTTTACGTAAAACTCTGTACGTAAACTCTCATATGCCGCCTAAAAACTTGCAAATTCAAAATAGCTTTCCGTAAATCCATAAGGCTTCCAAACGCTTCGTTTAAGTTATGTGAATGCCATACACCGCAGCAACTGAGCTGCACAAAGGTGTATCGCATATACAGTTCCAACACGAATCTGTGCAATAAATTTCAAAATCTATTCAAGAATTGATCAAAAGCCTATCATATTCACCTCAAATTGATAATTTATTCAGGGTAAATATTGAAGGGAGAAAAGAATTTTGTGATTCCCTCAAATATGAAAGCATCCGATTGACAATAGTCAACTCTAAAGGTAGATTGGCTGTCCCCTTGTTTAGCAAAAAAAGTACCGAATGACTAACCAAAGATCGTAATTAATGTTGATGCCAAATCATACCTTCTACATACATCCATGTTCACAGTGCAAATTCGCAGCTCAAAAATTCAGCGTAGTGTTGGAATAAATCCAAATCTTCCTGCTGCGTTTACAATAGTTACTACGTTCAAGCCTCTCTGCTATCCAAACCTTACCGAGGTCGAGGATAATTATGATCTCACATACTAGGCTAATCCAAGCCTAAGAATGGCTCTACATTCTTGAGAAGTAACCTCCTTTTCTGAGTGTGCAACCACAAGAACAATTACGTGCTTTTTTAAAAATTTCGGTTCTGTACTTCCAGAAATCTCGATAAATTTTTGTGATTAAAAGCCCTCAGTATTTCTGCCTTTCATAAAAATAGTATACGAGTCAACGGAAGCTTTCACGAAAATTCTGAGGCAGTTACAATAATACAATAATTACAGTATGAGAACAGATGAATCACTCTCAGAAGATTCTATTCATATACTAATTGGCATGTCCGGCTTCGACCGCACCATGGACCTAACTGGCTCAAAAAAGAGCAAAGTTTGTGCGCAAGTTCAAAGGCCCAACTTATCTGCATTTTGGCTTGGTTCTGTTTATCGAACACTGCCTTCAATTACACCATCCCCTTCATCGTGAGACGTGAATGAGTTCTAACGGTATTGTTTGCACGAAGGTTGGAAGTGGTCTGATGTAATTGAAAAATATTCATTTTTTTCAAAATCGATAAATAGCCTACGGGATGCGGTGTTTAGAACATATGTGGGTAAAGTTTGGCGTCGATCGGACCACACACAAAACTTTCTATAATGCATACACCAACTAATAATTTATCAATACTCGGCTTTTTATAGATAGATATAGATTACTCTATATATAAGCGACTTATGACTCAAAATGAGCTAAGTGAGCGAATACGGAGCATTTATGAAAGCTTACTTACATTCAGTAGGGTCAACGCGTTTGTCAATTGTCTCCCAAAGCCATTTCTTCAACGATTTCCGGAAGGTTCAGTATGCCAGAAGAACGTGAAATCTTGAATTTTTTAGCCATTTTAGTCAATAAGGCTTTCCCACAGTTTAGTGAGAATGGAACTTATCAAACTGACTTTATCGGAAACGGTAGCGTAGAACTTGCTCCATGCAATGTGATCAAACAGATTTTCCTCTTATATCACTTTCCCTCTTCCAAGTCTCATTCAGTCGATCTAGCCATTTCACATAAGGATCTCGACAACGTATGTAAGACAAACCAGCTCTTCTTTCACCTTGTCACTTCTTTTCGCCTCATTTCAACCTTCACATTCAACGGAGCGATAATTTGCAACGTTCGCTGCCCGAACAGGGTCTTGTCGTCCTCATTTGAGTATCCGATACGGGTACAATACGCAAATCACCTCCGCATAAAACCTAGCAAGCGAATGTGCCGCTTTGGAAATGAGCCAAAAAGTGGCAACAAGTCCTGTTCGCCTGCCAGTTTTTTCCAGCTCACCAAAATTATGTTGATTGACAAAGGCAAAGGGGTGTGTCGCTGCTCTCGCTTTGCCCGGAACTCCCTTTTAATGCCCGCTTTTCCTAGTATGTTTACAGAAAAATATATTTTTGGCCATCGATTGGTCTCAAGCCTGAGTAGTGATCACGGTAGTAGATTATCAATGAAGCTTCATAAACTTTTTCTGGAAAAATCTATTCGCAATTATAATTTTACGGCAATATTTTGCTGAGGCAAGCTTGCGTTACTCCTCTGGATCTTTTTTTGACACAACGGAACCGAGGGGGGGGGGGGGAGAGGATGGCTTGAACCTATTGTCGGCTAAATGTGGAGCTTGCGCAGAATGCAATGCGCGGATAACAGTAGTTCGATTTTTTTTGATTTTATGGATTCAATGTGGAACTTGCTAGGGGATGCTTTCAATGCTCGACTTGTTTCGCTGACCTTAAACTTTATCTGTAAAAGAAGTTTCTGCGGGAATTTCTCTACTTTAGTTCAACTTCGACAGAGAACCAGCTCATAAGAAACTTTCATGTAGCACCAAAAATATCCTAAGAACTGACCGGAACTTCCGCAGAACGTTTGGAAAAGTTTCGCCGGTCACCTGTAGAAGTTCCGTGAACGTGCAGCGGAACTTCCGATGAATGCGAATAACAACAGCAAAATAAAACACCTAAGCGAGATTTGAACCTTACCCTATTTCGTTCCGCAGCGCTTAGTAAAAAGTCCTGCGGAAGTTTCCATTTTCAACCAGTCTGACGTGAAAATCCTGCAATTTTCCATTTTCAACGTTTCCACTTTTGCGATAGTAAAATCCTGTGGAACCGTTGCAAATCTTGCTTGTTCTGCGGAAGTTACGGTGAATTGTCTGAGCACAAAACATAACATGAGCGTAAGCTACCGCTACCCTACATTTTTCTGTTACCAAACCAAACTGGTCCGTTTTAGTTTGATGCGCAGCTAACAGTGCTATTACGCTTAAGTTTGTGATTGTAATGGAAATGCAATTTGCGTGATTGAAACGACTGCCATAGTTGACGGACATCGTACGTTTCTTGCATTCGAGAAGCGACTTCTGCTTTCACTTTACTCTCAGAAGAACGAAACTGACAGTCGCGTTTAATTGAATGTTAAGCTGGCATTTTAGCTGTTCCCTTAGCTGGTGATAGAGTGGAATATTTTTGTAAGTTAATTATTTTCAGCAAGCTTGCAGGAGGGTGTTGTCTAGCAATCAAGCCATTGTAAGTTGGCATAAAAATGGTAATACTGCTGAGATGTAATCTTTCCAATAAGGTATGCCTTCAAAATGCAATACGTAAACTCCCGCATGGAGGGAATCATTTTTGAATAATCTCAGCAATTCTAACCAAACTTCGCGAAAGCGCATCTGTACAAGGGCGGAAATTCTCAGGCTCACAATAGAGTAGGCCAATAAAACAAGTAGCGACTCTCCCCCTCCCCCCCCCCCCCCCCCCGCCTTTTCCTATCACTTTCTTCTTGCTGAAATGAGGTCTTTATAAGTTGCACCGTGACAGAAAAACTCGACCAAAAACAAAAAAAGGCAATCAAGCTGTGTCTTTGTAGAAAAGTGGTGCTGAATGAAGAAGTATAATATTTGACTAATATATATTCCAAAAAATTCTGTGCTGACTTAGGCTTGCACAGTCTCCCTAGCCAGCTACATAAAGAACTTACGGTCGTTGAAAACACAGGAAGTTCAGAGTTTTCATAGCAGGCTCTACAACAAAGAAACATTGTGAGCCAAGTATAGAGCTTGATCAGCACTGTTTTTTTCCTGATCAGCTCAAAGAAAAAACTCTGTTCATTTAACATGCAGGGTAATTTGAGCTGGTAAACTAACTGTAGCATAAAACTACATATAATCTTGCTGACTTATTTTACCTATCTCTATAAAATAAGAGAAAAACGAAAGGTTTTCTTACTTTTACAATATTGTAAATATTGTTCCCAATCGTCATAGCTACAAGAAGAAAGCATGCGTATGTGTGGAAAAGGGACGCACATTCCTCGCTTTAGCGAACAGATACCAAGAATAAGCTGAACGGCCCTTCAGATTATTATTCAGATTCAGATTACTCTAGAAAATTTTTCGATGTGTTGAGAAAGCGGTGATTCAACACTCATTCACATATATATTGACATCGTTTATTTTCGTAAAAGTTTACTCCCAACGGTTCCTATCTTTATTCTCCTGCTGAAGCTAATGAGGAAGAATTGCACTACACTCGTGGCTCTTTTCGTAAATTCTGGCATAAGTGGACTAGATATCTTCTTTATTTCTAGCCATAGCTCACGTACCCATTTAGCCTTCTGCGTTGTTAATCCAGCTTGTCTCTTCCACGCAAGTTTTTGCAAAGTCTGGCTATGCCGAAAAGACTTGGTTAATTATATGATGCGACAAAGCTGCCTATGATTGATACCTTCCTCCTCCCGTTCTTCCTCGCACTACGATATATAATAATACGAGTGAATAAATCGTGTCAGAAGTAAACTACCAGAACTTTGGGAAGAGAGAGGGGTAAGCGAAACATTCGCAGCTAAATTTGCAGAAGCATCAGCAAATTGATATGCACGTCATTTATATTATGAAATCGTGACGACGGATTTGATTGCGGTCTTTGCGCCCATAGGAACATAAAACACTCATAAAAAAGGAATTACCTCATTACTCAGCTCATTCACTTCCCTTGTCTCAGAGTTGAGCAGAAAAACCATTTGAGTAAGGATGATAACCAAAAAAGCGGTTTGCGGAAGTGCGGGCGTGTCGCGCGCTGTCGCGCCATCGTCACGATTTTTCAAAGGTCCTACACATAGTGGACCATCTTTACAAATCAACAACTGTAAATTAGTTGTTAGAGGTTTCCAACAAGATCCATAATGTTTCACACACCTGTTTGAGAACTCTAGCCTACAAAATTAATATATGAGCCTCTACGTGCTCCCATTAGGGCCGGGCATACTTCACGCGATTTCAGTCGCGACGCGATTTGGCAATTCGCCAGAAGTCTTCGAATCCAGCACTAGCAAACTGCATATTCATAGTGTGTATAACTTGCGGATTGATAAAATGCCCTATCTTCTGTACATTTAAAATGCGCTTACAGTGAGTTAGGGACAGTTGAAATATTGCCAAATCGCTTCGCGGCTGAAATCGCGTGAAGTATGCCTGGCCCTATTGGGAGATCATTGCGCAAATATTACAAAGAGAAATTAAGCTAAGACCGTACTTTTATAGGTCCTTGCACTTTGGTACAAACACCTTAGCGTAGAACTATAGCTTGTCAATAGAAAAATTGGTTTGCACTTGGAGGACGATTGCATGTGCATAGCAGACAGTTGGCAGAATTGGCAGACATTCCGGCTAAGTGACACATAGCGGTTTCGCGATTGCGTAATTTCACGCTGAGAAGCTAAAATTGCTTTTATTCTATCTGTTCTGGGGAAGCAGCAAGATTCAGTGGGACTAGTCGGTTTTTATTTTTTTACCCTCAAGGATTGCAGGTTTGATGCCTGGAAATCGTATTATATCCAGTTCTTACATTCTTATGCACATGTGAGGCAAGCCCCTACTTGGAGCAGATAACGGGGACAATCGTTGGCTAGCATTGGAGCAAAGAAAATATTGCAGCTAATCTTTTAGCAGTTATCTAAGTATGGGACAAAATTTATCCAATTTTTCTAAGTTTTTGCTTGAGAAGAGCAAAACAAAATACCGAAATACCAAAATCATATCAGAGTTTTGCAAGCTTTCGAGCACCTAATCTCGCTCTTATAAAGTGCCTATCATAGTGAAAGCGCATATTATTTAAGTGAATAATAAACTTTCCCGAGAAACTCATTTAATCCAGTGAAATTGAAATTCTTTAGAGTACTTACCGTAACCCTACCGCGA
This sequence comes from Cylicocyclus nassatus, assembly GCA_958299035.1. Lineage (NCBI taxonomy): Eukaryota > Metazoa > Nematoda > Chromadorea > Rhabditida > Strongylidae > Cylicocyclus > Cylicocyclus nassatus. The sequence continues at coordinate 60,066,540 of CATQJL010000305.1, forward strand.
GATACCAGCTTAAAAAATGAAAGTCCATCGTAAGAGGTGCCTTCATTCTCTCCAGGCATTCTTTTGACACATGTTATTTGATTTTATCTATTTTATTCAAAACGCTCATTGGCGTTCCTTGCAAACGAACGAAAAACACACAGTTATTCATAAACTAACCACAAATAAATCATCATATAGTTTGGGTCTAACTATTCGGACTAACTTGGTAGATGTAATTGTTCAGCTTGTTGTGACTTCTAAATGGCTGCAAATTCAGCACTAAATATATGTGAATAAAAAAATAATAATATAATAATTATGACTTCTCTTGAACACACCATCATATCGCAGAAATCAAATGAACGATCTGATTGTAGATATGCTAAATAATGGACCCCATCGTTGTATTAGGTGTCCCAGACTTCGTCCGTCAACTTCAAAACTAAACGACACGTGAATAAGAGGCTATAAACACCCAAGTGTCAGAGTTGCATTCAAAACTAGAATGGAAAATTAAAAAATTTCCGAATTTCCAAATTCTAAAGTCTTTTATGCCAGGACCGTCTCTTAAACGATTGTGCTTTATCACGAAATATCTTTCCATTCTGCAGTAAACAGCGACAAGCTATGCGATTTTTCCAGTACGTAAAGGAACAAGTTTACTCTATATTATTGTTCGTAGTGCTCGTAGCAAATAAAAAAGTGGCCGTGCATCAAGCGTATTGTAAGAAAATCTCGTTGCTATGATGAGACGACCGAACGGTAGCCATTTGATAAAACAATGTAAGGACACATATATGAGATGTTCAGCTGTGATAGCGTGTTCTTCTAGCTTATAATTTCCGTAAAAAAATTTATAATAGGGCAGCGCTAAGCTACAAGTTATGAAGTCAAAAGAATAACAGAAGAATCCAAAAAAATGACGTAAAAGATGTTTGCATATTCAAATCTTAACTTTCCTGACTGCTGAAAAAAAAGCTGAGATGCTTTCTGTGAATAAAAATAATCTTACCATTGAAAATGCGACACATTGTAGTCAAATCGCTTTTGATTGCAAATTTCGGATAATTGGTACGAGCTGTATTTTCCTTGAATGTATTTCTGTGATCCTAGCAATCGAAACGGCTGGTACATCCAAGTGAATTTGAGAAAGTGCAAATCACTTCGCTTCGCTATTTTCTCATTTTCAACGCTTTTGCTTTTTAGCTGAATAAGCGTAAAAAATTATTAATGTTGAAACAGGCTCTTCCGCGGTATTGGTGTTGATCGTAATTATCCATCCACAAATTCCTGTTGTCCACTTTGAATTATGCCAATTGCAGATAGAATTCATTTGAGAGAAACAAGAAGTTAATGGATCATGTTTGAGACAAATTTTTGTCAAATGCAGGTGGCAATTTGTAATGATAGCATTGGCGCTCTAGAGCAGACCAAAGCCTATCTTTGCAAATGTGAAATGATGCATGGATAATCGGATAAATAGCCTGGAAGACCAAATTCTGGTTTCGGTAAATGTGCAGATACCAATAGATTTGTATTACTCTAAATCTGCACCTTCATACAATTGAAACAGCGTGCTATTGATGAAGACTTTGAAATTCTTATTATACAATCAAATTTTTGTGACATTTAGAGACAGCGACATAATGGAGGTGATGCGCTATAACAAAATTAATATATTAAATATGTACAGCATTTAAGCAAGTGAAACGAGCAGCTTTTTTTTACAACGAGGTGAACAACAAATATATAACAGATAGAATAAAAGTCAAACACCGAACATTCTGGCAGTTATATAAAATTAGTCATCCCCAATGTGGTGCACACTCACACATTACATGGTCTTCTTCGTTGTCAAAACATCATTAATTTCAAAAAAAATTTGTGTTGGGGAGGGGGGAGGGGTGAAGGGGATGTAGCCTCACCCAACTTGAAAATTCTATAAGCACTTTGAAAAGTTCAAAACTCCTTGAAGCAGTGGCGCATCCAAAATTTCCGTCCGGGGGGAGGGTGAATTTTTTAGCACTCGAAAAATTTTTGGGTATGCTTCCTGAAATTTTTGATGGCTCAACCCCGAAATTTCAGAAAAAGCGGACGTGGCGTATAAGGCTATTGAATTTTTGAAAATTTTTAAAAAATATGTTAGATATTGATAAGTATAAACAAGACGCTTGCACATTTTTATAACTCATATAACTTTCAAAAATTTCGCGACCCGTTCTCGGGGCCACAGCTTTGAAGCAGAGTCAGAATTTCCTTTACTGCGCAGAAACTTACTTTTTTTCTTTATAAAACCTAAACGATTGAACATTTTGGGCCAAAAACTAGATGTAGAGCTTTCATGAGTAATAACCCAAAGCTGGAAAAGTACGAAAAGGTTCGCATTTTTTCACTTTTCTTATCGCAGTGAAGGGGTTAGAATGCACATTTGTCCCAGTGAGAATGTTGAGAGAATGACTAAAGTTTAGTTTTCTATTTTGAACTTGTCATTCGAGGCTTTTATGAAGCGGATGTTTAAAAAAAGTTTTTGATTCGCATAACTATTTTCTTACATGGCAAGCTAGATAGTTTCAGATTCGAGATACACACACTCAAGATGAAAGAGCTCACTTACAAGCTATTATGAAATTCTCAAGGATTTCGTCCTTTCCCTCTTTGCGTAACCACTTTCATTGTGAGAAGTAGGAAGCAGCCGAGGAGATTTGTATCGCTATAGCAATGCCTATCTTTTTCAAGCATTTCTTCACATCCTTTTCGCAGTTTTATTATATCTTGGTTACTGTCAGACTAAAACTCACCACGATAAGACACTAGAACATTATTACAGCTCGCAGTTCTATCTATTATGTCTTGATTACTGTCAGAATAAAACCACCACAACAAGACACTAAAACAAATTATTACGGCTCTATTATCATAGCCGAGCCGGCTTGACAGCGGGACCGGACCAGCTCTCGACTACAATCTCAATCACGAAGAGAAATGTGTTCGGAATCGCCGTGCAAAAAGTGCTCATCGTTGTAGCCGTGATGGTCGACGCCTTTGAAAGCAATTGGCGATTTTGTTCGCTTCGGATTGCGTTGATGTTTTTATGTGCGAGGAAAATGAGACTCGTAGGGGCGGTGTAGCCGGGGCTTATAAGGGCGGTGGTCGGCGCCTACTGTGCGCCATTTCCTCGACGGCAGTTATGTGTCGGTGGAATTTGGGTTCTAAACTCAATTCTCTTTACAAATCCTAATTTGGTTGCAGAAACATTGCCATGTATAGTCCTTCCCTGAAATTTTGAATTTTCTGACTTGTACATTAAGACATATCCAACTCCCCCTTGTCTTTCTTCGGCAGAACCTTCTCGTACCTCAAACTGTAAAAGTCCTCAAAATCGTCTATTACTCAAGCTTCACCCTATCCATAGCAGCTCAGCTCCATTGAAAATGCTACTTCTTCCAGATGCAAGAACCGTCCTTTATCATCACGGTCTCTCTCGCAGCAGGGGTCATTTCCCTTATCGGGTCCCTTCTCTTCCTCCCACGGCTTTATTGGGAAATGATTGACCTCAAAGAAGAGGTCTTCGAGGCGGTCGAGAGTTTCAAGGTAGGTCTAACAGTAAAACAATCCCTTTTGTCCATATGGAGATTAATTTGTCACAGGTCGAGACGGATTCGTCATGGATTGAGTTAATGACTGTTCAAGTTACAAACTCACCACCCTCGAAACCTCGGGAAAATCCTCTGGTCAGTAGGGTGAAAAGGTCCGTCTCATTTGCTGGTCTACCAGAATGGTGCCATTGTGATCTGGTGCCATCCTGCCCACCAGGCCCACCGGGGCCACCAGGACCACCTGGAGAGCCGGGAAGTAAGTTTTTGTGAACTTTACATTCCCAAGAGTGATGAATTCTGCCATTATGTGAGCTTCTTCCTCAGTGCCCGGACCTCCTGGCCCACCCGGATTGGACTTCATTGGCGGCGGCTACGCTATCGGCCCCAGCGGCGAGTGTGCTCCACCAATGGGCTGTATCAAATGTCCGCGCGGAGAGCCCGGCGAAAAGGGACCCGATGGACCACCTGGATTGCAAGGACCTCCAGGAATCCCAGGCACACCCGGATTCCCTGTTCCCTTTGGGCCAATGGGACCTCCAGGTCCAGAAGGAGATGCGGGTGCTCCAGGATTGCCTGGCCCTAACGGACCTGACGGCCCACCCGGAATGGACGCTAACATTGTCAAAGGCTCACGGGGACCACCTGGACCAGTTGGACCAGCTGGAATCGAAGGTATACCGGGTGCGCCTGGTCTGCCCGGTCTTGACGGACCTCCAGGACCTGCTGGAGCTCCCGGCAAACCTGGAATGGAGGGTCCACCAGGTGCACCGGGTCCGAAAGGAAATGCTGGTATGCCCGGCCAAGACGCCCAATATTGTCCTTGTCCTCCACGTTCAGTCTTCTATCTCAGCAGAAATGCATGAAGCAACCATTAGCTGGTTACATAACCACGCTTACATAAAGAGTTATAGTTTACATTTGTTTCCGTACAAGCACATTCTTATGAAAAGGAGTGAGATAAAAAATCAAGGCTAAAAAAATTGTTCAGATCAATACTTTCGGTCTCGTGAGCAACAATATTTGTGCGCATCTTGACCGTGACATAAATAACTACTTGTTTTCGAGAAACATCATGCGGTTGCGCTTCGGGTCATGTGGAATAATGCGAGCAATGACGGAAAATTATGGCAGCGCAAACAACTGGTTTCATAAATTTATGTGTGCAGACCTTTCCTAATATGTACATCGCGAGTTCACCATGTGGTCTACAGGCATTTTCGTGATATAGAATGAAGCATCATACAGTGGTTGAGAAAGCGCTTATGAAGCTGGGAGATTTTTTGAGGCAACTGGGATCACAAAACACCACCTTTGATTGACATGAGCGCAATAAAAAATACCCTCGAAAAGCTAGTCAGAATTATAAAGCAAATTTTGAGAGTGATGCAGCAGATTATGACCACCACCTATTTTTGAGATCTTCCTTCACCATTATTTTCCTAGTGATGAAATACTCTATTATTGTGTTACTGTGGTTAGGCTGATCTCTGCTGCTTGTAAAACCTACATATTGGCGATTTGACAAATATCAGAAGTTGAAATGGATGTGGAGTATTACTTTACTATCGCTACATCTTTAGTCACCAGCAAAAATCGCATTAAGTGTGATCATACACTTTTTTGGCCTATACTTCCAATATCTTTCAATATATCGAACCGTAAAACAGCAAATCACTTTTGTCATTTTTCTCAAAAATCATAAATGGATACATGATCAGCACAAGAATTCTTAACTGAAACGAGTAGAATAGAAAATTATTTCGAATATGTGGCTACTGGCTAGAAGAAAGTGAAGCAGCAGTAATCTTCCTCTACCGCTTTGTCTCATCCGCTGGTAGAAGCCGCAATGGAGCTGAAAATCTCATATTTTTTCTTGAAGAATAGTCTTGTGTCAGGTTATTGGATTATCAACTATTTTGTAATACAACAGGTTGCATTTTGTACCTAATGAAGTCAGAAGGGAAACTTGTATTGACGTTAGAGGTGTCCATGTGACCATATTTGTCACATTTTGGTGACTGGGTGAATTCATGGCATCAGCTCGTTAAATAAACAATTATTCTAAATTTACTTAGACGTCAAAACTGCTCTAGAGGATGACAGGTAATGTACAAGAATTCAATGTAGTTATGTGCAAGCACTTTGGTCAACATCTCATTATGCTTCTTCTTGTCAAAATTGATACTCTACTTACACTGAGACGATATGTGTGGTTTTTTTTTTACTGTAAAATACTTGACAAGAATATGTTAACACGTTGACGACAACGCGCATTTTCAGCTGTCTGTCTTGTGGGACAATGCCTTCCACGACAAAGTTGAAGATTTTCAGCTAAAATTAAGCAGATCGTCGTCTACAGTAAATCTTCGGTAATTTTAAGGAGCAGAAAAGAAATGCGGTAGTAACCGGTAGAATCAGAGCGTAAGGGAACCTCTAAAACGAATTTACCTTAAGATTGTACTCATTTTGACAAATTTTAAGCCATGACCCACCATGTGGGTCACATTGTCCCACGTGGCAGTCATTGCGTGACCCACCATGTGGGTCACGCTGTCGTCAATGTGTTAAGTTCAGCTTAGCGTATACGACTTGTTGAGATTCAGAATAGACCAAGCATCAATATGTAGTACCGAACGGCAAAAGTTACAGAGAACATCAACACTTGAGCATTCTTGCAGAATGTTACAGGTAAAGCAATGTCACGAAACGCCTATGTTGATATGTATTATATCAAATTTTGTGTATTGATGAAATTGAAACAAGAGAAATGGAACCCAACCCAAAATCTATGAGCAAATTTGAAACTCTTCTTGACACTACGTTTAGCTCAGGACTCGCGATTAGGATCTCCACCAGCTTTCTGTACTAGAAGTGTTTCAATGCCTATGTCTTGGGCAGGATAAATCTTTTAATCTTTTTGCAAAAGATATTTACCTCGGTCCATGGACTGGCGTATGAGAGACACTTATCAGTCCACCAGCTGAGCTGTGCCTCTTACAGAAAGCAATATTGGAGGCAATATTGACTCAAATGATAATAAAAGATGATGGTAAAGATAAAGTTGCCCTCGATACGATCGATCAACAATCTTTTTTTACGAGACAGATGTTCTGCCATAAAGTCATAGAAACAAACAATTCTGATTCTTATTATGTTCTTTGGAATACCTAACGTTGTGGTTTCTGTAGTGGTAGTGTAGGTCATCATTCATGTTCAAACGAAGCCATTCCCGAGGGCATCAAAATTCACATCAGTTTGCTGATCAAATGATTTTGGCCTGAGGAAAAATGTCTGTAGCAATTAGCACCACAAAATCCCAGCGATCGCTTTGAATCCTAAAAATTGTAAGGAATTTCTGGAAACCCAACCATAACAATATTGCATAAAGGTTATTTTGATCATTGCGAGGTCTGTGTTATACAAAAATTATCAGCTGCAAGAGACGATGTAGAGGATCCTTGTTGACATGCGCTCTGAGAGGATGTCATCAATTTTCTCAAATAAGATTTTCTTATCCAGCTTCTCATTCCCTAACATTATAGTTCAATACAAGCAAGAGTATTTTCATATCGATCAGTTGTTGTTATTGCTATATTATAGTAGTGCTCTAACAAGGGAAGGATACTTGGTCGAAGTGGCTTTTTTGTATGAAATGTGAACTGTTTCATAGAGCATGAAACGCCGATTCCGAATCTGCATTCCTTATAAGCGGTTCTAGAACTGGAGATATGGGAATTTTTCGATGCAAAGATTTGAGAACGCCGCTACAATAAAATCGTTCAGAACTTTGGGCCGTGAGCTCAGATGAGGCCATGATTATTACCAGGACGTTTTGTGCGCTAAATACTTCAATCTAACAAACTCATGCAAGTCATTACTTCTTTCAAGTGCCGAAAAGACCTCAACAGCTGTTTTTACCTTAGCCAAATCATTAAAATTTTACCTCAAAAAATTTCCATAACTTTCTTCGCAGAAGCGCTTTGCAAATAAGGGAAGCAGCTTTGGAATAAGCGTTCCACGCTCTACATGATAGTATACATTCATATGGAAACGCCACTTCGACCAAGTATCCTTCCCTTGTAAGATATCAACAGTGGTTCGATGCAAAAGAGTACATCGCAATCTTTCCTTTTCGTCCACACGTTCTTGACATTTAATAATTTTGCAGCGAATACACAATCAAGCACAAAGTGTATTACAGCCTCTGTAGGGAGCATGACTTCCGCTCGCGCTGATAAGAATTATCACAGTCTTAACCAAACCTTTTCTCTTCTTTTTGGTGCTCACAAGTTTCTTTGCCTGAATATAATCAGCTCAAGTACAAAACAACATGCTTTGGATCTTGCTAGATAATTGGACCTTCGACTTGAGAATGCTGTATATTTTTTGAGTTTCAAAGTTCATAAGTAGAGTGCACATTATTTTGAGAATTTAAAAAAAAAAAGCCGTGCATTTAACAGTTACAAAACAAAAATGGAAGAGTTACCTTCATAGCATTTTGATTCGATCTGATCCACTTCTAAATGAACTCTTTTGATCTATTACTCTTACATCAGATCCTTCACTGTCTATTTTCAGTATGTCCCACTTTGATAGTACTGGAATTAACAGTAAATCATCAAACAAAGCTGACGAGGTATCAAATCAGTCTTCGACGCTCAATGATCCGTCGTACATTCCACAATACGCTCTGTCGCTCACATTGCCACTATCGCTAATTCAAGTTTCATCAGCTGATAGCTATTTTATTCCAAACACTTCTCATCACTGCCAAGCCACAAGATTCACAGAGGATGAACCCTTTCAACGCGACACCGTTCTAAGGTCAGCACCTACGACCAGCAACGTACTGCTAACTATGCATAGGACTATGCCTAGTTCGCAGGAAACACCTGACAAGTCAGAGGTGGAGGAAGTGGAGTGTAACATAAAGATTAGAGATGCCACGGAATCTCGAAGATTATCCAAGAGAGCTAACGAAGGCACTCACGGTGTTTTCAAGAAGCCAAAGGTGGTCTTGCTTGGCGAAGCCAGTGACATGCCATCAACAAGCAATTTTACTGAAGCAAATAATATAGAAAAGAGGGTGAGTTGAATTGAATTGCAAACCAATATCTTTTTCCTAAATGACTCACTGCCTACTATCATGACGTCAAGCGCAAATAAAGCGATAAATTGGCGACATCATCCAACGACTTTTTCTGAACTTTGGAACAAATCGAGTGTTGAAAAACTTTCCATTTCGCCGAAATAGAGGATTTTTTCATGAGTATCCTAGTCAGGAGATTATTTATTTATTTATATATTAGGTTGATCCGAAACTTCTTGCGCATGATTTTCAAAAATTCATGACTCTTAATCTCAACGAATTTGCACGATCAAAATTTTATTAAGAGAGGAACTCATGCTCTTTGCATCTGTACCTGAACTGTTCGTTAATGTGTACAAATGAAGAAGATAGAATCTCAAAACCAAAATCACTCACATTTTGAATTTTGTAGGGTCATAAAAAATCGGAAACTTGCAACAAAAATCGGAGCAGTCGGCATTGTAGGTTCTTTCACCAGCTCTTTTTAACAGTGCAAAGTTTGCGCCGATTGAGCGTCTCTATGAAAAGTTACGATTTTCGAGCAATCAATACAAAAGGGCGAATTTGATTTATTTTAGCATTTTTCAGGGAAATCATAACTTTTCGTAGAGAAGCTCAATCGGCGCAAACTTTGCACTGTCAGAAAGAGCAGGTAATAGAACCTATGACACCAACTGCTCGGATTTTTGTTGCAAGTCTCCGATTTTTTATGACCTTATACGAAAAATTCAAATTTTGAGTGATTTCGGTTTTTAGCTTCTATCTCCTTCATTTGTGCACATTAACGAACCGTTCAGATACAGGTGCAAAGAGCATGAGTTCCTCTCTTAAGCAAAATCTTGATCATACAGATTCGTTAAGGATTTAAAGAGTTATGAATTTTTGAAAATAGTGCGCAGGAACTTTCGGAACGACCTAATATAATACACCAACGGTGGGGCAAAAAAAGAAAAAAAAACAGCATTTTGTGAAGCGATTTTGAAGCGGTCAATCATTGAACAGCTATAAAAAATTACCAGTAACTATTTGCTTGTGTAAGAAAGCGTCATTGAAATTTTAAGAAGAGAATGTCATAAAAGGGCAAAAAACAAATGCCCTTCAGTTCTCAAAAACTTCCTTATCACGATGAGCAAGGTGAAAACAATAGAGTGTGACTTATTTCCGCTTTTTAATTAAGCATGGTCACTATCAATTTAGCAGTTCAATAGAGCGCTTATGTTCCGGAAACTCGTGAAAAAATCACTGATCCTCCAGATTTTGAAGATTTGCAAGCAATAATGTGATCCGTAGAGAGCGACCTTGCAGTAGCTTGAGCGTTGAGCGTAAAACAAAAGAAACTTCGGTATATGCCAACCTAAAAGTAAGCTCCCACTTCAGAAGTCACTTATAACTTATCCAAGCTCTCAAAAATACCCATATAAGCTCAAACGTATATAATTTGCTCAGAATCCTCCGTGTGCGATATGCGGCGATTCAGCGACGGGAATACACTTTGGAGCAGACTCTTGTGCCGCATGCTCGGCTTTCTTTCGGCGTACTGTAACTATGAACCGAAGATTTGAGTGTGTTGGCAATTCGCCTTCAAACTGCTCTGTTTCAAAGGGTATGTCACATTAATACCCAAAAAGCCTAATGAATTTTTGCATCATTTAGGTACGAGTACTTGCAAGAAGTGTCGCTTCGATAAGTGCCTCTCTGTTGGGATGGAGATCAGCAGTGAGTCACTGGAAAAAATCCATTTATATTGCGATCTAACACAGCCGCTTTTGAGGTGTTCAATGCAATCGTGACTCTATTGGTCACTATTCAAGGATGGCAAGAATGCTACAGAGCAGCAACTCCTGTCCTGGTCGTAGCGATAATCTACTCGATGATTTGATGGATAAGTACAACGCTCTGAATTATCGCCGTCAGCTGCTATATTCTATGGAAGACAATATCGACAAGATTTTTCATAGGAAAGAGCCTGTAAGCTTTCTTACTTGAAAAAAAAAATTGGGAACGACATCTGAGTTGGATTCCGGGATATCGAGAGAAAAAAAAGGGAGGGACCACGAACTCAAAATGACCACAAACGAAACTCGAAGGAAAGAATGTAAAGTGAAGCGAAAGGTTCAGTCAAAATCCCACCTTTCACCTTGGCCCCTTCTGGCTTCGCTTCGTTGAGATCGGACTGAATCTTCGTACCAATGGGAGTTTCGAAAGCCACGCGGGTCGCTGTAGACACTTCTTCAGCAGTCGAGATTGATAAATTGCCACTACGTGGTCACTGAACGAATAATATGCACCAAGGAATACCAGAACAGAATCGAGGTAGATGCGGAGAGAAGCCGCCGGCGTACCAACACCTCAAACTTGGGTGATTAAACCCTTTATTGACAAATAACGAACAACAAAACAAATACGAAGCAAAATTCTAACAATATTTAAACATTAAGTGAATATACTGAGAATCTTTCAACGAGATACGTAAAGCTTCCGAGGCATGAGTACCTTTTTGTTAGCACACTTACAAGGCAAGCATGAGACAATACAAGGCGAATGAATACAAAACCATAGCAGAACGACTAATGGGAGAATACCAAGTGAGGGTAGAGTGGCGAAATTCGAACCGTGATTGTGCATTGATCGCTATACGTAGCTCTTTCGTCCGCGGCCTAAATACGTAGTTTTGGCGCGAAATAGATCATAGAGGTGCTGAGGCGGGGGGTCAAGTCCGGCCTCAGAACAACATCTATTTGCTGCACGAACTTCCTGAAGATTGTCCAGGCAAATTTGGGCGCGTCGGTTTCTTCGCGTAGAAGCTGATGAGGGGGTCCTAAGTAAGGCACTGTCCAAGCGGCAGCGATAATAATACATTTTCGAATGAGAATTCACCTCCAAATCGCACCAGCGCCGTGACCGCTAGCGAGTGACTAAGGATGGGTCCCAGCACGGCCGCAGTGTAAGTCGGGTCAAAGTCAATTGCGGGTTATGATTAGGGCGCAGACGCGAAGGATTTGGATTGATTTCCCAGCCGTGAATGTATTGTTTGCGCTGCCGCTTGGGCAGTGCCTTAGTTAGGACCCCGTCATCGATTTCCACCTTGAAACTTGCTCACAAGTTTGCCTGGACACTGCCTAAAAATCGACCGACATTCAAACGAATAGTTGCATAGATAAAGTGCATGTGCATCTTCAGATTTTGCAGCATTCTGAATAAAGTTTCATAATCATGTGGTTGGCAGAGGTTGTTCGCTGTGACCATTATAGTCCAGAGGGACATTAATAGGTTTACTTTCAGTGGCTCTGTGCTATGCATCTGCGATCAGAGCGCGCGTGTAGATTATAAATCTGAAAAGCGTGAGCAGCAAAAATGATTTGGCCATCATTATTACATTGTTACATGAGCAAAACATGATAGAAGTATTTATTGACATTAGTTCATTAGCAAAGAGCAAGGAGACAGCACGAGGCGGAATCGTTGACCATGGCGGCGCGGGTAAGAAGCCCGGTTGGAGACAAGTAGTTGTTCGCTGGTAATTCGCCTTCGAGTGGCTTGAAGCTCTCCCTGTGTAACTTGTTATGTATCCACTATCAGGGCCGGCCTGACATTTTCGAGGGTATGAGAATCGCTTCTCATAACATGGACGATGACCACCGATAACATTCCAATACCGTGAAATTGCAATGGTAGTACAAAGATAGGCATTTACAATCTTGCAATCCTCGTAACTCGCATCAAGAATAAAATAGATTGTAGGGTGGGGTTTACTTAAGATAAATATGACAGCAGCAGCATATCGCTTAAGCAGCTGTTCAATTGCTCGATTCGAACATGGAGATGCAATCGCACAAGTTTCGGCCAATGTAAATTGTTGTTTCGATGTGCATTTACTCTTATTATGCACAACGAACTGCACCAACTCATTAGATATAAACCAATTGTAGAAGTGAAAGTGAAAGTCGAGTGAAAAATTACTGATTTCGGGTTCCAAAAAACTCTGCTTCAGGATAGAATTTGAAGGCTAGCCACGTTCTTGTTCTTTTCTATTGTGCATTTGCAGGCACTTCGAGAAATGCAATCAATCACGGAATGTCTCTATCAAGTGAAACTTCTTGAACCGCGACTTGCTGCCGACTTTGTGCGATCTCTGCAGTTCGTGAAAGATGCTCAACTTTCCGTCAAGGATTTGGTGAGTTGTAAAATTTGCTTTTAGCAATTTTCATGCATACATGCACACCTCAAATACGGTACGTGCGAAGAAGCGACTGCTTTGCGGGACAGATCCGTAACGACGCGTCTGGGTCCTTTCGCGTTTGGAGCAATGTGGATGTGCATCTGAAAAGGAGGTATTTATCATAAATTTGCAGCTGCTATTGTACAAAAACTTCAACATAGCCCGACAGGCAGTAGAAGAACCATTTCTAACTTATGAATGTAAAATGTTGGATCGCAATTGCTGGGTCATGTTGAACAGGTGACTTTTAACTAATTAGGCTGAGAATGCATAGCTCCATTGCAGAACTTACATCGATCTGTCAAACACGCGCAGATATTTTGAGAATGGCACTATGAATGAGCTGACACTGAATCGAATAACTGCAGAAAAGTATTTTTTTCGACAATCTTATTTCAACAAATGAAAGTTGCTTATCCAGAATTTAGCCTTTTTATTCCGTCACTGCAAAATGCTATAGCAAACGTCAGCATGCGTATGAAGAAGAGTGAAGTTACGTTCACTGAGTTCATTGCTATGTATGGGATCGCTCTCTTTGATTCAGGTACTTACCTATTGCTGAAAGATTTTTACTGATTCCGAACTCTAGGTGTTGACAGCCTTTCCTGCGAAGCTCGCAAGAAGATGCTTGTAGCACGAGGTTCTATTAGTAAATCACTGCTCAAACACTACGAAGAATCAGGGCTTACAAATCCAGAAGTGGAGCTTGGTGCCTTGTATATGGATGTGTACACCTACAGCAAGGTAGCTTTCGATCGGTTACGAAAACATCCGGAGAATAATTTTTAGGTACATGCGATTACTACTGCCGAAAACATGCATCTACTTGACATCTTCAACATAGTGCCATCGGTTAAAGAATGTGCAATGGATAAGTGCCTTCAGCTGGATGATACACAGCAACAGAGCTTAATATGAGATCGAAAATTTGAACATGCAGCACCGACTAAGGTTTTGATCTAGCTTGAATTGTAAAGCAACACTTGAAGTATAGGAAAAGGACTACTTGTGTTGGCAAAATGACACTCAGCCTAGGCATTCATAATCAACGTGTCGGATTAACCCCAGTTCTAATTCTAATAAATGGTAATAAATTCTTTTCCACTGCGACATATTTGGACATATCTGAATGTTGCCGCTAAGTTTTGAAGCTATTAGTAGCATGCAGCCCAGAGCAGATGCAAGTGATCTACGCTGACGTAGTAAAACAGGACGTAAGGATTGAATGCATAAAAAATGCATAAATGAGACGAAAAAAATAAATGTAGACGAATGCATAAATGCATTCGTCTACATTTATGCTTTTTTTCGTACAAATTATTGCTGGAGGTTGACTCCTTTGGCCTAATATGAAAGAAACAAAATTTAGGGGCATGTCGAGATTTGGCGTCCTCGCAAAGTCGAACGAGTCGATGTACGCAGGAGCTGCTGGGGAAGACTGCCAATGACTAAAGAGTCCGAAGCTCAAATTCCGCCGAGACTTTACATAATAAGAATATTTGGCCTGCTAAACACGAATATCATATTCATTTGTCATATCAACGCCTCTTTCCTCGTTTAGGGTGAGATTCTGTATTGTAAACCTACAATAACCTGCAAAAAAAGCCCTTATCAGGCAGTTTCACTATCGTTTTCGTGATCAGCATGTCGTATAGCACCCCTATGCCAAGTTTCAGCCAAATCCGTCAAACACTGAATTTTTCCCCTTCATACCGTACACCTCCCGTAACCCTCACTGCGACGTCAGAATTTGGCAGAACAGCAACTGCACTTGTAGCTTCCGTAATAACCTACGCAATGGCAAGATTTGGATGCCTCATGTTGGGAGAGAGTGAAGTTATGAAACCAGTTGCAAAACTTAGTTTACAGCCCAATATTTAGAGTTAACTTGTGACTATAGCTTCCAGCAGTCTAGGGGAAGAGGAGATTGCGAAAAAGAAGAGGGTTATTTATTTTATCTGATTCTGAATTCGCTTTTTGACTCGCAAAGGCTTCTAACACGCGAAAATCTCAATAACCATATGGTGAGATGCGGTCTCCAAAAACGTCTCGCCTATGCTGTTTGGTAGATAGATTAAGACGTCTGCAAGCAGAGCAATGTAGTTTGCACTTTTGTGGTTCTTTTGAGTAACACAAAGCAGTCAATGTTTATTGCAAGACTATTTTTACGAGACTTGATGAAATTTCAGCTATAAGAAACAATTATGACTGTACAGAATTCATCTCCTTTTTGAACCTGCTTTATGATAGCTGAAAAAAAAACTCATCAAAAAAAGGATTTTCTAAAACAATCATAGTGGAAACGACTTACAATCCCTTAGTTTTCTTGAATCTAATCTGTAAATAACATGATTCAAACCTCGGAGAAATTTGTCCACATGAATATCAAAACAACAAATAAAAACTCTAATTTTTTGAGTGTATCAAGTGGATACCTTATCTGGAGCATCCTTTCCGTTAGCATCCTTATCCTTATCTTCACCTCCAGTTTTAGCCTTGGGTGGGCTTTCGCTCACAAGGCGTTCAAATAGAGACTTTTCGTACTCATCCTAGAAATGCTGCAAGTCTACACTGCTCATGCACTTCAAAGCATATACCCTGTCCGTATGTGTCTGGTGCGGAGAGGCGGCCAAAGCTTGATCTTGATAATATTTCCTGATAAAAGCGCACACCTTAAATTCTTCAGAGTAGAGTGACATTTGTATAACCTCTTTGTCAAGATCTTCCATTTATCAGCAACATTCGTTAGATGAGAAACGCTATTTTTGATCAAACTGCACTGACATTGAGGCATTTTGTGTCTTTATTACAACAGATTGTAGATAGAAGTTCTGAATGCGTAAAACAGTTTTGTGGAGCCACAGATAATCTTTGCATTACTACTACCGGTTAGAGTTATTCGCGTTTTTCACAACTACGAAAGGCTGCAATGGGTAACAGCATTAAAGAAATAAATAACATGGTTTTCGAGCTCTAATCCGGACGATAGATCGATCGTCGCGAGATGTAAACGCTGCAGCAGATACGCGGATTCGATATCCGTTCGCTCATCACTGTCGCAAGCTTGCTTCACATTAAAGGCAGCGTACATCCAAAATTTCGCCTTCGATGTTTTTGTCATTCTGGGGCCTTTGCGTGCCCCTGTTACAGTTATAAGATAAAATCCTCCAAAATCCCGAAATTCCCCGATTTGCAGCTTACGCTGTCGTGAATTCGTCCGGAGGAGGCGGACTGAAATGAAGGGGAGCGAGAAGAAAATCAGGCGGGTTTTCTCCGCTCAGAAGCAACATTGGGAGGCCGGACCAACGCAGTTCTTCCTCTTCTGGGCCCTAGATATACACTGTATAGAGAACTGAGTAACTTAGATTTTGGGTGTGCGCTGCCCTAAGCGGCATTGTTTCGTAAGCTATTTCTACCCATCTAACAAGTGTCTGGTGATGAGTTTCTCAAGTGCGTGGGGCAGCGCTGCAGGATGGACAGATTTGGTAACAAACAATGGAAAAGATCAGCTTTGATCTAAGGAGATAACTTTGTGGACGCATTCAGTCGCGCATGTCCTGGGACATACCCAATAACGCAAGCCACAAAAAAGCTTGTTCATGCAGAGTTCGACCTTTTCCGTCTTTCTCGTTTCAAAGCAAGAGTTTAAAGGACTTTGTAAATGGCGGAAATGAGCTTTTTTCGAAGCTCTGCGTGTCCGCGTTCACTCCAGATTACACGTGGAAGGTGGGCGGAGCTTGGACTCGGGCGGGATTCGGAAGGCTTCCGAAGCGGATTTTGGGCTTTTCAGAAGCGCTTTTTCGCTCCAAACTTCATAGATTAGCTGGGGTCTGCCATTGCAACACTGTGAAATCCCGTTACTCATCACATTTTGAGGGGACGCTGCCTTTGAAGCGAATGCGTGATGACAGTGATTATGGAAATGCACAGTACCATTCAGCTCATACTTTATTTGACAAAAATTATGTTTCTCTTCAACTTGTGTTCTGAAGTTTTACTTCGATGCAGTATTGCGCTGCTCTTCTTATTGATGCTTCTGACTGCATTGATAATTTTTAAGTAATTTTTCAAGCGGCTTATAAATGTTATTGTTCAGAGATTTCTGGCTCTCACCTCATGCTTACTCAGCTATGAAGGGGGAAGAGGAGAGGGGGGGGGGGGGGGGGAGGGGAGAGACTTGGAAATTTACAAGAGAGGGATGGTCAGTCGAAGTGGCCTTTTGCGATGATTTGTATACCATGTTGGACGGCGTAATGCTGATTCCAAGTCTGCCCTCTTATCTGCGCAGCGTTCCTGACGAGGGATGGGCGTTTAAAGGAGCTAAAAATGAATGTTTTTCTTGGATAAAATGGTTGCTAAAGTTTTCCATACGCGCGAACAAGACAGCCGGAGTGCGGATATATCTCATTTAAGAACATTTATTTCATAGTGTTGGAAAAATCACATCTGGTTCATTTGAGCGCTAGGAAAAATGTTACTACTTTTTATATTAGGTCGTTTCAAAAGTAATTTCGCTTTTTTTAAACGGGCGCCACATTTGATGAAACGAAGGTTTTTAAGAGATCTTAGAGGCATTCGATGCAGAATTTCATTTTCTTTCTAATGGTTATGAAATTGTTGCAAAACAGTCAATGAGCTTTCAGAAAATAACCAAAATCTGCGACCCATGCCTTTTGAGATAGTCTAGTTTCACAATTTTTTAAAACTTTCATATCAATCCTCGGAAGGAGTTCAAGTAACGATTCGATAGAGTAAACCTCAGAAAATACAGTACTACTTTTTTATCTTTCTCATAGCTCGCCTTAATTTTTTGAAAGATTTTTTAACAGAACCATCGGATTTTGGCAGGGACACCTCAGCCACAATCGCAGCAAACATCATATTTTTTCGGAATTTGAGACTACCAGGACTGTACTATGATTTAGCACTAACTTTACAAAGCAAGTGAAGGTTTACGGGTTGGAAATATCAAATTTCGTGATTTTCAGGTACAGCATGAGGCTCCTTAAAAAATGAATTGTGATGATTTTATCCCCGAAAACTAAACGAATCGGAAACAAAAACCACCTGTTAGAAAGAGGAGAAGATGCTGCGTCGAATAGTGGACGAGCTGCTCTTCCTTTGATGTTCTACGAGGATTTAGCTGCCCAAGTATGAAAATTGGTAGCATCAGTTAAAATTCTGTCAAAAATGTATGACAAGCTATGGAAGGGATAAAAAAGTAGTTTTGCATTCTATATGGTTTGCTCTATCGAACAGTTACTTGAACTTCTTCTAAGGATTGATGTGAAAGTTTTAAATAATTGTGAAACTAGACTATCTCAAAAGGCATGGGTCGCAGGTCTTGGTTATTTTCTGAAAGCTCATTGACTGTTTTGCAAAAATTTCATAACCATTAGAAAGAGAATGAAATTCTGCATCGAATGATTCTAAGATCTCTTAGAAACCTTTGTTCCATCAAATGTGGTGCCCGTTTGGAAAAAGCGAAATTACTTTTGAAACGACCTAATAATATTTGCACATTCAATTTTTTTCTCCAATAAACGTTCATAACTTCTCGTGCAGGAACGCGTTGCAGATAAGGAAGACAGATTTGGAATAAGCGTTTTATGCCCTCCAACAAGGTATAATGTATAAAACCCATCTCAAAAGGCCACTTTGACCAACCACCCTTCCTTTGTTAGGAGCGTCGTAGGTTTTAATGGCGAGAGAGTGGGTAAGCCGAGACAGAAACACAACAATCCAAATGGCTTGTCAAAAATCACTGCTCTTGACTACTTATAATTGAAAAGAAAATTATATCTGAAAGGTAAACTAGATTCTTCATGAATTGTTGCGTCTGAAGCTTCTGCAAGGTGACAGACATACTGCATACACAGTGCTTTGAGCACATGTTTCAATTAAAACTTCCTAAAAACACTCGCCCTAGAAATCTATTAATGTGGGATGTGCGCGAAAAGTTGAAAAGAATGAGTTCAACGTATGGAATAAAACACTTTATTTTTTATCGCATTTTCCTTTCTGCCCTTGGCAGAAATTTAGCATTTGTGACTGGCAGAGACTACTCTTTTCCATAGCGATTTGTCTTTCAACCAGGGTCAAGCTTGTGATGCGACTGTCGCAACGGGGGGTCGTAAATAGGGACCTAAGGTGGGGGGGGGTCGTAAGAGAAGGCAGTTAGGCTAAAATAACCTAAGCTTAAAAGGGAATCAAAGCAGATAATTAGTTATGTTATTTACAATAATTAATTTTTTAAAAAGCGGAAATCAGAATAAAAAAGATAAAAAATCTGTAGAATTCTCAAAAAAACATTTACAAAAGCTCAAAACACTTTTGAAGGATGTATGATTTGATAAAAATGCTAAATGTACCGATTGCTCTAAAAATCTTGCTTCTGAAGCCCTCCTGAAGTCTCACACACTCGACAAAAGCGAATATCTTTACCAGCTGTGACCATCATAAATTTCTAAATCTTTTTGTGATGTTTTTCACGGGCCCATATAATTTATCTGTACTTTGAAGATGCTCCGCTACATCAGTGCAGGATTTGGTGTTATTTTGTCGACTGTGGATTTTCTTATAATTTTATGTATGGTAGCAAAAAATCAGGAAAGGGGGGTCGTATCTGGATCGCATCTAAATTTCTTCGGAGCTATTGAAGCTTGTTGGCTGCAATTCTGCTATAATATGAGGCCATCCTCCTACCTTCCCTCATAAAAATTGCAGGCTGTTTTATAACTTCTCCGGTAAGTTGCAAAATTTTGAGCTCAAAAATCCCAGTTTTTGCTTTTTAGGATCGCATCTAAATTTGCGAGAGTCGCATCCAAATTTTTTCGAGCTTACTGCTCCTCAAGAGCTGAAACTTTTTCTATGGATAGTTTGAGCGCTATACTACAAAAGTGCTTTGCAGCATCTCAATCTTTTCGTGGCTTTAGTTACGAATTTTCAAACAACCGTTCTCATGCACGTTTTTGACGCCGTTCTGGACTGCGCTCAAGCGGTTTTTTTCGCGGGAAAACTGTGGAAGAGGTAGGTAGTAAGCTTCTTAGTCGAAAACATCTTTTGTAGTTCAAGAATGTCATTTTTTCTCCGTGCAAAAATTTGTGTCGCCTACGGGAATCGAATTTGCTGGTCTGAAGTGTGCCTGAAAATTCAAAAAAAAACCTTGCAGATTCTCAAACATTATTGAAGGTGTGTATGTGTGCTACAGATGCTTCTTCCGAAACCTCACTGAAGTTCTCACGCAGGTGTTTTTTGAGATTGACATTCTTTATGCAGGTTACCGCGAGGAATGTGGGCAGGGGAGGTAAGGGGGATAAATGGGGGAGGGTGGGGAGAGCGGAGAAGGGGGGGGGGGTCGTACGTATGGGTACGTTCAAGGGGAGGGGTCGTAAATGAGGGTCCCGGATCGCATCAACACGCTTGACCCTGCTTTCAACCCATAATCATACTCGTTTGACAAGCGAACCAACATACGTACCTCGCTCATAGTTGCTCTGTTGTTAGGATCTTTCACAAATATGCGACCATGTATAAATGTTCGAAAGGATTCGGGGCAGATATCCGGCATTTTAAGAAACTTTCCTTCGACTAGCTGAAACTACTGGGTTTTCTGAGAACTCGCAACAAGTTGAATAAGACAAGTGCACGAACCCCTCTTTTTACTTCCGCATTAGAAGAACTTTCCCAGGGCTCACATCCACTAGTAAAAATCTCATATATCATTACGCCAAACGTAAAGACGTCCGTTTTTAGGGAAAACGTGAACGTGGTTATGGTTTCTGGTGCCAACCACTTTATGGGTAATTTTCTAGCTGACCTTATTGTGTAAGTAGATCCAACGTGCGATAAACCAAAATCACTAATTTTAACCTTTAATCGAAAATATCATTCGCATTGAAATGTTGCTAGCAACCAACCACTTTATCCTCCGAATAAAGACAATTTCGTGCAGCTAAATCCATGTGTATACAGCTTTGCTTGTGCAGATATTCAACACCGTGTGCGGCGTCACGGCACATAGACATTCGTTCTTGGGTCTTTACTTTATCGGCATTGACGCGAAGATAGACATTTAATGCACCACCTTAGAGGAAAGACTCAGTGCTACTTGTCAAACTAATCGAGGCAAAATCTGTATGGGAGGGAGGTATGTATAGTTGATTCGTTGACCGCACGGACTGGACATCACTGCAAAGCAAGCGCCGCGAGGTAAAACGCTTCAGTACAAATGCGCCATTGTACAAGTCGTGCTCTCGCGACAATTTAGCCGCGCCGCGCATGTTTCACAGCGTTTGAGCAGTCTGTGCGGTCAACGAATCGACGATACAGCAAACTGCGCGACCTACCTTTGACAAGCTCTAACAATATATATAACGGCTGTTCATCTACTGCAACTCCATACAATCGCACGATATTTTTATGTTTGAAATTTCTAATCAGTCGAGCTTCCCTCATCATTTCTTTTATCTTTGCCTTACTCATTTCTCCAGTTCCTTTTGTCTAAAAACCGGCTAAGCGCAGAAGGAACGAAGTTAACAGACTCATACAAACCAATTTGACTGCTACTTCAAGTGCCTGGTTTCGTTTCTTTATGACTCCCTCTCTTACTTCTCCGTAAGCACCTTCTCCTATAAGCTTACCGACTTGTACCTCACTGTGCATAAACTCCCACCGCTGCTGCGTGATTGGGGTTTTCAATAAAAACTTAGCCTGAAGTTTGAGCTAAGTCAAGATATTCATTGCTTTACTATCTTACCTTATTCAAGTATCCAAAATTTTTCTGATAATGAGTTACGAGTTCCTTCAATGAGTCAAATAACTTGCTTGTCTCTACATAGTATTTAGCATTATGTTTTCGGATGATCACGTTTTTCAACTGAAAGAACTTTTAAGAAAAGAATAAGCATTTCAACACTTATGCTGACTGTGTGCGAGACAAAACATCGACAAATCAGGTTTTTAACAGCAACTCAACTAACCCGTTCCTAGTTCATGGGATCCGGCAGAATATTGATGCGATAGGTAATATGCAAATTCAGTGAGCGCTTCACGCTTAAGAATACAGGGTGCGGCAAAAGTCTGGGAGTCTAACTTTGCAGTACTGCAATTACAAAGATACTGATGGTTTTGATTTCATTTTTATGCCACATGATGCTGCAGTCATCCTCTACAGAATACACTTTATTTGGCTGGAAATGGCTGCCATATATTTTTGTAAGAATGGAAATTACCAAACTAGTACTTTTGCAAAGCGAAAAACCAGAATTTTTGGCATTTACAATTTTTGCTGTAACTAGAGATGCTGTTAGTATTTTACAAAATTTCGATGCACACAACATAGAAGAGGCTTTGCGCTATTGAATCGTAGTTTTGTGCTAGGAGCTGTTCTTGCATAAACGGAAAATAAAAGTTTGCGAAAATTACCTACGTGCCAGTGGAAATCCGTCTTCAGAACAAATTTAAAAGCTATAGAATGCTATAGAATCTAAGAATCGCAGGTCACGGACGCATAATTTTTATAAGTCACTAAAATCCATGCTCTGTACATTCAAAATGCGTTTGCGCCTATGATCCATCGGAAATTTTGCACAATGCCCACTCTCCTTCGATGAGGTCTCTCCTGGGAACTTGCGCAAGAAGTGGCTAACGGAGCGCCTGGCCGGTGGGTGACCTGTTGGTTTCTCATTTGCATTTCAAAAAGTCCGTTTAGGCGATGCCCTCCTTTTTGATATAACTGACTCTACGGCCAAAGCGAAGGTAGAACAGCACAGCTCGGCCGTGTTGCTTCTAAGGACATTCAAAGAACAAATTTTTTTGGAAGCTTTATGCAAATTGCCCTCTTAAGGTTATGAAAGGTTGGAAGCTTAAAATTTGCATAAATTTCGCTAGATTATTGACTGCTTTTGAGCCAATTACCGAGCCTCCTAAACAACTTTGGGCAATCTAAGCTACTATTCCAACCAGCCTTCGTCAGTTAATTTCAAAACAACCTTCTTCAAATAACTGGTGGAGCTTCTAATGTATTTTTATCATTTTCAAGATATATATAATATGTAATCTGGTCAATAATAAGTACCTCTTATAAAGATATGCAAACGGTTTGGAAGACACCTCAATTACGGGGAAGTTTCCTTCCATGTCTTCTAAGCTGCTGCATGACGAAGGCGCAATATCTTTGGGCCCTCACGCAGCTTTATTAGCCGCAGAGCGCATGAGGCGCAGGATTTACAACGGTGAGGATAGACGCGCCGCGTTCGCCCCCGCTCAACTAATGTTGCAACTGCGCCTTCGCCATACAGCAGCCTATGTATGGAGGATGACTGATGAAGATGAGGAACAATTTGAGGGAAGAACTTGACAGGGGAGAAAATATATACCTCTTTTGAAACTCTGAAGGAAGCCACCAACCAGAAAACGATTTGGAGCATCGAGCGATTGTCGCGCGAGAAAGAAAAGAATGCAAACTATTGTGCTACGGCTTGTGCGCCATGTGAAGGCAGACATTCAAGTGCCTGAGTATCATGACTTATAATAAGCGGCTTAATCTGAAGTTGTGTGGAGTTTGTCCGTTACGAAATTACAGTGAGGAATGATTTACAATACCAAACAGCATGTGAGATTAAGATAGTGGTATGGTTCATTTTTAATTACGGCTCTCACTTGCAGTCAACGAACATGACTTGAGAGACAAGCTCTCAGAAAGTGAGTTTACCACGGTTCATAACGGCCAGTGCGAACCTCTGCGAAGCAGAGGTGAAGCACTGGTAGATATACAATTTCAACTAGCGCTCAGGCATCAAATTTTAAAATGAAGCACAGCAGACAGTGATGTTCATTTCCTATGTTGGACCACAGCAAATAGGTCGCTCTCTTTGGACATTATGGATACTAATGTTATATTCCTAAATCTCTGGACATCTTTCAAAAACGATTGGCAATGATGTCGACTTCGTTTCAGAAGAAATCGAAGAATCAAACAATCCGTTTGTTATATTTGCCCCTGTGTCGGAGCTCTCCGTTTGAGTGCAGCAAAGTTCATACTGGGCGCTTAATAATTACTCTTTTACTCACCTTCAGCTGAACATTTGCTGGTATCATAGACGCAACGGTGTCTCCAGGCAATAGTTCTGTTAAGATGGATAGAATGATCGCTCTTTTGCTCACCGCCAAATCGGCATCCAGCTGAGAACTCTAACTCATTTGTTCTCCTCAAGTCCCCAAACTATGCACACCGTCTTGTCCCCACCGCCGACTTCACTGATACGCAGGAGGTAATCTCCTTCATTCTTCAGCAAAAAAAGCAAATCCTCTCGCGGAAGAAAACCATGGTAGAAGGGGAATTCACGCAATGCCTGAAAACACTCATTTGGAATATGCGCACAACTAGCGACACTTCAACACCTTCTCTTCTTCTTTCTCTTGTGGCGTCTTCTCCTCAACTGGTGGTTGCGCCTTCTTGGCGTCCTGTTGAACAACGTCCATCTCAACCGAGGTGATCATGGTGTGATTAGAAGTATAAAAGTACATACCATTCTCTTCCCTTCTTTTATAGCTTTCATTATCCAGTATCACTAAACCAACAACTTCCTCGTCAGCTGTAAATACTTGTGACTGGTCGATCAGAATGCTTAAGTGAACTCAATTTGCTGCTGTATAGGGGCCTGCATGATCGCGAGAGTCGGATGTGCGTACGGCCATTGCGCCGCGTACGTCCAATG
Source organism: Cylicocyclus nassatus (assembly GCA_958299035.1). NCBI lineage: Eukaryota > Metazoa > Nematoda > Chromadorea > Rhabditida > Strongylidae > Cylicocyclus > Cylicocyclus nassatus. The sequence goes on from CATQJL010000305.1 coordinate 60,091,146, forward strand.
TCACTGAGGCAGGCGCCAGACTTATCCTGTCTAACCAGTTTGTCCGGGGGGGGGGGGGGTGAACCGAATGAACTTGTTGAACAGGATAAATCTGGCACTTACCTGAGTCGTGGGACGGACATCAGACGTGCGCGGAGCGATGGCCGCACGCCGTCCGACTTTCGCGATCATGCAGGCCCCTGTAGTAGTTTGAGATTTTTTCTTTTCATTCTGCTTGGCGGAGGTTCCGTTGGCCCTATGAAACATTAATGGCAGTTGCATAGAGTTTGCTAAAAGTTCACATTGCTAAACGTACGAAATTCCATGCAGTTTTGAATAACGACACACTGACACTTGTTCGCACTAAACAATCTTCTGGACTGTAAATGTCCGCATTTACAGCAGGATTGACTCCTAAATGCCGCTTTATGTGATCAGCGTACTATACAAATCATTCACTAGTTTACGCATACCCTTTGATTGAACGAAGTTGGCGGCTGGAAGGCGACCACTCGAACCCGCGACGCAGTTTGCGTTTCTTTCATGCTCTCTGATTCTTTAACCTTAACTGAGTCACGAAGCCCCGCCTTTTAGCCACCAATTCAGTTGGATCAAAAAATAAGTTTTTAACGCTCTTGGGTTTGCTATAGATAAACGGAAGCCCAGTAGCTATCGCTACTATTCGAATCTGAGAATTTTTGTATAAACTTAGCGCCATTTACAGACCTTCTCCTCCCCACAAAAATGAAGCGTTGAAATTTTTTTGGGTTTAGATGAAAATCAACTAGTACGTTTCATTGATCGCTGGTAACCGTTCTATCAGCCACTTACAGAAAGAATGATGATGGTAAATTTGAGACATCCTGCTCTTCTAAAGCGGCTTGTCTTCTACCGGCAACAACTTTTAGACCACCGAAGTGATCGATGCTCATACTTTCTGCGGGCCTGTTTTCGGCGCTATGTGCAATTTTAATCTAACCGCCTGAAGCAAGATCCAAGTACGGTTGTATTGCACGAGGCAACCTCATCCGTACTCAAACCTAAAAGTCTGGTTCGAAACGGCAGGAATGAAAACTGAATTCTGATGAACGTTGAAGTTTGCTCATTAATTGTCCCGACGACTGCACGACTTTCTTGGTTTTTCATCTCTACTTGAATAGTATTTTGCATACTTATGGTGGTATTCAAACATTGGATAACTGAGCTGAAGATTGATGCCTTTCTTTATAAGTGTGTTCTGCTCCTGTAGGCACAAAGACCGCAGTCGAATCCGTTGCCACGATTTCATGATTGACCTACATGTATAAAGACAAAATTCCCAAAACTATCTTGTTAACTAACATTGTTTACTATTTAGCTGAGCAATTTTAATCCGCTTTTAGCTGCACAGCGTTTATATAGGCTTAATAACCAGCATCGGCTCACGAGAGCGCGCTTGGGGCAAGCAAAGAAAGTGATGTTTGAGCGCTGAAGTTGGCTTATGAAGAAACTTGAACGGTATCAAATTATTGCTCTCTTCTTTTCGAAGTTTTCTTTGCCGTCGCCTTTTCATGGATGCTTGCTGAAGATGAGGTTATCTGATTGTTATCTGTTGTCTAATAGGTGTTTCATCTCTTTGATTGCATAAGTGACGCTATTTCAGTTTTTATTTTTGATCATTTTAGAAGCTCTACGAGTTCTGAACGGTGACGTGAGTCTTGATCATTTGTAATTCCCATGGCATAATGTAGGATCGCACTCTACATTGCATCTACTGGTCGTCTCGTTTCTTCTAACAACACTTAATCCGAGCTGCACATGAAAGTAGAGGCACAGATAAAGAAAACCAGCAAAATGGCGCGAAGGGGGCAAAACGGAAAAGAGTCATCGATTGCGGTGTTTGAGTAAAGCTTCTTCTCGGACCGAGTACCATTTCTTGCCTGCGGTGCGGTGGCGCATCCTTGTGAGCTAACAACACAAGTGGCTGATACAGAATGTGTGTCTCCAGAAATCGAAGCAAATATAACAGATAATGTTTGTCAGCATGTTCGTTCTCTAGAAAATGCAAAGTTTGAAAATGTGTGCGGAGGAGACCAACGAGGCGCAGCCGTTTTCGTTTTAGAGTCCAACTCCAAATCCGATTTTATAATTGTTGTTTTAACCCGATTATGAGGTCAAAGTTGCCCACGACAAACCGGGACAGATTCTCGTTCCCAAGGATCCATTGTATATATTAGGTCGGTGCAAAAGTAATGGCCGATTTGCGAATCATCACTTTGACGTGCTATAACTTTCTAAAAGATCCACATTTCTGAATGCGGTAAAAACCATCTGAAGCAGCAAAGCTTTCGCAATACAGCACATACTCATTTATACTCACATCGTGAACAGGAAGAGAAGTACGGGCTAAAAGACAAAAAAGGTTCCTTTGCTAGAACCTTGTCTTTGAAAATTCATAACTTCCTTCAAAGTTTGTAAGTGTGAATGATGAGTAGCCTATCTTGTAGCCGCAAGCCAGTAGTACAAAAAACAATAAAAAGAATTCGGACAAAAGGTTTGCGAGAAAGAAAAAAATTAAAATTTAAAATTTCTCACTTTTTTCAACATTTTTTCAGTGTGTTTCAGAGTCCCGATTATAGAATTTTCTGATTTCTAATTACTGAACAGCTGGATGTTTTTGCAAAAACTGCTAATAGGATGGCCTAGCTCTACGCTTACCGAATTGAGCAAAGCTCTGGCGAATGACTTTTTCAGAAGATTATGGGTCATAAAGTTACCGCAACAGCTACCCATATTTAGGCGCCGGTATCTCAGTCTGGGTACCCTCAAAGAATATAGAATAAGTTAAGTATGCGTAATGTAGACATTTTCTATTACATATAATAGCTGAATTTTCGAAGAAGTGTCGTTGATACGCGCTTGAATTCTGGCCAGAAAAGTGCAATGAAATTCTGAATTTGGATGCGGTTATTTGAAGCTCAGTAACTTTATAACAGATGATGATGGAAGCCCGTTGCAAACTCCATTAGATAAAGCATGAAAACAGCCTCTACACTACGTATATTTTAAAGAAGAAGTATTGATGGAAAAAAGTTGCAATGAAAAAAGGCTTGGAAAATCGGCAATTATTTTTGCACCAACCTAATAGAAGTTTCTCTTTGTATATAGAGATCAGCCGCTCCAACTCGTTTTCACGCTGATGTTGAAGATTAGCATTGATACTGTTGGTGGTCTTCTGTTTTAGAAAACAGAGACGCAGAGTGAGTTGAGGTGATAGGATCACACACGAATTGACGATCATGGACAAGGACCAGCGGACATCCAGGGCCAACGCCTTCAACTTTTTGTAAAAACATTTCCTTACCGCGAATGATGAGGGTCCCATCACTCATCTGTCGCACGTCCTTCCTTTACTTCCTTTCCTGCAGACCGATGAGTGGGAGGTTGGCGTTCGTGTTTCTTGCTTGTAGGTGCAGAATGCAAGACATTTGGGTGTATTCCACTATTTGTGAGTGTCAATTACGCACGACGACAGGCTTACAGTAACCAGCACGCAGAGAAGTTCTGTCAGCCGGAACTCATAATATTCCACTATATATTTAAGTCTTCACACACTACACACTTACCTTTACCATAAGTTTGAGCACAATCTGCAAAGGTCGAAAAAGGCTTACGGCGAATTTCGACAGTTACGACACCCAAATAAGATGTATTTATGTTTACTATATTCTGAACTTTGAGAAGCAACTCCTCTGAAATTCTGCAATTTTCTTCAGGAAGAAAACCGTCAGTCCAGTCATAGGTAACAATCATGACAAGACAATAGCGCAAGTAAGGGAAAAGGGACTAACATACAAAAAAACGAACTTCACCCTCCTGTTGCCTTCCGCGCGAGTTACTGTAAAGTAGCTGACACACACAAGTAATGGGAGCCCCAAGCAGTCTCCATTGCGTGACGTCTCGAAACATCTTTTTGTCCAATAACGCCCTGAGCAACGTGACACCTAACACTCGACGCCTGAATCAATGTGCAGTGTTTTTTTTTCAATCTCATTGAAAGTTGTATCAGCATTTTTTTTCTGAGAAAAGGAGATTCACCAGACTGTGCTCTTGCCTTCTACAGCATAGGTGCGATAGGGGGAGCAGGGTCCTCTCCAGGTGAAGGGGGTTTTGGCTATTTCCGACCTAGAAAAGTGAAGGGGGTAGCTGAGTCTTAAGATGAATTTTGACGCATGCTTGCATGCCTAACGGTAGCGGGAGTGGGAAGAAGGAAAATAAGCGACATATAGGTGTACAATGAAGATTTTCTCAACGCTTAGGCCTTCGAAGGTTATCTAACAGAAACTTTTTTGACTCGAGAAAGCTTTGTGTTTCATCAGTCAACATACCATTCGAAAGCTCGAGACATATAGAATCGACGTAGACCGTCTCTTTTTTTCCAGCTCTCCTGTGAATACACATATAAGAAGTCATACCTAGCTTGAGCATCAACTGATTTTATGCAATCACTTGGCGCTCCATTTCTGAGAGAAAGAGGAGAGCTAGAAAAAAAGAGACGGTCTACGTTTACTGGCAAGGTCTTGCTCTGTGCTACTGTTAGAAAATCAGGCACCTTCATTCATTCTTCACGCAGGAATTCCTTGACAAAAACACAATGTTTTTAGCTAAAATGCCATGTATCTCTGAGTAGAGGGGAGCTAGAGAAAAAGAGACGGTCTCCATCGAATCCTTATTTCGTGAGCTTTCTAATGGTATATAAGTTATTGGGCGGAAAAACTCGTGGTTTCTCAAAATCGAGGTGGAGATATTCAATACTAACTTGCACCACCCTGCTCCGGCTTTCTATGGGTAGCCGGAGCAAGACTTTTTGGATTGGGAAAGCTTTATGCACCAAAACTTTGTATACCATTCGATAGCTAAGAACACAAGGAATCGACATAGACCGTCTCTTTTTTCCTGGCTTCTCTGTGAAGCGAGATACGAGCAATTTTACCCACAATATCAGCCAATTCTGGCTAATTATTTTTTTAGACCAAAATTTTATTTTTCGAAGTTTATATATGATTCGAAAGCTTGAGAAACGAGTAATCTGAATGCCCTTTTATTTGTAATTATCCTCTCTAGTGAAAGGAGATATAGTACGATTCTTGTCAGTAAACATCCATTACTGGCTAGTCCAGATTTTCTACTTTCGCTCAACTCTTTCTGTGACAGTGTGTACTCATTGATACAATGTTGATTTCAAAGAATCAGGCATCCTTTTAATTTTTGATTATGTTTCGTTATCAACGCCACTTTGAGTGCGCTGAAGGTCTCAAGCATGCGTTTTTTCAACAAAACGCTGTTGCTTCGATACTCTCTTGCAGTCTTGGTGTCTGAGGAGAAGAGCAGCTGGCGTTTCCTCTAGTCTCAACCTCAGGTGAAAGGGGTCAACCGGATGCCGGCCTTAAAGTGAAGGCCGGCAGAGGAATTTCTCCACCTATCGCACCTATGTTCTACAGGTCGATCGCCGAACCTGTGACTTGAAGAAGGGGGGGGGGGAGGGCATTCTTACCTATGCCAGACGATGGAGTATATGGCACTGCCTGCTCTCAGCTAGGCATTCGGTTCAAGCTGGAAATGTCTGCAGTTTCAAACTGAGTTTCAAATCTACCTCAGCTCGTTGAACTTTGAAAGTTCCAAAATATCTGCTAATTTGGAAAATGGTTTTTTGAGCTTTCACTTATTCTAGTCTTGTAATCGGGTAAATCGAACGCATAATTTGCACCGGAAAAAGCTCGATAGGAAACGATCTTTGTAAGGTTTCTAGATTTCCTGTAATATTTCGATGTTTCTTTTCAAGATAGGATTCCACGCACAGCTGCAGTGTTTAATTACTAATAAAAAAAACTTGTAGTTTCTAACAAGAAAATTGAGATCGATAGATTGGACGGTGCGCATCAATGCTTAAAGTATTGGGGTCGCTCGCGTTGCTCGAATGATTTTGCTCGATTTAGTATTGTTTAATTGGTCATTATCTTTGGAAAATAGTTTTATTTCTCAATAACATCAACTTTTGTATTCAATCTGCAATTTTGTTTTGTCATTTTTGTATGCGGCAAATGACTGCACGGAATATGGAATTACCTCTTTTTTACTCTGATCTTTTCAAGTGGTTGTTGATGGAGTAACAAATGAACGGAAGTAACGTATCGATAGGGTAGAGGGGGAATGCACTGCGCGAAAAACCTTTGAAAATGTGAAAGTCAAAATGAATAGTAGGCTGCAAGTGTGATTATTGCCCAACCAAGAGAACTCACAGCGGTGGCCTGTGGATGTTCCGAAAGGACAGTAGCAAGTTTGGAAGGTATACTTGAATGGATGGCTTGCTCAGGAAGAACAGAGTTGAAGTAACATGCAAACAAAGACGAGAAAAGCGCTGAAGAGGTAAGGAGTGCTGGGGGGCGAACGAGTAAGGGAGGCAATACACGAAAAACTGAGAAATGAGGAGGATGTGACTGTCGACGAACTCCAGCAGACTTGCGTTCAGCTTATGAAGACTTCGAGGTGTGAAGCACAAGGCTTCATCTTCTCATAAAAACTAGGATCAGATTTTCTGAAAGACAATCTCGTCCGAAATCGCGATCAATACCTGCGCTTAGTGGCAGAGACTAGAGGACGAAAGGATTGCCTTATCTATGTGGATGAAACCCGGATCTATGGTGCCATGTTCGAAAGAGGGGATAAAAGATGAGAAAGTTTTCTCGATTTGCTCCCAGAGAAGTGCTGGAGCGCTACTTGCATGGAAGGTCGGCAGGGAAAAACAGGAGGCGTTGCGTCACCGTGATAGCTGCACTTGGAGAGATGTTGTTCCATTGTACCAAAATACCCTTGAGTGACTGTAAAGTGATGATGGTGATTATTACCAAGATATGAATTACAATTTTTGAGGAGTGGTTGAGGGATTCAATCTCTCAACCACTCCTCACATGCTGACGTGGGCTTATATGTTTCATAATGGACAACGCTCCATAGCACTCCAAGCAGCTTGAGGGGATGCCAACATAGAGGTCGAGCAAGTCGTGTATCATAGACTACCTGAAATCAGAAGGTGTGCATGTGGAGCGCAAAATACGGGAGAACAACTGATAAGATCGAGGCAGTAGGGGCATGCTTAAGTTGCTGTTTTGAAAGTAGGTAAGCTACTTCATATTCGCTTATGTGAGGAGAGCGACGTGGTTAGAGCGGATTCCAATGAGTCGGACGTGCGCCTGTTTTCGCCATATTCGAAGGCGAGAATGTGAAGTGTGGGATCAGTTCATGCCGGCGAGAAAAGTCCTCGTCTTCTTCGTTTGAAACGATGTCCCTTTCAGAGACTTCTCTGGAGAACCAAGCGGGGTAGAAGGTATCTCAAGAGAAAGCGAGCTCGTAGACGATCCTGGTCTTGATATTAGTATATGATGAATTTCGTAAAGATTGATATCAGTCTTCGGTGAAAATCGTCTTTGACAGTCTGAGTTAGGAAAAAATCAGGATGTGAGAAAGGGTGGAGGAGGGGAGGCGTGAAAAAAAAAGCACTGATGATTGTCAAGAGTGTTGAAGCACTCGTCTTCCAAATGATTTTTCAGCAAGTAAGAAAAAGGAGGTATAAAATACATTTATGCCTAACCAAAAAGCTCAAATCAAAATATAATAACATAGAAATAATGTGCAGTGGAAAGCCAACTAATTCAGCGCAACATTGTGACGCACCAAATGAGGGGATTGGGTAAAAGCAAAGGAGACCTCACGCATCTCCACCGACCTAAATAGCTGGAGGTACTGTCAATATCAGCTATATCGAAAAAGTGTTGCGGCCTATACTTCAGCGTTGTTCTTTTCCACCAATTAAACAGTTTGAAATGTCGGTCTAGATGCGTGAATAACATTGGCCGGTAGTAAAGCTGCTTCATTCGATCTCAGCTGAATAAAATTTCAGTTGAGGCTTCGACGAGTCAGCTTGCCTTCAGTCGAGCCATTGATTGATATTGCCTACCACCCACGATGAGAAGATTGAGAGCGCCACGTCCATGCAAGTATAGGAGTGAAGACGAGTTTGCCAAACATTCACATCTACGTCATTGGACTAGCGGCGGGGATGTGGCCGCACTTGTTAGATCTTGTTAAGTCTCGTCAGCATCACTGTGGCTCCTCACCGACATGTTAAACTGACATGTATCGTAAGTTACTCAGGAGTAACTTACGAATTTCTCTGCGTATCATCATTGACACACTATTTAAATCAATTGGTAGTCTAACTGAACGTGGACTGACTGAAGTAAGGTAGACTACCTCGTCAGGTAGACGGACGGTCAGCTGAAATTTCATTTTGCATTCTTACTACATGGGAAGCTGGTGATAGGCAGTCTACCTTATCGAATCTTGGATGAGGGCCTCAGTTCAGTTCACCTGAACTGAATTAGCTTTATTACGGGCCATTAACTCAAGCTCTCAAATAGTTCATGAAGCAGAAAATAATGAAAAATCTCGTAATCAAAGCTACTAGAACTGTGTTACGAAACTATGTCGCGTGCCGTAAATTTCCTCAACTTTAAGAGTTACTGCACTTCTAAGATTAAATCATCACCTAGGTCCGGACATTCAGCCGGATGAACCAGACGCTGAGGAAGGAAGGAAGGTTTATTAAAGAGGCAAAAGCATGGCACACAAGCAAATAGACATGCGGCTATAAGCGGTAGGATAAATATCTACTAACGAGGGTGCATGGCATCGAGATATTTCTGGCGGTGGCTCCTCCTTCGAGTCGAGAGTCATTAATTTTGCGGCGGCTCTATTGTGAGCAGTCGCTTTTCTTACAACTGACTTGTCACTCACAACTGTCTCACTAGCCAGCAACCTTGTTATGATTGCAGCAATTGTCGATAATGACATTTAAGAGGCAAAACTATGGTTCTGCAAACAAAATAGTATGGTAATATAATGAAATAGTACGGTAATAGTATAAAATAGGAAATAAAACAGAAGTCACACCTACTTCTTTTTTTTATCAATTATGAAATCAAATGCTTTAGCCAGCGCAGTGGTTTGTTTGTGGCTGCCCTCTGAAATAGAATGAGCATTGCCAAACCTATGGAAAAATAACCCACTCTGTATTTGGTTCGGTAGTAATCTGGTCGAAACTCCGAGTTTGTAGCTCCGCGTTAACTCAGAGATAACTCTGAGTTAGCAGCTGCAACAGCATGACAGCCTGCAGTTGCAACTGCAACTGCTACATATGCTGTCGTGGTTCGTCGCCCGAAGGAGACGCACTGTTGCAACTGCAGTTGCAGATGCAACAGCAGTTGCAGCAGCAACTGCAACCGCAACTGCAGCTTACGCTGTCGTGGAATCGTCTGGAGGAGGCAGAGTGAAAGAAAAGGGGCGGAGTGAAAGAAAATTGAGAGGGTTTTCTCCGCTCAGAAACAACATTGGGAGACCGGACCAACGCAGTTGGTCTTCTTCTGGGCCCAGTATATACACGGTATAGAAAGATCTAGAAAATTAGGCAACTCATATTTTGGGTGTACGCTGCCTTTAATGCATTAACACAAAGCATGTTAAAACAAGTTATAACAAAGCCTCATTCATTTTGAGTTCTGTCAAGTAGTGGTGGTTAATCGCACGGATAGGTCTTTTTGTGCAGCTGAAAGCTTCAAACAATAGTGAGAGTGGATGGCATACGCAATAGAGTAACCTTGTCAGATGTCACCGCAGTGTGAATACCATATTCGTGATCAGCTTACCGAATAACCCCCTGGGACAAGATGCGACTAAATTTCATATGCAAACCACTGCGCACCACGATACCCCCATCATGCCTGCTGAAACTGCGAGCAAAATGTGCTTCTGAAGACTTTGTAGCTGCGCCTCTTCTTTTGTACGCTGTCTTTTTCTCTGACCAAACTCGGAGTTACCTCTGATTCCACGATAGACTAGAACGCGCACCAAACTCCCGCAAAGCTAAGTTGCGCGTTTGATAGCGCTGTTTTGTGTGAGCGATTGGACAATGTTGCTCTACCAGGAATAAATTAGCGGTTACGGTGTATCCTGCCATATCATCGCTTTCCAGATTTGGTCTGTCCAAGCACCTGTATGGGGGGGGGGGGGAGGTAAAAAAGGTGCGCGTTACCTCAGAAATAACTCAGAGTAGTCTGAGTTATAACTCCGAGTTTTGAAAGGATTACTATCGACCCTGGTATTTTCTCGAGGGGCAAGCGATTTATAAGACAATAGCGTTCGACAGTATTTAGAACGAGAATTTGAGCAGCTGTTCATCACCCCGAGTTTTATATTGTGACAGAGAAGGCGAAGATTAATAGAAAAAATTTGACTGTTACACTCTTTACCAGACCATAAACATACCTGTTTGTCATGCAAACCTCCATCGCGACTGCAATATTTTCGAAAATTTCAACGTCCAAAATGTGAGCAAATTTGCTAAGGTTCCCAAGCAAAGTGACCTCAGCAAACTACATACATTTAGTATACATTTTAGCATCAAAAAGAAGCACTGGAACAAGCGCTTCATGATTTCGGTTGCTCGACAAGTTACTTTGTTAATCCGAATGAAGAAGACTCGGTAAAGATGAGAAAAATCGGTCCGTAGCAAAAACCATTGCTGTAGCAGACTGTCTTCAACTTCGCAGAAAGCGCCTCAGCAGCGTTCAAAACTTCCAAAATGTTTTGATTTGTCAAGCTGCATAGTGAAAGGAAAGAAAAACACGGTATGTAAGCAAAGAGTAGAACAAGCTTGTATTCTCAGCATTAGCTATTTTTATGCTACTTTTTTGATGACAGTTTTTTGGCAGAAATTCCGCCTTTATCAGATTTCTTGCACTTGTCCTTGAATTCCTGGAATTAGACGGTTACATTAAAGGGAAATGACTCAACCAAGTTCGAGGTTCGAGAATGTATTAGGTTGTAAAGAAAGTTCCGAGGCATTTGCGAATTTTTTTTCTTCAAATCGCTGTAGCTTCGAGCAGATTGATCCTTTTTTAGAGCTACTAATTTCATTGCAAAGAGAATATCTACAACATATACTTGTCGTGCTGGCTTTTTAGCACCTCATAGCGGTTCACTAGCATGCGTAGAAGGGAGAAAGGTCGACGCGAAAAGCGGCCTATTGCAAAATTATCTCAGGCATGATGAAAGCTGAAGAGCTCAAATGCTGTACTTATATAAAAGTCTGCTGGGGCTGTTATGGAGACTATCTAAGTCTTTAAGCGACCACATGCAAAAAAGTTTTTCCAGAAATTTTGACAAATAGACCATTTTTGCCCCAAAGATGCAGCACTTTTCGAGTAAGTAGTTTGAAGTCTTCTAGTTCTGCACAGGACAGACCAAATTTTTGATTACTGCGAACATTGTTGGGTTACACATCTTCTGGACCCATCCCCGAGGCATGGCGATCCCTGCAGAAGCGACTTCAGCTGTGAAAAGAGTTGCAGTCAAAGGCAAGCTCGACAGCTTGTAATTTCTGAGCACAAATCGCAAAACTCGATTGCAACTGCGGGTCCAGAAAAATGGGAGCGGGAAGAAGAATTGCGAAATTTTTTTGGTTGGAAAGATTTCATTCTTTGATGTGCAGGTCAAACACGTCTTGAGGAAGTTCACGCTTTGCTTCACTGAACACTATACAACACTTGGTGTCAAAGTCCGACCAAGCGCCAAAACATTGCGTTTGAAAATGAAATTTTTAAAAGTGCCCCGAAACTTTTTACAACCCCATAATTGATGGTGAGTGAATCGCTTATTCTTTCGAAAATTATTCGGATTTGAGCAACAATACTGGCTAACCTTGATGTTGCAGGAACAGGAGAGCAGCAGTAAGCTGCGGAGACCTCAATCAGCCCTTCCTGCTAACTGGATGGTTCTGCGTACTTCAGTAAGGACCTTAAAAATGAACAATGTTGCATTTATATTGAAAACACATCTAGATAATTCACTTACCGCTTGATCCCTGCACCAAAACACGCGAGTTATGGTTGGAAGTTTGTTTGTTGTATAACTTAAATGAAGGGCAAAGATCATTCGTATGCGTATGTTTCAACCAAAACTAGCTCATCTCAAAAATAGACTTTTTGCTTTCTCTCCCAACATTTGCTATTCCTCCGCAAAGTTTACATACTGAATATAAGAAATGTTGTCAATCAACAGTCCAATTACTTATTCTGTAAATAACCACGTAATTGCAACATAACAGCCACTACCAAGTTCTGAATGCTTTCTTCTAATCAAAGCACTGTTTTCTTTGGAAAAGATGGCAGAGATCAAGCAGATGGTCATATAGTTCACAAGAGCAACGACGAATCATCAGCTCTCTTCACGGCGTTGAAAATTGCAAAATTTTACGAACCCATGTTTCCTGCAAATTAGTAAGAAGAAGATTTATTCTTAACAATGATCTATTCGAGCCCATCAATATTTCCATTATCTTCGCAAGCAATTCTGCGCTTATGGGAGGAGTTATCGAAAAAAATCATATAAAGAATATCCAAGAATCGAATTCCAACTGACTTCAACTTTTTGCTTCCTCTTCTTCGCCCTCCTGCTTTACTTTATTAGACAATTCTTCTCAGGGAGTCCAAATGATAGTCATCCTCAATGACAGTAATAGAGTTATGCATATGAGTTAAACGAAAGAAGTATTCAGAACTAAAAATTTGCACGCTTTTATTAGGATTCACTGCAGCAGTGCGATTAGAGTGAAGAACAGGGTACAAGATGTGCGCATAGACCCAGATTAGATCGTATGCGTCAAACAAATATTGTGATGGACTTGGAAAGCTTACTCACAGGTTACTATGAGTCCAACTTGCTCGTTTAAGAAATTTCGGCTGAATCCGACTTTTGATCTCGGTTGGGCATTATCGTGCTGAATCTTGACTTTGCAAAACAAATCTCACTACTGAAGAGAGCAACCTCGAGAACCCTTTACTATGATCCAAATCTCCATAAAAGGCCTCTGCAACCACTTGTTCAAAATATACTCACCGTGAATTAATTAGATATGGTTCGGGTAATGATCAGGTGCGGCTTTTGTTGGATTTTTGAGAGCACGTCTAAGTGCATATGAAATAAATAAATAAATAATTATGTTGATGTGCTTCATACATGTACTATGGATACTTACAGTTATTGGGTCAATGGACTGGCGTTCACTCATAGACAATGTGTACAGGGTGTCCCAAAAAAATGTTACGAACGTTTGATCGTTAATATCTCTCTTCCCAAGAAGTCTTTTGCCTTGCTTCAGGTACCGTTTTGTAGAGCTGGCTTCACTTAGATTTCCATTATAGAACGAATCACCCATCTCTCTTCATTACTGTAGGATTACGGTAGAAAATTAAAACATATCGTGTCAATGTGGAAAAAGCTGCCGTTTCAAAAATTTTCAAAAAAATGTGAAAGCTTGTGTAATAGGGTTTTTATAGACGCTGAGTTCAATACTCAACTATTCACAAGATTACGAAGCTTTCAAAACGGTGTAATCGCACTTTTTAGGAACATTGAAAAAATAGCCGCTACCTCTTACTTGGCATAACTCTTCAATGAAACATCATAATAAGTTGGGAACTTTACAGTTATAATCAGCAGCTCTAATTAGCCTAGTGTAAAAGTTTTCAGGCTGTTTTTTTCCTTTCTAAGGCAAATATGGCCTTTCATGGTTCAAAACCCTCTTTGAAGTTTCTACCGTAACCCTACAGTAATGAAGAGAGATGGGTGATTCGTTCTATAATGCGAATCTAAGCTGAAGCCAGCTCTACAAAACGGTACCTGAAGCAAGGCAAAAGACTTCTTGGGAAGAGAGATATTAACGATCAAACGTTCGAAACATTTTTTGGGACACCCTGTATAATTGAATTACTGAAGAAGAAAGATTGCTTTAGCATAAGCATCAGTAAAAGGGTCCGCAACTGAATGGGACCTGGGCGCTTGCCTAATGAAGGCCTCAATAAAATTGTGAATTTACCGTATATCTCAAATCCGGTGGAACGCTGGCTTCGTAAGGATATGTCTGTGAATACATGGTAACAGAAAAATATGAGCCTCATCTTTGTCAATTCATTAAATGACATTTTGCCTCTGTAGTTTGCTATTTTCTCAATCAGACTTGGACATGAAGTTGAAATAAGCGGAAGGGAAACAAATGGAGAAATGAGTCGAAGTAGCTGTAAAATAGCGTCTTTTTTGTATGAGAAGAATTGATTTTTTGCTACTAAAATTTTCAAACGTTGATGTACTCTCAGAGCATACACCGCTGCTCTCACATCCAGCTAGCTTATCAGCAGAGTTTATTCGCGGATAACTTAGCTGGATATGTGAACATTTGAGCAGCACTTTTTGGCCATCTTTAAAAGGTATTGTTGCTTGATTAACTTGATAACCTGTAGAGATTTTTAGTTTGCACATCCAGTCAGACAATTGTGTCCCTCTAGCTTAACATTATTCAAGAAAAGTTTACAAAGATTTGAAAGTTCTGAGAAGCAAACGGATTTAAAAGAGTGCAAAGAGGATAGTAATGCTCCGATGCGAGCAGAAGTTTGCACAATACCACCGAGATTTTGGACGCAACACCACCTTAGCTATGAAAGTAAAAGGAAGTCTTCTTCTTGAAAAATTCGGTGATGAGGAACTCTGCACATCACGTCATAATGCTTACATCAAGACAAGCTCGCCAGCCACAACAAATACCTACTTAGCTTGCGATTCAACTACATATGTACGCAAATGTACAGTCTGCTAATTAGCGTCGCTATCCAAGAAACTTGGAAAGTGGGTTTCGCAGTCGTCACTACTACACAGTCATTTGTTCAAAGGCCTTTTAGTCGTTGAAAAACGTAGGACGCAATCCACTCTTTTTGTCCGATCAATGTCCAATTGCTTTTCAAACGATTTCTCCAGCTCATCTTCGTCTTTGTAACTTTCAAAGCATTCAAGAATGTATAAAAGCATTGTCGTGCATTTCAATCGAATTGAGGCAAACATAAGTGACGAGTTTACCACTGGCGCAACAATGACACCAAGTAAATGCTGTTGTGCAACCTGCTATGTTTTTATTACTTTAAAAATAACGAGGAAGTTTTTTTGAACTTCTGCACTACATATACTCAGAATCTTTGAAAAATCGAGGTGTGAACTATTAATTGAAGAAGGCAGTACCTTCAACCAACGACTCTGTACTCGTTGTAACATTATTTAGTTTCTCTATGTCCTTGAGCATCAGCTTTATTATCTGCTTGGGGCGGGAGTAATACGCAATACACTTACGCAAAAAATGTGATTTCAATTTACATCTCGTAAAAGAAAGTACGAAATGTTGGAATGAAGAAGAAGTAGTCACTTGAACAAACTTGTAGTGACTTTTGTGTTGCACTATTTGGAAGGAGCAATGATATTTATAGCTTTTTTAGGTGCATTGAAATAAAAAATAAAAGCAAATATTTTTTTGCCAATAAGGTTCGCAGTGGCAACAGCAGGTTGACTATAGTTTTGTAATAGAAGACTCCAATTTATTTGTTCTTTTGCACGCTATTATTTCCCTACACCAGTCTCATACGAAATCTTTCCAAGCTTGATTCTTAAGAACTTCAGGCAATGTTAAACTGGGGACAAATTGTCTTTGCCATAACCACTACTTCAACCCTACCGCTATATCTAATGGTGATGCTAGTAATTTGGTGGAGGCCAAAACTGTCTCTTTTTCATATACTCATGCTTTCACAGGTATGACTAGATCACACTCACTGCAAAAAAATCTGAGCCGAGTGTACAAACTCACTTCAGGGTGTTGCCGATGTATATTCTATCTTTTGTTACGATTTTTTCGTTGTTTCACGGAAATCCGAATTGTGCGATGAACTCTTTTGGAAGCATCGATATTTCTTGGCTAATGCTTCAATCATAGCTATCAATTATTCATTGTTTCTCAGATATACGGGCATCACACTGATATCTCTTCAAAGATATATCATTGTTTGCCGGCATGGAACAAGATATGAAGAGGTAAATGTGTAATCATGACTTACAACAAAGCGCTAAAACCGCTTCTTTGTGTGTATGTATGTCTATCTGTGAAATTCATACAGGGTGCGGAAAATACTGTCCCTTAAAATAAAGTTCAAAAAATCGGCGTAATTTACAGTTTTTTCTGGTAAATTTGAAATAATCTTCAAGATGGGAATGTTCTAGCATTTTACAAAAAATGAATTTAAAATTCTACAATTTTAACCGGCAGCGGAGCGCTTTTCGCAGCGCATCTCATATCAATTCTTGAAACTCTCCTTTCAAATGTGAAGAAGTATGAGGATTTTTGGGAAATTTTTTGTTTGTCACGCGAACTTGAGAAATCCCCTAATGCTTAAGGAATTTGGTAGTGGAACCCGAAATATTCTGAAAGTATCCAGTCAGAGTTGCAATAAGAGAAAAGCTGTGAGTTTTTCTAACGAGAAAATGGCTGCGGAGCAACAGAGCGCGATCAGAAAACATGGCAAAGAGACTGGGTATAATCGTTCATAGCTCCAAAGTCGTAATATGGACAAAGTCCGATGCTCTTTTGTTATTCCTATTACTTTTTGTTGGAATCTGGAATTTCGAATCATAGTTTGAATCCAGTTAATTAAGCAAGCGCTGTTCAGACTCGCCTTTTTTCGAGAATTTTTGCGATTTGCGTGTGATATAATCTTCCTTATTTGGCCAAAATAAGAGTCATCAATCTATGATTCATCTATAATGGGTATAGAATATTGGAGAAGAGATTATGCACTATATACCAGTCTGATTTGAACCTTATATCAATGCTGGTGGTATAGTTACGGCCCAAAATCACGCTTGTATGCTATCGGCGCATCATTGATGTTCCTGCGCGCTATTATCACTCGTTCAAGCGGACAGAAGGGAACAGTTGCAAATCAAACTTATCTTTATGTAATCTCAAGGATCTCGCCTACGTGTAGGAATCAAAAAACTACGGATTTGCTTTTTGTTTGAGTTATTACAGGAGCCATGTTGGAGGGACAGTATTTTATCCGCATCCTATAGAGCGGGTTGAAAGCTAGTTCCCAGCTCGAACTCGCACAACTTCTACTGACATGTGATTCCGCTATGTATAAGGATGAGCCGCTCCAAAAAAGCGCGTCATACGGGATCACATCACCGGTGGCCCACAAAACTGGGTCGATGTTCAGAATATTCGCAAATCATTCATTTATTCAACAAATAGATCTTCAAGGCTCTGATTTCAGTCCATAAGCAATTAAAAGTCTGTTTTGCGAAAACGCAGCCGAAAAGAAATGTGCGTAGATTGTCAATCAATCATGGTTACCCAGTATTAAGAAGATTTTTCATTAAAGTTTGTCGCCCACAAAGATTATTGCCGATCGCACGGCGACAATCACAAAATAAACTCGGTAATAATTCAAGTTCACATGTTGCAATCAAGATTGTTTCACCCAAAGTTAACGATTTACATGAAAAGCATTAGGAATGAGTAATTGTTTACAACTCACCTCTATATTCAGCGTTGCGCACTGTGTTTCAAAGTCACCATTTTGCGATTACGAAGATGGCTTACGATTAGAAGGGCACGATTGGAAGAGCAAGTGCGATCCTCTGCAAAGCAGAGGTGACGTACACATTTGTAACGACCGTTCATTCAACTGCTCTTCGTTGCTCTTTGTCAGAGCTGTGTTAGTTGGAAGCAGGGAAGAAGTATGGACAAAGAATGTACTGCATAGTCTTATCACAAGAAATAAGGGGAGAGTAAAACGATAATGCATAGTTGATGTCCTTGAGCAGTTTAATATTATTAGTGGCATGGTTCTCCGTCCATCTTACGGGCAACATTATGGAATAGTAGAGCTGATTGTAAACTCAAATCATCGTAATATGCTAGGGATTTCCGTACATTTGTATTTCCGTTGCGCTGCGACTTTTGCAAGGCAGAGGCTGGGTTCATACTGAAATGTGAGTTCCGGATCAGTTCATGCACAGCGAAGTGTGCGCTGTGCTGAAATAGTTTCACAAGTTATAGACTAGTGTCGCCGCGTGCGCGACATGTCAAGAACAAGTCTTGTAGGGTGGCTGTTAGATACTGTAGTTAAAAACAACTGTTTAAAGAAAAATTTGTGATTTGTTTACATGTAAATTGATTGATTGCAGATGATCAGTGGAACGCCGCCAATCGCTTTTGTTATATTGCACTGGTTTCTCCCAGTTTTGATGACTGCACCACTTTCCACGTCTCTCAAAGGCTCATATACTCTCGATCTAGAATTTGATTTGTCAAATGATATCCTAGCGGTAACTTTTAACTGAAGCTTAATTTTAACGTAAAGCCACAAGGAAGCAAAATGCGGGAAATCATCACCTTGCCACTTTCATCCACTTCCATTGACCATAGCAAATTGAACTACACGTATACTCTGTTTACTTACGTATCACCAGTCTCACTGAATGGGCGAAAAATTGCATAGGGGTGTGCTCTACACATAGCGAAATGAGGGTTTAGGCTTTAGGTTTTGTGGTCTAGGCACAACTATGCTTATCCACTTTATCCACTCGAAGACTAAATGCGGCATCACGCTCTTTATTTCGCGAAATGTAGATATTGAATGAATCATGTGTGCCTTAGGCCCAAGGCACACCTTACGCGATTCAGTTGCCACACGATATCGTAATTTGCCAGATGCCTTCAAATTCAATACTGGTAGACCTCAAATTCACAGCAGGTGTAACCTTCGTAGGTTGGTAAAGTGCCCTGTTGTCTGTATAGGGTGCTGCATACGAAGGCACAATATCTTAAGGCGCGCACGCAGCTTAATTAGCCGCAGAGCCCATGACGCACAGGATTTACAATGGTGAGGATACGCGTGCGCCGCGTTCGCGCACGCTCATCTAAGACTGCTTCTGCGCCTTCGCCATTCAATAGCCTCCACATTCAGAAATCATATTTTGCACTAAAGGCCTTTGCAAAAATATTTATCATTGTCCGGCCTCATATAATCAGCTTTTAAAAAGCGTCAAATTAGCATCTATTCTTAAGGATTTGTTTCTCGTGTTTTAGCCATTCAAAAATTGCATCAAGTGCACACATGAATGTCCAGTAAGTGCATGCGATGCTGCAGGTCTGCAGCACTTTTTGAATTGAAATTGGTTATATTTTTTTTGAGTTTTGGCTTTGAAAATCGTAGATCAGGTTTTGCGCGACTACGCCGTCTTGTAGAGATTGCTTTGCTTTATCAATAACATGTTTCACACTGCATTTTTCTACTTACTCTGCCACAGAATATAAGAAACGTGCATATCTTTGCATCAGCTTAATACTTCTTCCACGGTCTTTAGTTGCCGCTTTATAGGAGTCGAGCAGTTTTGATCGCTGTTACTCAGTTGCTATGCTCTGCGGTTTTTGAGCATGTGGTATACCGTTGAAAAAATCTAGCTTCATTAGGCGGGGATTTTCTTAATTTTTCAAAGAGAGGCATAATCAATTCGTTTTTTGGTTTTTCAGGCAAAAATGGATATGACTACATTAATTTTTAAAAAAGAGGGAAATCGAGTTAGCCTTGATGAGAGAATGATTGATATGTTTATAAGTATTGTTGCTGTGTCTTGTGTTGCTTTATCTTGTGTAACCTCAATACTGCAAACTGTCGCGGATTTGTCCGCTCCACAAACTGCACATCCCTAACAGCCGTGCACATTCCACGCGGGAGTGGCTATTGTTAATAAATTACACTAAGCTGCCTTGTGATCAGTCATATGAATAACGTCGTAAGCCAGTACGCATATAGACTACCGTTGGAAGAATTGGAAATTGAAGGTTGATTGCGCTTCCAATATGTCTAGTGCACGCCAAAACGGGTGCGCATGGTCAGTTCTTCCCACTGAGAAAGCTGCTCTTATTTTCTGAGTGCTTGAGCGTCATCCTTATAAACTACACAAAATTGAACATTTCTAAAAATTACAAAAGGTCCATCGTAGGTGTTTCAGAATCATACGAAGATTTGAGGTAAACTCAAAGTTAGCCTCGTGGAAGCTTGTAATTTGGAGAAAACCGAAGAAAATTTACTGAATGTTCAAACGCGTGTGTTCGGTGGTTGCTCGACCCCGATTCGAAGACTGACGAGCTCCAGCGAAGGTAGCGGTACCTAAACGTTAGCCTGGCTGACCAAAGCGTGTTATAAATCTAGGTTATCGGCCAAAGGAAGCATATACTAAAACAAATAATTTTCTTTGAGGTAATTAATGTAAATAATTGTCACACTACTCATTTCAGCTTTTAAACATCATGTCTATAATTTCAATCGTCATATCTTTCATAATATGTGTATTTTGTTATGTCCCAGTACTCCTATATATGGTGCGAAACAAAGCGCCGTTGAACAGGTATGACATGCCACAGTTATGCTGTCTCTGTCGGCTCGTAGGTTCAGTTGCGAACTGTCTTAGCGAGCGACTTTATTATGCATTGAAAAACAGCTTCGAAATTCATAGTTTAGGACAAGGAAAAATGAGATTCGTCTCAGCATCCAGGTTGCTGGACTGATAGTCGCATTTCTGCTTATTTTTATATACAATATTGGCAGCTACGTTTTTGTCTATTTAATAGAAACCATGAAACAAGCAGGACTAGTAAGCGATTGTTCATTCAGAGTCGACAACTCACTTTCCTAAATCTTCAGATTGACCTATTAAACAACTGGAAGCTCTTGTATCCGCTTGCAAACGCGTTTTTGTGCTGTGTTCAGCCTTGGATGTGCGCGATTTTCAATGAAGACGTCCAGAAAAGATTGAAGAAAAAACTAGGATGCAGAAGAAACACAGTGGTAGGCATCACCTCTTTCCGAATTTAAATAGAGCCTCCTTTTATAGAACGGCAGCATATTTTTCATCTCTTCCGCATCGGGCGTGGCCACTTTGAAAGCATGATGTTTCTTCGATATAAAAAAGGACCGATGACGCATCTTCACATCTTCTAAGCAACATCATCAAAATATATCTTCTGTACAATCCACTCTAATTGACTATTCCAGTCTACTTCTTTTGTTTACAACTTGTTAGCATGACTATAAAAAACGTTGTTCACGCTATTTGTTGTCTCACGTACATCACTCTTATTCTTTCTGCAAGCGTTCTAACATTTTTGCAGATGTAAAATATTCAGTTGTGATGTTTGCGAAACGTCAGAGAGGGCTTCCTGATGTCCTATGCGAAAGCAAAAATCGCTGAAATTACGCCTCATTTGACGCAAGTGGTGCAACCCCAGAGCTAGTAAGATTGTGGTCGGTTGTACTCTACTTTTATGTGCCATACCAATCGCTCTATCATCATCGTGATTTAGTCCAGAAAAGTTCCACATGTGTGAAAAGCATGATTTGCGGTAATACTCGGATTAAGCTGAGTTCCATTTGTCAATAGTGTGATGCAAGTTCCAATCCGCTAAGTGAAGGCTGCTACGTAGCTTGTATCTAGGGTCTCCAAGTGTGCATAGTGTTTTCAACGTGGCACTACTTTTGGATTTCCTGTTGTACTTTCCGCCCTTTGACACTTAGCTTCACCAAAGTGCCGCTGTAAAAGAGACGGATCGGCAGTAGGTTACCGGGTATGCTGGGGTGGCTGAGGGCGGGGCCACTAGGCGCATAAGGCCCCGGGCAGATTTCACGCGATTTGATCGTCGCGACTGAGTCGCGACGAGACAACTGTTACAACATCATTCCATGCCGATCAACTTGCATTCGGTTGTGATACTTTCCCAGCCCGAAATTTTTGAATGTGAAATGAAAATGAATGGAAATCTTGGCGATTAGATCGCGACGACTAATTCGCGTGAAGTCTGTCCGAGGCCTAAGAGCGCACTCACGGAGATTACTATGAGGTTCTACAACGACCGATAACCCTGGCAGCAGTTGCCGGCAACCTATAGCCGTTACCAGACAGTGCTCGGATACATTCTTCAAAAAATCACAGAAGACAAGAAACACTACACGCAAAGGAAAAAATCGAAAAAATAAAAATTTTGAGTACTCATGTTGACAAAACTGTCGTAAATTTGCTGGCTATCTGTGCATTTGCGAAAACAATCATGCTGATGGGTAGGCCCTATTGTGCCCTACGTAGTGTGAAGCAAATTTGAAGACTTTAAGGGGATACAGGATTTTTCTAGAATTAAAAAAAGTGCAACGGAAATTACCGCCAACCTAAACGATGAATGTGATGTGGCAGGTAATTCACTCGTGACACTTACTTAATACAGCAATGGAAAAGGAAGGGTGATTTGCTTTTCAGTTAGTTCACACTTGTGCCCTCGAGTAGCAGATCGCGAGTACAACACAAACGTTGCGGACTACGCGCGGCTAACATGTTGCGAGAGCATGACTTGTACAGGCATTGTAGAGCCTAATTGCTCGCGCCGTGCTTCAAACACCAAAGCCGATATCCGTCAATCTCCATCTCGCTGCTCGGGCGCATTGCACCGCTATATACACGGCCCTGGCAGGCGAGAGCGCTCAACCTGTGCTATACGAAAGGTTGGTTTGCATGGCCCAAACGGGCATCAGGGCCCAATCTGTCGAGATCGGGCCTACTGTGCCCGACATGGCCAAACTTGCCAGATCGGGCCCTCGAGGTTTGAGACAATACGGTGATGATGGGAAATTCTGTAATTACTGTTATCTAATCCGGCCTTCTATTTTATACAAATCGAGCGTACTGTTTCAAATAAGCCAAGAAATAACACTTTTGATTACTTTGCACATTTCTGCAATTCTAACTCATCCTTGTGTCATGGATAGACTTACAATACAATATTATTCAATGTTTACCATGTTTAGAACGAATTGGCCGTTTTCGGCACTTTTTAAGAAAGATGACTAATTCCTCAGTCTGACTTTATTATTGCTGAAGTAATCATTAAAGGTGCGTATAAATACAACTGTGCTCGATGACCGCAAGGGAAGGAAAAACAGCAAAATGAAGGGTTTTTATGCGTTTGCGATATGCACAGGTAGTTTATGCCAACAGGCGTCTTTGATGTCGCCCGCTCGCATGTTGCCGTGCTGCTCTCCACCGTAGGATCCTCAAATGAGAGCGTACTAGAGTTTGATAAATACCGCTTTAGATAGTGGTAAAAAACTGTACCTCTACTTGTGAAGAAGTGAGTTGCACATCTCCTTTCTCGGAAATGCTAGCATCTATATCGCTTCACTTCCACCGTTGATACCAGCGGGTCATTGCAGGCATGCTGATTTTTTCCCATGGCCCATTACGTCTGTGGTAACTTGAATGGTCTCACGGGATGTACTGCGCAGATGCTGCTCAAGAATTGTAAATTGTCGAAGTGATTAGCTTCTCGTTTGCAAGTATAAAAATTACCGGACATATGAATGATTTTATGCAAATATTGGCTAAACGAGAATAATACAGTGCTGGCCAAAACTATAGACCCACTTTAACAACTGCAGTTCATCTTCTTCTCAACGAATCGATCTGATGGTACAGCTGCGTGTTTAACAGGCTTCCATTAGTGAATAGAACGGATCTCGCTTTCGTTTGATTATTCAGAAAAAAAGTCAAAAATTTCGAAAAAAGCAGGCTCGAAGGGTGGCCAAAACTATAGATCCACCTAAAATTTCTGTCTACTAAAGTAATTCTCAGCTTCCAAAGTCTTTTGTGCATATACATAGTTGAAAGTGAAAGCAGTGGCTTTAGTTCAGCTGTGTCATACCTTTATAAGGAACGCTTATCTGCTTTTTTTTCTCTTAAAAATACTTTCATGCGTACTTTGTTTCCGAGAATGTGTTTTTCAAGCGCTTTTTTCACTGATTTGAAAGTGATGGGCTCCATCTATCAGATGCTTAGCAGTGTGAGCAGTAGAAAAAAATTCGAGTTTTCGCATCCAAAGCGCAGCCGACATAGATAGAAACACTGCGTTCAAATTTATGCCTTCAAACTCTTTCTGCAATGTTGTCATGAGCGTGAACTGGAGTAATGATATTGTTAGTATGTATGAGAGTCCGTATGCAGTGGTTGCAGATTTCTGCAAATCCTAATATGCAGGCTAATCAAGGACTTCATCCTGCAAAAAGTGATTTGCAACAAGCGTTGAAGTTATTTCTGGTTTTGACCATAATGCTTATGTGAGTCACAAGGCAACATACAGTACAAGGTGTATTCACTAGTCAGCAGTTAAATAGTGGCGAAATTCAAGGAAGCTATCTTCTATTCCCCACAGTATAGCGGACGGAGCTTTGCCGACGTTTGCCAACGTGTGCGCGTCGCAGTTCTTGATAGCTAGAGATTACAAAAACCAATGCTCTAAAGTGGAGGTTCAACAGGTTTTTCAACGTGTTCAAATGTCTGCAGGGCCACGCTCGCTATACGCATGGAAAACACCTATACCACTTGATAAGTACTTTGAGTTTGCCGAACACACCGCAAGACTTATGCTTTGAAAAAGAATAAGAATGCGATCGCGAACAATCGTGGTAGTTTACAATCTTCTTTTAATGCGAATAATCTATCATAACTTATAATAACGGGCTAAGAATTGTTTACGTTTGTGTTTGTGTGTGTGTTGTGTGTGTATGTATGTGTGTGTGTTGTGTGTGTATGTATGTGTGTGTGTTGTGTGTGTGTATGTATGTGTGTGTTGTGTGTGTATGTATGTATGTATGTGTGTTGTGTGTGTGTGACGAAATTCGTAGAGCGTGTTCCAGCCAACGTCCTGAGCCCAAATTTTGCATAGCGCACGTTACCAGCGTGGAAGCTCACTATACAAAAGCGTGAGCGGATCCGTTGAGTGGATCCATTGAAAATTGCGCCTCAAACGGATCCACTTAGCTTCTGGCCAGCAAATTTGGGCCCGTAGTACTACTTTTTGCAAAGTAAAGGATGTATTTGACAAGCTAATGTGCAAGCCATGAACGCTGGCCTAAAAAAGTAATGAAAAGTCTACTACTTTACGAAAAAAGCGCCAAAAAGCATTCGCTGTAAACTGTCAATTTTTCAAGATTTTACCTAATCATCTGAGAAGATTTTTGCTCAGAGATGTAGCCCACTATGTTTACTGTCCTTATGGCGACTACCAAGACATAAAAATTCCAAAAACCTATTCAAAATTGCATCTGTTCTTCTGGGAAAGATTTTATCCACGCGAAAATACCGATCTCACATGGAAAACCTTTACGAATGAGTAGGTGTTTACGAATTATTCGTGATAACTTACATAGCGCGATGAGTTTCAATTTCGTTATTATGCGAGATTGAGTAAGGCTTAAGAAAGTAGCGCCAGTGCGAGCCTCTGCGAAACACTGGTATATGTATATACAATTGATTCAGCTGGCTGAGCTTCGGCAAAGGCGGGCTTCGTGACCTAATTAAGGCTAGGTAATGATCAGAGAGCACTCGCGCGCGAGAGACGCAGGTGCGTCGTGGGCGCGAGCAGCATGCCCTAACGGAGCTAAACCAGTTGAATCAAATATATATATAACTCAAAAATTGTCAGTTTGGAGGGTATGTGCGTTATAGAAAAAAGGGGGGGCTCGCAGTGTAGGTGACCAATGACTCGGGCTGGACCGGGAAACCCAGCTAGTGTTAAATAATGCTTCTACATTATTTTGAGCTTACAAAAATAGCGTACACCAATTTTGAAGGCAAAATTTCCAGCGCAGGCTTGCTGTTAGGTCTATCTGGAATGCACTTCAAATAAAAAAACTCGAATTTTTTTCTACTGCTCGCACTGCTAAGCATCTATAAGATAGATGGAGCATTATCACTTTCAAGCCGTCAAAAGTGCGACACCCTCTATAAAAATACATTCTCGGGACAAAATACGCTTGAAAGAATTTTCAAATGAAAAGAAGCCGATAAGCGTTTCTTATAAACAGCTGGACTGAAGCCACTGCTTTGACTCTCGACTATGTATATGCAAAAATTTTGAGTAGATCTATAGTTTTAGCCAACCTTCGAGCCTGCTTGTTTCGAAATTTTGATTTTTTTCCTGAATAATCAGGCGAAAGCGGGATCCGTTCTACTCACTAATGGAAGCCTGTTAAACACACAGCTGTACCAAATTTCAGATCAATCCGTTGAAGTAGATGAACTTTGGCATTTTTTTAGAGTGGATCTATAGTTTTGGCCAGCACTGTATGTTTTAACATCATTTGAAAGATTCTATCATCTCGCTTATCTGAGAAACTTACGGTTATCTAAGTGTCCCATCCCCATGACTTTCCCTTTCACGCTAGTATTGAAAATTCTGATCGTGCTGTGTGAACTGCTTTAAACATGTTTAAAGTCATTTGCTTATACTGTTTTGAAGGGCACGAAACGCTGACTCCTCGGCCATGAGTATCCGCTGCCAGTTTCCACGAGGAGTCATGAGAGTTTTCCTTAACATTTCCTAGGGCTTGATTGGAGCCCCTTTATTGTCGGATCACTTGATTAATCCATCTGAAAATACCCACTCCGCTGCCTCATATAAACACTAGAAAGAAAACGAGTGGTTTTACGCTATTCAAGCATTCGAATTTTCGCTCATAAAAAGCTTCATAACACCATGCCCCCGCGACCGCAACGGATAATGAAGGCTAAATTGGAATTTGTGATATATGCCTTGCGGTATACCCTTCATTTCATAAAGTCACTTTGACTAACCATTCCCATGTCAGCAACATCTACGTGTATCAAAAAATTTTAATATTCCATCCATACATAACAGTGGAGCCCTTTTGCGCTTTCTGAATATTTGAAAGAAGAAATATTAGGTCATTCCGAAAGTAATTTCGCTTTTTTTAAACGGGCGCCACATTTAATCGAACAAAGGTTTCTGAGAGATCCTAGAGGCATTCAATGCAGATTTTCATTCTCTTTCTAATGGTTATGAATTTCCTGCAAAACAATCAATGAGCTTTCAGAAAATAACCAAAACTTGCGACCCATGCATTTGAGATGGTCAAGTTACTTTCATGTCAATCCTCAGAAGGAGTTCAAGTAACGATTCGATAGAGTAAACCTTATAGAATACAGCACTACTTTTTCCTCTTTCTCGTAACTCGCCGTAATTTTTTAAAAGATTTTTTTGACAAAACCATCAGATCTTGGCAGGCCCACCTCAGCCACAATCGCATCAAACATCATAATTTTTCATAATTTGAGACTACCAGGATGGCACTATGAGTTAGCATTAATTTTACAAAGCAATTGAGGGTTTACGGGTTCGAAATATCAAATTTCGAGTTTTTCGGGTACAGCCTGGGGCTCGCTAAAAAAATGAGTTATGATGATTTCTCCCCGGAAACTAAACGAATCGGAAACAAAAAACACCTATTAGAAAAAGGAGAAAGTGCTGCATTGAATAGTGCTCGAGCTGCTCTTTCTTTGATGTTCTACGTGGATTTGGCTGCCCAAGTATGGAAATCGGTAGCATCAGTTAAAATTCTATTGAAAATGTATGACAAGCTATGGAAAAGAGAAAAAAGTTGCACTGTATTCTATAGGTTTACTCTATCGAATCGTTACTTGAACTCCTTCTGAGGAGTGACATGAAAGTTTTAAAAAATTGTGAAACTTGACCATCTCAAAAAGCATGGGTCGCAAGTCTTGGTTATTTTCTGAAAGCACATTGACTGTTTTGCAACAACTTCACAACCATTAGAAAGAGAATGAAATTCTGCATCGAATGCATTTAGGATCTCTCAATAACCTTTGTTCTATCAAATGTGGCGCCTGTTGGAAAAAAGCGAAATTACTTTCGGAATGACCTGATATTATAGTCAAAAACATTCATCTCTCCGCTTTCAAGCTCAGAGTCTCAAATTCTGTTACATGCATGTGGAGCATGATAAGCGCTTCCAAAAATCATGCACTTCAGTGAACACCGCGTAAAATTTTTAGAATCAAAAAATTGAATAGAAAATGCGTGAACTTTTCGCACAACCTCATATTCCATTCGATCAATGAAGTAAGAGGGTCAACCAGAAATTGCTGGCGCTAACACATATGCATTTTTTGCTAGAGTGCGGTTCACAATTATGCGAACACCCCGTATTTTGGAAGTTTGAAAAAAACTCGAAAAGCGTCAGTACTACGCGAAAGAGAATAGTCGAACACGGTATACGCGGCACATGTATGTTTTTGCACCGAATGCGAATTTTTAGTGGTTCATAACCATACAAACACTTCAAACGAAGCTCATTTTGAACAACAATCTGGTGAGTCAAAATTTTTTGTAAATTCACAGTAACAAAGCAAGAGATATGTGCTACGGACTGACCAGTGCAATTCAAAAAGGGACCTTTACTTTTCTCAAACGGCTCAAAAACCGTTTAGAGCCAGTGCTCTCAAGAAGTGGGTTTTTCTGCGGTTCAAGCATTCTAATTAGCTTCTACTAAAACCATGAGATAAACTAAGCGTTTTCAACAGATATTTTGTCTGACGCACTTATACAATAAATCGTTCTGGGAACGACAAGCAAAGGAGAGAAGGTTCTTGCGACGCCAGACGCGGGGCCCAGAATAAAGGCACAAAACAGTGGAACTGAACAAAAAGTTCAAATATCCAGACTTCCTCACCGGTTTAAACAAGTCAGGACGGAGCCATTGATTACATGTTCGGACACTTCTCGTGCTGCCGGGAACTCAAAATCATGCTCCAATTAAACAAAAGCCTTATTTGCAATTAAAACGTAATCATATAAAAAAACTCAGTGTGTGGGTGTGCAGTAGAGAGTTGGAACCATTTATGAAAAACTGTGGAGAATTTATGTGAGGTGAATTCGTGGCAAACTTGTTTTAGATTTAGCTAGCATTAAGGCCAGGTGAACGGCCACCCGAGGTGGCCGTCATCAGAAAATGTCATAAATTGTTCGTTTTCACATAGTTCTTCAAACTTTTTGGCATAACTCTACTCTAAATCCCCTTATCCATCTAGGCGTTCTTCCGCTGCAAACCTCTCCTCTCCACTTGGTCACAGCCCCAGAATGTTTGCTTGCAGCAATGCTGTTCCAAGCGCGCAGTGATGCGCGGCGGGCACAGCATGCCACCAAAGCAAACCATACAAAACCACGGGTTTTTTTTTTCGAGTTCTGAAAGGTTTGCAGTTGTATTCGTTCAATGAACCTTTTCTGTAACCATCCTATAGGGCATGTCGAAGGAGTACTGTGCAGTCAAAGGGACTTTTAATGTTAAGAATTGCTAGGGTCACCTCGTGGAGTGCGTTGCCCCCAATGCTCATGGCCAGGGCTAAAATAATTGCATTCCATATTCGAATTTGTTAATCATTTACTCAAATCTACGACATTCGCATGGAGCTTAGCCATTCATCAGCATTGATTATTCTAGTACCTGTAATGTCGAATCAATACAGTCCCAAAAAAATGTGAACACTGTTTGATCGTTAATAACTCCGTTGCTTTTATGTCTTTCGCCGAGCTTTAGGCACCATTTCGTAGACCGTGGTTCAACTTAGATTTACAGTATGAAGCAAAACTCCGATCTCCCTTCGCTACTATTGGATTACGGTAGGAACTTCCAGCGTGTGAATCCATTGTGAAATATGCCATCTGATAAAATTTTTTCCAAAAAATCTGAAAAATCGTGTACTAGGGTTTTCGCGCACGCTGAATCCATTACACAACTTTTTACGGGAGTTTTTAGCTTTTTTGGCCGGGTAATCACATTTTTGACAAATGCTGGGAATTCTGTTATTACAGTTTACCTGGATAACTTCGGAAAGAAGCGTCACAGTACAGTGGAAATTTCATATTCGAAATCAGCGGCTTCCATTACCATAGCACAAGAGCTTTTGGCTTGTTTGGTTTTGTTCCGAGGCAGAATGTGGCCTCTAATGGCCTAAAATCCTTGTCAAAGTTCCTACCGTAATCCTACGGTAATGAAAAGCAACCGATGATTCGCTCCATACTACAAATCTAAGTTGAACTTCGCTCTACAGAATGGTGTCTCAAGCTCGGCGAAAAACATGAAAGCAAGGTAGTTATTAACGGTCAAACAGTGTTCACATTTTTTGGGACACCCTGTATATCTGCTCATTTTTCATGATTTGCGATCATATGAACAAGTTTTGAGCTGCTATGACGGTGAACAATTTATTATTGAAAATTCTCATTTCAATCTCTCTACATCTCCAAATGCACTCATAAATACGAAGCAAGGGATTTTGAACTCAAATGCTAGCCATAACGGTGTGCTGATGTTGGGTAATGGAGCCCCTCCCTGTACAGTTTAGCCCTTAGACTGAACCGATGAAGTGGCAGGTAGGGTTTGGGCTACAGTGTACTGGAAGGGTCTGCCAATCCATTGCCCATCAGCAGTCCACGGTAAAACTTCGCAGCTCAATAGCTTTGTTTATGCAAACAGTGGTGATAAGACAGTAACGCAATACATGTGTGTTTACACTCAGAAACCATGCACCTTCATACGAACGCTAATCTGAAACATTCCTATGATAGAGTCTAAAGCGTTAAGCCGAAAAAGCTAATTTTAGTACGCCCTTTTTCAGGAAAATTCGAAAATGAGAGCAAAGTTGAGGTGAAGGATATGGGGTTAGTCAGTTAAAGTTCGGAAATTTCGTTGCACTCATGCCTTATTTTGCCTGACGCAGCATTTCAATTTTTCCTTTCTTTTTATTTCCATTTTAGACTTGAGGTAATCTAAAAAATCTTGCAAAAAAGCAAGATCATGGAGGATTTCAAAACCAAGCTTGTGTAGCTTAGAGGAATGACAAGGGGAAAAATAGAGAAGAACGCGTAAATTTCTCCTATAACAAGTGTATCTTTAAACTTGTTTATGGATTAGTGAATCAGTAATCAAAGATGCTAGATCACTTCGGGACCGCACGGCGGTTTCCCGCTATCCGATGTTTCTTGAATTGGCGTAACGATCCTTTATGTATTATATATACGGCTGACTTGAACTTAGTTCATAGTCCACCTAGCAATTTCTTTGTTTCGGGTGCTTCTTGGAGAGCTCCAATCGGATATGCCAGTATCGCTTGACTTCACGGCCATAGTTTATAAACTGTGGTGGGATGTCTATGCAGAACTGAATGGGAGACATGCCCTAAACAACATATTAGTGTTTCACGACTTAGCACTAGATAAGAACCGGAATACTGTAGGCAAAGCAATGTTGGCCTACTCCTACATACGTATCTCCATCTTTGCAATCATGACTAGTTTTCAAATTTACAAGCGCTGTTTTCAAAAGACATGAAATACGACAAAAAACCGAAAAAGAGACATTTTCATATTTTACCTTATCTTTTGTAATCGAGTTTTAGTAGTCTAGCATTTGTGTTATCTTATAAATATGGTACTACGACTTCTTTGGGAATCTAACTATCGGCAAAGAGATAACGAACGTACGGATCGATTGCACCAATGCGTGATGCGGAGGTATGGATCGATTTGGGTTATCTCTGCAGCACTGCCATGGACTTTAGCTACTCCAAATCTGTCCGGTTTGACAGGTCCACCCATCCATCCATCAACAACTAAAATCAAAATCTGAACTGAGCTCAACTTTACAGTTCTGACTCACAAAATTCCGCTTCGTCCAACCGTACTTTCGCATTAGTAAACGGTCTATCGTTACAGCGAAATGTCACTGTTGCCCCAGCTGACTGCATGAACCCTGTGAGTTCAGGCGGCAGTATTTGGGAGTAGCATGATGCGAGAAGGTACAAGAAGACCAGTACTCGCATCCTGCATTTATGTCTTTTATCTGCTATGTAATAAGAAATGGTCTAAACTCGACAAAATCCACGTAAGTCTGGTAGCTAACCACTAAAAAGTTAACGCGTCGAGTTAACACTTACATGTTAGTGTTTCAACGACTTAGCACACCAACTTATTTACCAAACCTTGCTGACTATGATTGCAAGGTGCTGCACTCTGCTACTGCATGTTCTTCATGCTACTGCGGGAGATTAGATTCAAAAAATTGTAGAAACATATCATTCGATAAAGCAAAGCTCCTAAAGAGGCGGGCATACATCATGCGATTTCATCAACTCGCGATTCTCACAATACAACAACTGCTACGAGTTCATTGCATGCAGAGTATCTTGCATATCGATTGTAATGGTTTTCCGACACGACTAATCACGACTAGTCACTACAGCGAAATGCAAGATGATCTGCATGCAATGATCTCGTATCTAACAGTTGTTTTGTTGTGGGAATTGCGAGTCGATGAAATTGCACAATATATGCCCAGCCCTTAAGTTATTCTTTGAACATTTGCACGATGGTTTCTACGTTTGAGCTGAAAATATAGTATCGAAACTTTGAAAAATGAATTTTACCACTCTCAGACTTTTCTATACCTATACTTTCTTCATACAACGATAGGAATATTGTATTTTTCTCGTAGCTGAAAATAAAAAAATAAGAGAACTGGAATGCTGTAGGAAGCAATGTTGCTGCTCATAAATAAGTAAATCTGTCTTTGCAAGCATAACTAGAGAATTTCATTTTTTACGAGCGCAGTTTTCAAGAAATATGGAAAGATGGATGGAAAGAAGACATTTTCGTATTTTCACCCTGCTTCCTCTTTCGTATTCTGTTTACAGGAAGAATACAGTGACTGTTCTTGTAAATATTTGATTAGGAGAGTAACAGTGAACAGATTGGAGGGGTGGGCTTTTATAAGGGATTTCGATTGTTGAATCTTTGAAATTTTTAGACCTTGACTTCAAACTTAGCATGAATTAATCCTTGCGCGGGTGCTCTGATTCCATCTTGTAGGGCTGCATCGCTCGAACGAACAATCTGATCTATCAGAGAGCATCACTGGTAGCAAGCTTCTTCAGTTATGGGAAAACAAGACTAGACTTATTCTTTTTTGCAAAATCGATTGAAACGAAAAACCATCGAAGAAACGAAAGTGTGCCGTAAAGAACGGCTGTTTATCTATTTATGTGAGCAGCTTCGATAAAATTGCAGTATGTTTTTGTTTTTGATATAAGAACTTGGTAATTGCATTAATGTTTTGCCATCAACAATTCTATGAAATGTTCGGAAATGGCATGGCGATGAAATTCTAAAAAAGACAAAAGCTTCTGCATAAAGCGGAAACTCGATTCTTCCCCTCTAACGCATTTTTACAAGATCGGTCTCAGTATTCTTCGCAAAGTCAAACGCTGTTTGAGTGAACTCGATGTGAGGAAGTGCTAATGCACTGCAAGAGCAAGAATTTGCGCCATATTCTTTCTTTTCATATAAGGCAGCTCATAACTCGTCAAAGAAGTCGCCGGACGGCGGCGGACTGCGGCGCACTCCGCTGCTTTAGTGGACTGCGGCGGAGTGCGGCAGAGTGCGCCGCAGTCCGGCGACTTTTCCGACGAGTTATGAGCGGTAGTAGGTTAGCTAAAAAAAATGGTTCGGTCGTAGTTACGGTTTGTAAAAATTTCACCGATTGATATATGTAAGAATATTTAGTACCTTGGAAAGAGCAAATCAAGTTCGGATAATACTGCGTCAAAAAAACCATTATTTTGACAACGAAATTGCACGAGAGTGAAACAGTCAAATTCTTTCATCAAATTTTCGACAAATTAAGCCCCGAAAAACGAATTGGACTGGAGCTCAAAATGCACATTTAGCATTCAAACAACAAATTTTGAATTTTGCAAACAATTTGCTCAACAATAGATGGTTAAATTCAAGCACTCTGGATTACCCAAAAACTGGCTTCCATGCAGAAATGCCTGCAAATTTTCACAATTGCTACAGAAAGTCACGAGCAGCAGACTACAATCTCTTTTGTGGTTTGCGATGTAGCCAAGATTTGTATATTTAACCACTAAATTACTCGTCCATGCAACGAAAAAAATTGAAAAAAAACAAATTTTTCGAGGGTTAGCGTTATAAGGGCATAATCGCTATTTATTGACGATGGAAATAATTGAGCATCTGTCACCTGAAAGAGGGTTGATGCTACCTCCTCAGAAAAAAACTCATTTAAATAGCGCTGCTCGTATTGCTATGAAGTTTCGAAGTTGCATGAGAAACCGAACTTATTTATTGAAAGGATAAAGGATTCGGCGTCTTCAGAACTTTCTGCGGGCATGCACCGAACGCACACTACTTCATAGTCGAAGAGGCAATTGTATGCGTGCGAGCCTATTACAATGACTTACAGGGCCGTTGACCGTTTATCAAGTCAGTATTATCCTCCCGATTACTTTGGTACCAATTTACTGGCTCCAGAGGGTAGAGGACTTGGTTGACCCAGGGGCGGGGATCGAACCTGCGTCCAATCTCGTCAAAGCGGCGCCTCATACCACTACTCCTCTCGTCCCCAACTTTATTAGCAAACCAATATTTCAAATCAAATAATAATAGCGAGCTCTTATTTCATCATTATCAGCTCCAAAGCATGAAGGAGTGAAGTGAAATAAAATTTTGCCTATGTAAACTTCCGAACCTATCAAAGTAACCTCGTGAAATAGGCAAACAGTTACTACTTCGACTGAGGCGGCGTTCAGTCATTTCCTCTACTCATCGATCCGCATTTTAATTTTTCTCTCTTTCTTACACTGAATCGCTGCAATATGCCACAACAATTTCGAGCACCACTGTAAATGCATGTTCTTTGCTTGGAAAAAATGAATTTTTTATTGCATGAAATTAGAGACTCTCAGCAATAACGTGGATACCTAGTAGTTACCTGAACACGATCGCATTACAATCTTATTTATAAAAAGAATATGCCAATACAAAGGAAAGTAAATTTCTCAATATGTGTAAGCTTTAGACTGGCAAGAAATTGTACAAAGGGATGTGATGCTGTAACTTTTGCCCTAAAACCCATATCATTCCTGGCCTCTCCACTAATTTAAGGCTTTATGAGTTGCTTCTGAGCAAGGCCAATCAAAAGGACCCGTTTAACAGTACAATTTTTTCCTTCTTTTTCGTAGCTCGCCGTAAATCTTTTGAAGATTTTTTCACTATTTTTTCTTTTTTTTTACTACTTTGGATTTTGGCAGGCCTTCGTCACCCACAAAATCTCCAAACACCTCATTCTTCGGACCTTGAAACTTCCAAGATGGTTTCATAATTCAACACTATTTTTTTACAAAGTTAACGAGAGTTTACGGATTCGCAATATCATTTCGAGTTTTTGGGTACAGCCTGGGATGCGTTTGAAACATGAGCTATGAAAATTTTATCCTTGAAAACTTTACGAATCGGAAGCAAGGAACACCTACTACAAAGAGGAGAAGAAGCTGCATTGACATTCAAGCTGCTCTCCCTTTGATGTCTACGAGGTCTCAGCTGACCATGTATGGAAATTAGTGGTATCAATCAAAATTCTGTTGAGAAGTATGACGAGCTATGGAGAATAGGGAAAAATTGTTCTGCGATCCTGTAAGATTTGCTCTATAGATACGTTACTTGGACTCGCTCGGAGGGTTTATATAGAAGTTTAAAAAAACTGTAAAATTTGACCCTCTCAAAAAGTATGGGTCGCAGATTTTGGTGATTTTCCAAAAGCTCATTGACTGTACTGCAACGATTTTATAACCATTGGGAGGATGACATGCTGCCTCGAATACTACCAAGATCTCTTAAAAATCTATGTTCCGCGAAATGTGGCATCCAAGCGACATCAGTTTCGGAGCAACCTAATATAATGATGCCTTTCGTGAAATCATCTTTACGATTATACGAGGTGTCCCAAAAGTAAGGACACACTTTTTGATCGTTAAGACTCTCTTCGCACTAAGTCCTTTCTTTAGCACTGAGTATTATTCAGTAGAGAAGGCTTTAACTTAACTTACAGTACAGGGCAAATTACCCATCTCCTTTCATGACTATAGGATTAGGTAGGAACTTCCAGCTTACAGCGTTATTGTGAAATAGGCCGTTTTGACAAAATATCCCAATAAAAATTTGAAAAGTTGTTAGCAGTGTTTTCAGACATGCTGACTTCATCAGACAACTAATTATGAATTATTAAGGGTTTTGTACGGTTCAATTATGTTTTTGAAAAAAAAACTGAAGAAAACGTTGTTGTGGTTCACTTGGCTAATTTACGAAAAAAATTTTTACGATAAAGCGCAGCTATTAATGGCTCAAAAACTTCTTTAAAATTCCTTCCGTGATCTTACAGTAATTGACGAGAGTTGGGTGATTCGCTCCATACTTCAGACCTAAGTTGAAGCTCCTCTACTGAATGGTACTCAAAGCTGAGGTAAAAACTCGGTGGCTGAGAGTTATTCACGCTAAAAAGTGTGTACTTACTTTTGGGACACCCTGTGTAAGTGCTTAGAATGGAGGTAAGTCTGTCTGCATGACGCTATTTTTCATTAGAAGTCGAGCAGCGCTACAGCGTTCCTATACTTCCTGTGCATTACAATTTTCGGTTGGAAAACCACCACTGGATTTTTCAGCTTCACGGCTGAATGCTGTTAGTCCTATATGTGAGAGCATATGCGTCGAGACGTGGATTAAATATGAGTTTTTGACAATTCCGTAGAAGAAAAGTCAAAGAGCTTTTTTGCATCTTGTATAGACGTAAGTTCCAGTGGAGCTGTTTATAAGGCAGCCATTTTATTGACAAATCGTACTTAGTCACTTCATCACGCTTGAAAACTTTGCAAGCGCTTAACTCAAAACTCGGCGCTACGACTTTTAGCAGCTATTCTTATGCCATGCCAAACTGCTGCCAGTGCATGAAGAACTTCTTAACTGCTTCCTCCGTCAATACAATGAACAAAAAGTAGTTTTCGCGTCATTTCTTCTATACGCTCCACTAGCTTATTGATCTTTGCTAGGTGTTGTGTTTGTTGTTAGAGTGCATAAGCAAGTGCATGGAGACACAATTATGCGGCATTTAAAGTATTAGGTCGTAGCTGAACTCCGTCACATTTTCTTCGAACCTCTCCGGAAAATTCTAGAAACTTCGGCAAAGCCTCATGTTTCG
This sequence comes from Cylicocyclus nassatus, assembly GCA_958299035.1. Taxonomy (NCBI): domain Eukaryota; kingdom Metazoa; phylum Nematoda; class Chromadorea; order Rhabditida; family Strongylidae; genus Cylicocyclus; species Cylicocyclus nassatus. Next base: position 60,128,066 of record CATQJL010000305.1, read on the forward strand.
CATTCATGAGGAAGAGACAAAAGGCTACACTTTGCCACCATTGTCACCTACAAGGACATCCAAAGCATAAAGGCAATTCCTCAACCACACTTCAGCATCTTTCTTTTTCCTTTAAAACTTCTTTTATTATTTTCCCATCCTTTAAATCCTTATAAATTTTTGGAAGCATTAGTGCTAATGCGAAGACTTTTAGTTCTTAATTTAAGCTTTACAAAAATGCAAACGGGAATGTCCGAAAATACTGGAAATCTTCAAAAATTCTAAAGTTGATTTTGCAAGTGTGATATGTACATAAAAAGCTATTGCCTTCAGATAATTCAATGAAAAAAATAATTTCTTGCAAAAAAGTTTTACAAATTTCACTGCGTAATGTATGAATAGCTTATGCTACGACCTAATACTACATGAACACAAAGCGTCATTCTCAACCTGAGTCTGCCAGATTTCGTTTGCCTTCGCCTTTTTCTTATCAGTTTGTTTATGTTCTCTTTCATCCATTCCCATAAAAATTTTAACGCTTCCAAGTTAGAGAAAAGCAGAAAATTCTCCTGTGTGAATTAATATATATTCATCGTCTAGAGATTTCGTTGCGTCTCTCCTACTTTTACTCAGGGCTCGGCACGAGGTGGCTAGATGAAAATGCTAAAGACGAAGTCCCCCTTTACTTTTGCGAATTTTTACGAAGTCCTCTTTGACCCTAGACCATAATCCCTAAAAAATCCCCAAAAAATGAAACGTCGACTACAAAAAAACGTCGCAAATTTTGTGTCTTTTCGGCCACAAAAGCAAAAATCCCTTTGCTTTTTGTCCCAAAAACGATATCCAATTGCTTGTAAGCCACCTGTGCCGAGCCTGCTTTTACTGCATCTTGGTTACGCTGGATATGATTTACTTTGCCTGCCTCCTGTCGTTAGCTGAGCTGAAAACCACTGACCTGTTTTATATACGTAATGCCTCAAAAACACTAAAGCGGATTTTTTTGATATTCGTAGCTTCCGCCTCACGCTTACTTTGTCCAGGCGTACTCCAGTCGGCTTGTCAACTCTGATTTATAGGTTAAGTGTAGTAAAATCTTCCTGTCCTTTATTATCACGCTTCGGAAGCGAATACTGATGTAATAGATAAGTACTTCAAACAGTGCTTGTAGTAAAAGCAGATTTTCTTTCATTTAGAACCGCCAAATTATCGAGCTAATTTTCACATCTGCTCGAAAATTCCAAAAATTACCCATTGTTTTTTCTGTAATTGTAGTCAATCTTCACACTCTTCACATCAGATCTTCAAGAAACTTTTGATTATGTGACTTTCCTAGGCCCCTCTACTAGCCTTTAAGGGTTTGAAAGGCTTCTCCGAAAGCACCTCAATTTCTGAAATTGCGTCAGACATGAATGTCTTAAATCTTGAAAAACCTCAAGGTTTAAAGGGCTTGAAAACTTATGATTCTCAAAATAGTCAAGTAATCGCTTCAAAAATATCACGATTTGTAATTTTGGACACAATTTACGCAACTAGAATTTGAACTTCTGCGACTAATATTTAAGCAATTGTTGGGAGATTTAGTTGAGAGTTGCAGCCGCTAGAAAGAAAAAGGGATGCTGGGTAATTAACGTCCAGAACAACAAAATCCTATCTGATCTGAGATGGTTCAAAAAAAGATGTAAAGTTGTCTTTACTTCCTCTCACACTAGCGTATAAGAAAGCTATTATAATATTTTGTTTGGTCCCAACGCAGAGCTGGCAAGATACAAAGTTTTTGCACATCTGCAAAGTGCCTTACAAAGCACAAAGGCAACCTGCAACTTCTACTAGTGAATCCTATGAAAAAAGAACACAAGAGATTTTACCCCACCAAGGTGAACTCATCTATAATAGATGCTTTCTGTTGATCGGAGAAAATTATCCATTAGTCCGTGACTACTATTTCAACTGATTCGTAGAAAACTGAATTTGATGACTGTCTCTAAAGCTTCGTGAATTGGCACGGTAGCAATCTTGCTTATTTCGCCTCTTGTAAAACACCTAATATCAGGAGACAAACACAGGGTAGTGATTTTGCTCCTAAACTGTGGTTATCCTAACCTTTGAATGAAGGAGTTATTTTGCGAGCAATCTTGTGCAGTCTCGCATTTGGTATTTGAACTGCATTCAAATTTTTTCATACCATACGTCGTATGTTCTTGCACGCGACTATTTGGACGTAATTCGCTTCTTTCTATTCCCGAGTGAGAGCTCAAAAAACTTTATTCAGCTGATCTAAGCATTCATACAATTACGTCAGAATAAAGTGCTGAAAATTGAATGTCTGTTCAAACCAAATATCCAGAAAAGAAACAACAAAGAATTAGCTGCCGAGGCCGTTCGTTGTGTGATATATAAGGTTGTCTTGAGAGTTTTGTCGGTAAGTTTCATTGCTTACTAAGTCTCACAGAACCCCAATTAGCTCTCTGATCTACTCTATCCTTGTGTTATAGCCATGGCTTTTTGAGCAGCTCAGCAGTAAAGCCATAGCTTCACTGAATTTTAAAATCATTATCCTGATGTTTTCAAAGAGCGCTAGCACCTTTTAGGCAGAGCAAACCTTTGGCTACATTGTAATCATTTTATATATACATGGGCCACGTTTATCAACTCCGTGTATTTGTTTGAGGAAAAATGCGGCTTTTTCATAACGTTTACCATGCAAGATTATCGGGAATTCTAAAAAGCAGGTTTTTGAAGCAAATCACACTTAGTTAAGTTGCATAATTAATGCTTGAACAAACAAGTTTCAGTTTGCAAGAACGTCAGAAGTTTTCATATTTTGCTGCAGTTGCGGGTTTCATGACTTTGCCAAAAATCGAGATTTTCGAAGAAATAATTTTTGAAGCTAAAAACAGCAGATTAGGAAAATCCAAAAATATTACCATATAGTCCGAGTATTGCTTTACCTGCGCCTTACTCAAGCTTTTCCGAAAGGGAATGAAACTCTAAAAATTAGCCGAACTCTGAGCAGAAATGGCGGGTGAAGAATTTTAGCAATTATCAGAAAAAGCATACAGGATCGTGGTTCGAAAATGTAACGACGAAAAAGAGAAGCAAAAACTGCATTAAATGCATGTTGAAACTCATTCAGGTCTTCATTGTGCGTGATTTTACAGTCGTCTGAAAAGCGGACAAAACTTTTGGGACGAATACATAGACGGCCCGATACGTCTTACGATTTCGATTCTATTAGGTCGTACCAAAAGTACTTTCGCTTTTTTTGAACGGCTGCCATAATTCGCAGATAAGGATTCGTAAGTGATCTGGGTACCATCCGATGCACCCATTCTTTAACAGGTGGTTACGCTTATATCGCAGTACAATGAAAGAACTTCCAAAAAATATCACCAAAATCTAAAACCCATGCCTTTTGCCGAGGTCAAGTCTCGCTATTTTTCTAAAATCTTCTATCAAACTTCGAAGACGTCCACGTGACGGGTTGAAAGTGGAAACTTTATAGATCACAAAACAGTTTTTCTCCTCAGACAACTGGCCGAAACTTCCGCAGCGCTTTCGCAGGCTTTCCGCAGGTGACCCGGCGACAATCCTGCGAAAGCGCTGCGGAAACCCTGCAATCTCAGGGTGCAGGGTTTCCGCAGCGCTTTCGCAGGATTTTCGCAGCACTTCGCGCTTTTAATTCGCGATCCGTTCCTTCCATATCAAACTTCCTTTTTGATGCTAGATTTTCCTTTCCATTACTAGGTTTTCGCACCAAGGCATTATTCCTTTGATGTGGAAATTCCTCTAGACTTTCTAGATGCTAAGAGACGTAGACAGCGAGATAGTTTTAACGAGAAAGCAAATAGCATAGTGTATTGTTTCATGCAGGTACCATATAGAATCACAATAGGCCGAAGTTGATAAGTGCAAATTAGCAGATCAATGAAGTGTTCATAAGTAAATATATATAAAATCACAGAAGCATTCGAATATATATGCATAACCGAATAAGTTTGGAAAAGCTGCAGATATTAAGAATTAAAAAACAATGTTATACAGATGGAAAAGTGAAGAATAATGGAAGAATAAGATAAAAACAAGAATAACAATATCATTCACAAAGGATATGCGCTTCAAAAGGAAGATGGTCCTATGGGGCAATAAACCGTTTCCACTTATTGGGTGTTATTTTGACCTTGTCCACGCGACGACTGAAGCCGGCTTCGGAATCCCTTCCTTTCTGTAATGAGAATTAATTGAAATTTTTTGATGTAGATCGTGCCTTGCCGCAGTGTTCCATTTTGCAACTTCTCGCCAAGAAATACGGAGCAAATTAGAACGATTCGCTCAAAATTTTGGGAAATTTCGAAATCTCAACAAGAAAAGCTCTGAGACAGATTTGAAAATCCAAGAGTTTTCTGCAAAAATCAAGGCTTCGCTTCGACTTGAATTTTTTGGAATTTGCAAATTTGGAGCGGCAGAACTTTTGCAATCTAATATTCCACCATTTTCCAGACAAAACAGGTATATGGCAGACTCTAAGGCAGGTATGTGTAAGGGAAAGTTATTATAAATTATTGTTGAATTTTCATAAATTAATGCTCAGAAAATGATACTAATGAACCAAAAGCTCGTCCCCATCCTTTTTGAAAATTCGAAACTTTCTTCCTTCACATATGATCTGCACATGTTTATTTTGAAAGAAGACATGGTTTCTAATAATATCTGAGGTACCTTTTGATAGCTTCAGAGATCGAAGTCGGTGAAGAAAATTACTCCATTTTACTATTCACCATGTTTGGTCGCAAAAATCTGCTTGCATAAAATCGGAGCAACTGGTGTCATAGCTATTATTACCTACTCTTTTTAAGTGTACAAAGATTGCGCTGATTCAACGTCTCTTGAAAAGTTATGATTTTTAAGGAAGCCGTAAAAAAGAGTAAACATGATTTTCTTGGCATTTGCTTCGAAAATCATAACTTTTTTTGAAGAGATTCAATCAGCGCAAACTTGGCACAGTCAGAAAGAGCAGGCTATAAAACCTATAATGCTCCGAATTCCGTTGCGAGTTTCAATTTAACGATTGAACGCAGAAATTTTGAGAAGGGAGTAATTTTCTTCTCCTGCTTCTATCTCTGGAGCTTGCTTCCATTAAAAGGTACTTCAGGAGGTACAATTGGAAACATGAATTCGAAAATAAACATGTGCAGATCCGTTGAAGATGTAGAAAGTATTTGGGAGAGAGAAAAGCTAAAACAGCAAAAACAGAGGAGCAGAGAAGGATAGATACATCAAAGCAGTGGCGGTGCAAGAAACTTTTTCAAGAGATGGCGGGGGGAAACAAAAAATTATTTGGGTTTGTGGGCCTGAGATACCGAACAAAGGGTAATTTAGGAATGGTTGAATTTTCGTGGTTCCAGTTTTGTACGCCCTCGACTTTTTTTAGCAAAAAGGGGCGTGGAGTGAGCCACACTTCGATTGCCTAGACAAACTTTAGAGTTTAGAAGAGCTTTGATCTTTCATTATCTACAGTCGCAGACTACTATGAATATTCTTGACACCCATTATGCCCCACCCCTTTCTTCTGATATATTTCTACCACATTATTTCTATTTTATTCAATCATTCAACACTATTATTCAAAAATTTCAATTTCGACTCGAGCTATTATTTCAAATCGTAGGTTTTGAACTTTTTATCTTTGAATCAAAAATTATTATTTTGTGATGTGTGCGATATTGTGAGAGGGAGAAGATTTAAAATTGAAAGCAGAGAGTAGAAAAGGATAGACACACGAAAAGCAGTGGCGGCGCGAGAAATTTATTTATGGTAGGGGAGGGAGGGATTGAAACTTTTGGATTCGTGGGAGTGTGGCCACTTCCAGCAAAAAAAATTTAGGAATGGTTGGATTTTTGCGGCTACAATTTTTGTACCACCTCGATTCTTCTTTAGCACAGCTCCTTCGAAAATTGTCCACAACTATTAGGTGGAATCAAAAGTGCGTTCGCCAAATTTTCAAAAAATCATAATTTCTTTTCGACTGAGTGGATCTTTTGAGTTTATATTCATCTAAGAGAGGAAATCATTCTCTTTACAACGGTATCTCTGCCAAATTGGCTCAAGAATGTTCGCGAGTAAGCAATTGAAGATTACTTAAAACTGGCATTTTTCAAGCAAGGTCACCAAAAATTCTGAAATTTTTCGATAGAAAATTTTTTTCCGAAATCGAAATCCGAAAACTCGGTAATCGAAAATCAAAATTGCTCTCGATTGGCACGAATTTCTCACAACTAAAAAGAGAAGGTCACTAAACCCATGTTCACATGACTTTCCCATCCCTCCCGACGCAAAACTGAGGCAATTCTCTTTTTTGCTTCTAATTCTCGATCTTTTTTGTTTTTGAAAAATGCACTTTAGTAAAAAGCATAGCTTTCTCTACCGAAAACTACTTTCAGAATTTTTTGGTGATCCTGCTTGAAAAATGCCAATTTTGTGTATTTTTCTTTAATTGCTTCTAACTCGCGAACTTTCTTAAGCCAAATCATTTCAGAAATACCGTTGTAAAGAGAATGATTTTCTCTCTTAGATGAATATAAACGCAAAGAGATCCATCGAGTCGAAAAGAATTTACGATTTTCTGAAAAACTGGCGAACGTACTTTTGGTCTCACCTAATACTTTCAATCTGAAAATTTTTGAAAATATTTCAATATTCACCAAGAGCTTATAGATCATTTTGAAAATTTCGGTGACCCATTATTCTCCCCCTCCTCCTTCGTTTTGATATATTTCCACCCAATCACTTCTGCTTTATTTAGATCCACAGTGCATATTTTCTACAAAGTGATAGTTTTAAATTACTTGCGTTATTATTTCAATCGCACATAAAGCAAAAAAGTTCGACATACCTGAACAAGGGCGTTGTTAGACGAAGTCCCTCCGTTGAGTCCTTTTCCAGCACTCCAGCAGCTTGGTGATGGTTGTGCACACACCTGCACCGATGCCTGAAAGAATATTCAGAATATGGATGAGTACAGGTTTATTGACGCCAACATTGAAGGAAAGAAAAAATAGAGAAAGAAAAAAGGAGGAACAGAAGTGAAACAGTATGGAAGAAAAGAGTGTGCTATACGCTGTGCGTTTGCTATTTCGCAATCGCAAGTGCATGCGCTCTCAAAGTCCTGCGGAAATGTTAGCGGATCAAAGTGCTGCGGAGACCTTGCGAGCCTCACTGCACTTTCGCAGCGCTTTATGGAAAGTGCTGCGGAAGTTCCGGTTTACGATCGCTGTGACGTCAATTTCCTGCGGAAACCTCGCATTCTGGAGCGTGCACTTTCTCAATGGTTAAGAAAGTGCTGCGGAAACGCTGCAAGTTCTGCTTGTCCTGCGGAAGTTCCGGTGAATTGTCTGAGTCCTTTCCCAAAACTTCACGACAAATTTTTGGTGATTTTTTGAACGAATCGGCACAAACACGTCAAGAAACTTCCAAGTGCATTGTAATTGAACATTGATTTTCCAATGCAAATGAGCGTTCGCGGACTCGAAGTACCATACTCGCTTTGCGGGTGCACCTGTAACACGCTAGGACTATGCTTTTTTCTCGAAAACTTTACAATTTGGGAACAAAAAGCGCTTGTCATAGAGATCTGAAGTAACTGCATCGAATGACACCCGAGTTGCTCTCCGGTTGTTGTTCTAAAACAGATGAATGTGATAGCTTAAAAAAATAATTTTGAAAATTTTCAAGAACAAGCTATGAAAGAGAAAAACTGCACTGTATCCTATAGGGTTTGCACTTTCGATTTGTCACTTGGAAGTCTTCCTAGAGTTGTATAAGAAGTTTTAAGAAAGTTTTGCTATCTAGAAAAATAGCGAAACTTAACCTTAGCAAAAAGCATGGGTTTTTGGTGATTTTCTTTCATTGCACTGTTGTATAAGCATAACCACATGATAGAGAATAAAAAAATGCATCGGAAAGTAGCGAGATCATTGGTCAGATTTTTGTTTTGCAAATTGTTGCAACCGTTCAAAAAGCGAAAATGCTTTCAAGACGACCTCATATATTGTTGCGCAGCTCCTTGAACTGATTTGCATACATTTTTGCAATTAATTACCAAAATTATGGATATAGATCAAGTGACCTACTTTGCAAAACAGAATTTCTGAAAAGATCAGATTTTACTAAAATTTTTCAGAAATTCTCAGACGTAGCATTTGTAAAACTGAAAGTATATTATGCTTGACTTTTTGACCATGTACAGATTTTGCAAAATGTTCATAATTTATCTTTAAAAAAAAATGGAAAAAATGTGTCTCAAGATGAATCTACACAATTTTTTGCGTTTGGCTACAGTCACCAAATGTTCTTCTTGCCAGAAACAGCAGTTTCTTGAGGCTTGCCTCACCTTTTAACATTTAGAGAAGCGCATTTTTGAAGAAATTGGTTGGCCTGGCATATAACCTTAGAACGTGCCCCTCATGCTTTCCCTGAAATTTTTTTCAGTATCGGAATTTTACGCTCAATAAGTCCTGCCGCTTTTCTTATTCAAGTTGCCTTTCATGAATTAGCATTAGTACAAGGGCAAGTTTCGTTTCCTTCCAGTTCATTTCTTCATCATTCCTTCGTTCAACGAATATTCGCCTACATCTGCAATGGGATGTCGCCCATCGACACCGAAATCCGCTGCGGCAGCATCACCTGAACCAAGCATTGAAGAGCTAGACGATGATGAGACATCGAAAAGTCGGATGTATCGCCCTTCGACAGACGATCCGCAGCCTCCAGACCCTCAGGATGATTTGAGTTCTGAAGCGCCGAGGTAACTTGAAGACTCACTAACCAATTGTGATTACTGTAGTTAGTTCCCGATAAGTCATGTGACTATAGCTGAGTGATAGAAAAAAGTTAGTGCTGGCCAGAACTATAGATCCGCGTGGAAAAATGCAGTAACTCACTTGGTTTTAGCAAATCGATCTAATTTTCTACAGCTGTGTGTTCAACAATCTACTTTCATTAACCAGAACGCTCCCTTCGCGTTTGATTATTCAAGAAAATGTCAAATACTTAGAAAAAAGCAGGCCTACACGCTGGTCAAAGCTTAGATCCACCCAAAATTCCCATTCAACAAAGTAATTCTTGGCTTTCAAAGTCTTTTGTGCATCTACATAGTCAAAAGTTAAAACAATCACTTCAGTCAAGCAGTGCCATACTGTTGTAAGAAGCGTATCTGCATATTTTTAATTGAAAATACGTCCACATTATTTCCTAACAGTGTGTAATATAAATTTTCAGCTGATTTGGAAGAGATAGGGTTCCATTTATCTTGTGGTAGACACTAGAAAAAAGTTCAGTTTTTGTATTCAAAGAGCACCCAACATAAACCAATGCGCTCGAATTTTTGCCTTCAAACTCTTTCTGCAAAGCTCTCATGGGCATGAAGTGGAAACGCATTGTTTGTAAAAAGAAAAGTGCGGTAATGGAAGCAGATTTCGACAGACCCTGTCATGCGCGCATAATTAACCCATTGACGACGACGCCTAATTTTGCGCGGCGGCGCTGTGAGACGACGCGATTTTGCACAACACTTTAGTGTGGGAAGGTTTCGTGCTTATTTACGAAATGCAACATTGTTTTGTAAACAACTATCAACATTTTCTTAAACGACAGAGCCTATAGGTCCTAAAATGGAAAAAATTATCATATGTGGAAAAAATATTAGACCTGCAAATAGTACGACTTTGCGAGAGGTGTGGGCCACCGGGGGTCCACATCGTCCCTGGCAGCAAAAAGCGCGTAGGCCACCGGTGGTCCACATCGCGTCAATGGGTTAAAAGCTGATTGCAACATGCCTTGTAGTTTTGAATAATTCTAACCAGAATCTTCATGTAAACATGGCAACATGCTATACAAGTTGTTTTCATTACTTGACACGTTGATGACGAGCCATTTTTTGGAGGTCTGTCCCTGTGAACGAGACCTTTCCGCGCATTCCTACACCTGGCCCCATGTATGTATGCATGCAGCCATGCATGAAATACAAAATGTGCAAGCCCCGCCCCCATGTGACAAGCTCCGCCCACTCGGTCAAAAATGTCGGAAATTGCCCAAATTTTGAGAATTCGTGCAAATTCCGCCACTTTTGAATAGTGGGCGGAGCTGGCCACTTGGGGCGGGGTTGCCTGGACGGGGGGCGGGGCCTGGCTAAAAATTGCTTGATGTCTTTGCGTTCGTCTACGTCCTCATCCATGCTTTTTATGAACAAAAAGGGTCAATATGAGAGGCGTAGGAGTGGGCGGAGTTTGCCAAAAGGGGCGGGGCTGTTGATTATAAGAACAAAAACTGAGAGCATTGGAGAGATATGAAATTAAGGCCGCCGCGCACCATTGCGCGGTGTCGTCCACAGGGACAGACTGCCTGCCGCGCACCATTGCGCGGCACTGTCGTCAACGTGTTAATAGTTGAATAGTGACAAAAAATCAAGGAAGGTAACGCTTGGTAAGCTAGTCTGAGAATGCATAACACTATCAATCGACTGCGAGACATATGTTTTGGAAGCAAAAAATACAGCACACTTCTACACTTTATTTACGGTTGTTGTCTTATTCGCTGCTGTGATTCTTGGCTTTCGTAGTGTTTTGGCATTTACAAGTGTTTGAGTTTAATTTTCCAACTTATTAACTTTGGTCATTCGACAGTTTTTAGGCAAAGTTTGCCTATGGGTTCTTCGTGTAGTTACCTATACCCCTCCTCCCCCCCCCCCCCAAAAAAAATATAGCGTTTGCATTGTGCATCCTCAAATAATTGTTCATGAAGTGAACATACTACGATTCTGAGGGTAAGCCGGTGGAAATGTACTCAGTGTTCAAACATGTATAGCTCTTATGTCTTCCGAGCTTTTACGAACATTAAGGTGCAAATAGTACAGTTTTTCTCTATATAGCGGTGCAAAGCTAATCACCACTCTCACTTCATTACTGTGGGCTTTAGATAGAAATTTTCAAAGCATGTCGTACCACTGAGAAATAAAAGTATTCGGGAACAAAAACACAAGAAGCTGAATTTTCTAACACCGAGTCAGTCTGAGTTACTAACCCTAGCTGTAGGATTATATTTCGGGTAATCTGGATAACATTTCGGTTATTTCTCACCAAAATACTATCCTGATTCACCCCGGGTACACTACAGTTGCTGTTTTCTTGTTCTCAAGGACTTGATTTCTACATCTTTTGACATTTTTGCTGAAATTCGCAGAAATACCTATTAAATTTGGCGTGTTTTCAATCGCCACATCAGAAACGCTTAGCTTTTCTTTGGGATCAGTTATGGAAAGCAAGGCTTGTTCTCTTCTCCACCAAAATTTGGACAGTCTGGAACCCGTACTACAAAAGTTCCGCAAAAGTCTGAGATTCTGTGTGAAGGCTAAAGGAGAGTTATTCGAAGTCTGAGTGTACGCTGTTGTTTTGTAGGTTTTTCACAATCTACTTGCTGAATTACATATGTTCATGTTGCTGTGCACAATTTCAGCTAAAGATTTACTACGCTTGAAGATATATGCGACACCCTGTACATAGTCAAAACCAAAACAATCGCTAGTCTAGCAGTGTTATAATAAGGAACGCTTATCTGATTTTTCCACAATTGAAAATACTATGACATGTACTGAAAGTGTGTTTGTATAGGTAATTCCGCAGTTTTGCAGTAGGTTGGTATCGATAGTATCCATTCATTTGATGCTCAGCGAAGTGAACATAAAGAGAAAGTTGGGATTTTGTAGTTGAAGGACACCTGACATAGACTAACCGCAGGCCTGCGCTCAAATCTCTGCCTTTAAAACTAACTACTTTATTTTTGTAAGTCTAAAATAAAGTGGAAGCATTATCTATACAGAAATTTGCACACTATACTCAAGGTTGTTCGAAATTTGCATTTGCGACTTCTCAAACAACCGTAAGTATAGTGTACAAATGTACTTGCTTTGTTTCCAAAACACAAGTCTGCAATTGATTGATAATGTTATGCAATCTTAGAATAGCTTGACAATTGTTAACTTCCTTGATTTTTTGTCACTATTTAGCTATTAAGTAATGCAAACAGCTCGTATTGCATGTTGCCAAGTGATTTAAATGAAGATTTTGCTCAAAATTATTTGAAGGCAGGGGTGGGAAAACGGGAATGGGGAATTTCCACAATTACATGGCCTTCTGGACCAGCTAAATCAGGTACTGTGCTTGAAAAGTCAAAAAAATGCTTGTTGGCGTTTTCCGACCTTCGAGTTGCTGGAAAGGCGGGATTTCCGTCAACTGTACCGTATTGATTGCCTGGGCCGATCAGCCAATTGCCGCCAAAACAGGTGAAATTACAGTATCCTGCAGTCACTGCTGGTTATTGCGGGAATCCCTCGCCCTGCCTTTCTAGCAATCTGCAAGGCTGGTAAACTCCAAAAAAAACAACACTTTTTTGACATCTCCAGAGTACAGGCTTAGCTGGTTCAGAAGGCCACATAGTTGTGAAAAGCCCCAGTCACAATTTCCCAGGCCACTGCATTCAAAGTAACTTCGAGGCATGTTGCAATCAGTTTTTTACAGGATAACAGCAATTATGCCTGCATACGGTTTGTAGAAACCTGCAGCCATTACATATATTCTCTTCTCACAAGCAATGCCATTACTCCACTTCATGCACATGAGAGCATTGCAGAAAGCTTTGAAGGCAGAAATTTGAGCGCACGCTTGCATTTAGTTTATCTCGAGTGCTTTTTAAAAACAAAATCTAAACTTTATTTTTCTAATGTCTAACGCAAGATAAGCGAAACCCTATCGCTTACAGATCAGCTCAGAAACTCACGAAAGAATTTGAAAGCCAAGAATTGCTTTGGTGAATAAGAATCCTGGGTGAATCCATAGTTTTGGCCAACTTACAAGCCTGCTTTTTCCGAAATTTTTGATTTTTTCCTGAACAAACAAAGAACAAGAACCGTTTCTAGTTATTGACAGTAGGATATAAGACACAACTGGAGAAAATCAGGTCATTTCGCTAAGAATCAAGAGAGTTACGGCACTTTTTGCGGGGACTTATACTGGCCAGCATTGTAAACGCTACTGCATGCGAAGCAGTATTAGTTGAGCGGGCGCGAACGCGGCGCGCGCGTATCTTCACCGTTGTGAATCCTGCTTCTTATACCCTCTGCGGCTAATAGAGCCGCGTTCGCGTCTAAAGATATTGCGCTTTCGTCATGCAGCAATATTTTCTACCTAAAAAGTTTGTTCGGACTGCTTTAGATCTATTTATTGGGAATAACAATTTTTTTGATCTTTTTTGTGAGTCTAAATATTGTGTAATAATTTGACTCCACATGTAATCAAACCTGAAGTTCCAAAATTTTCGAAGATAGGTTTCTAATAGGTTTCTAACAATAAGCAAAACACTAAGAATAAGAGGGAACTAACTACGACAGACTCGGAGGGGGGGGGGCGGACTAAGAATATCCCTATATAGGAACTCTACCGTAGAAATATTTTTATTTAGCGAAGAATCCGCGGGTCCAGATCCTCAAGAGAAGGAGCATCTCTGTCAAACAGAGGTCACGCTACAATGGCTGGTACAGGTCATAGGTGATAGATTTGACAAGACATTCGAAGAAGAACCGCGATGGATCGTAGAACGATTGAATCGACCAAAAATGGATGGTAGGTAGACCAGGAAGTGTAAACAGAGAGAATTTCAATTTTAAGCTCTAAAAGGTTAAGTGACGAATCGAAACTCTTAACGCTGAAGTAGCTTTTTGAATTAACGAGGCAGACTTTTTGACCACTTTTCCCTCAAGAACAAATGTGTACATGATTAATTGCTAAATTAGATCTAATTACTCGCCTCTGTTTCAGAACTCGCAAATACAACGATAATGAGGGTAACATTCGGTTGGGAGGATCGTGCTCTACCGAAGAATGTCATTGTTAAGACGATACCCTCCAAGGACCTTCGCGATGACGAGGAATCAAAATTCGCTTTAACGAAATTCAAAAGGTGCTCACTTTTGAGAACAATCCTTGTAGGATTGCCTTTCCCGTATAGTCGCTTTAAAATAGTCGTAAGTTCAGCCAGCAAAAAGACTGGTAAAGTGACTTTAAGCAAAAAAGGGTTTGTTATTATGACATGAAAACAAAATGTCTTCTCAAATAGAGGTTGTAAAAGCATGTGCCCATCTGAACGTCAGTATATTTATTTTAAAGAAGTCGTTTGGATACCATTGGGACAAAATCTGTAGAGATGGCTTGAACTTAAGTTTACAGTAGAGAGCGAACTACCGGTCGCTCTTCATTACTGTAGGGTTACGTGGGAAGTTTCGGCGTGTGACGTCGCTGCGGAAACGATGCCTTTTGTTTGTTTTCCAAATTTTTCTAAAATTTTCAATTCGACGATTTCATCGTCGCGATTGATCGCGACAAGACAACTGTAACACTATTTATTTATTGCATAGGGAAGACCCTATGGTAACACAGAACAACAAAATCAAATCAACTTAACACAATAGAACGACCTTTTTGGATCACAACAAACAGAGAAGTGAAGGTATTAGTAGGAAGACCGGAGGTAGCTTCTTAGAATCTTTTTGAACAGTTATAGCTTAGGTACGAACATCTTCCTTTGCAAAATTATATCCACATCATGGGCCACTCGTCACGTAGAGAAATATTTCTTGCATTTAACCTTGCCCTTGGCGGTATGACCTTCCTAGCTCCTCCTCCTCTAGTAATGGTGCAACTAGTGGCAAGGAAATTTCTTGCGTCAAGTTTACATCCTCCAAATAGTATTTTATGCACCATGATCAAATCGAATTTTCTCCTCCTGTAAGCAAGACTAAGAATGCCTAAGTTTGGATTGCGAACCCGACTGTTTGATAACTGATCGTATCTAAATCCGACCGTCCTGATCAACAATTTTCTAGTAAAGCTACTTTTCTGAATCATCGATTGTTTCTCGCGTGTACGGACTATACATTACGGTACCGTTTTCCAAGACAGGTCTTATGTAGGTATTATATGACCTTAATAAGGCTTCAGTATCGTTGCATATGAAGCATTTTAGTCTTTCCCCCTGAAATAGGCAGATCCCATCCCTTTGACAATACAAAAACCTCATCCAAGGTGTCTCGTGACTGATTACGACTAACTTCATCCTTGACTGTTCTGTACAATCTAAAAATTAGCAAATGCGCAACAAAAACACCTTTGGACAGCGATATAAGCGGAAGCTCGTATGTATATATATATTGAAGATAGGCCAGAGTGCTTCCTTGATTCCATCTTTCTAGGAGAAGAGAAGGTCTTCTTGACATGAACTACAAACGTCCGGTCTTCTCTTAAAAATGCTTCAATCTAGGATATTATTCTCAGACGTATTCCTACAGTTCTGAAGGTTGAGCCAGAGTGCGCGACGTACGCTGCGTACGTGACGTACGCAGCGTACGCTCGGTAGGTTTCATCAGAGGAGCGTACGCGGCGTACGCTGTGTACGCCGCGTACGCCGCGGACTCTGGCTCAACCCTGAGCTTAATCATTAGTTTGGCATGTGGCACTTTATCGAACGCCTTAGTGAAATATATGTAGATAACGTCAATATTTTGTCCCCTATCTAGTTGCAATGTCTAATCATAAAGCGCTTGTAATATTGCTGTAATCGTCAATCTACCACGTTGAAATCCATGCTGTGCATCTGAAATTATATTGTTCTCCTCCAAATGCTTAACAATATCTTTTTTTAACATTTCTTTTGAAAGTCTTGCGAATATAGAAGTTATGCTGGCCGTACCGAAAGTTTTCTGGACTTGTCAGCGACTGTTTTTTGGGAAAGCGTGTGACAAGAGAACCTTCCATCATTCGGGAATTTCAGCCCATATCATACTCAAATTGAAAATATGTTGTAGTGGCCCAGAAAGTATGTCAGCAACTGATTCAATAAATTGCAGTCTCAAAAAGTCATATGTAAGAGATGTCGATATTGGCCAAAAGCAGGTAAATGTCTTCACTTTTGAACCAAATCTCGTCACTCATTGTTGGGAAGACTGGAGCCAATCAGCTCTCAGAGTGGTCAACGCTTTCTTCTTCGGCAAAAGTCTTTGCAAAAGTATCCGCAAAATATTCCGCTTTCTCTTTATCATCTTATGACCACGCCGTTGTCTTTACGTAAAACTCCCAGTCTGCTTCTGTTTCTGAGCCTGAGTCTGAGCAGTTGATCATTTTATAGAACGCTGATCTTTCTCCATGCTTTACCTTTTCCTCAAAAGATGCATTGTATTTTTGAGCAGTTTAGTAAATTTGGCGTTTAATCTATTAGAATTGGAACTGTCTTCAACATTGTCCGTATCAGCTGCAATCACCCAAGCTGGTTCCCTCATTTGATAAAGTCTAAAAAGATACTCAGGCATATTTGTCCGCCCCATAAGGCGCAAGGATTAGGGGACGTAGAGATCAATCGCTGGTTTATTATAGTTAGGAAAAGCTCATACATCTCATTCAGTGGTGAGGTCATGAAGGATCCATACCAGTTCATTGCATTTTTGAAATCCCTGCACCTGACATACTCACAAGGGAATGGTCAGAAGTCGAAGTGGCCAAACCAAACAAGCTGTATATCATTTGATGCAGTATAAAACGCTGACTTCGAATCTGTCTTCCTTACCTGCTTATCGCTTCTGTGGACAAAGCTACAAGCGATTTCATTGTGAAAAAATCATACATAAAAACAGCGAAATTGAGCGCATTGTTGCACTTTTAGCTCAGGTTCTGGCTTTAAAAACTTGTAGTAAGCTAACTGCATGTTTTGGCACAGCAGTAAGGCGAACGGGGCTCTGCAGGGGCTAAATTTTCAATTTCACGCATAATTTCTCAACAAAATAATGGTCTTTAAAGGCTTATAGCTTTGTCTAGAAAAGCGATAAGCAGGTAAGGAAGACAGATTCAGAGTCAGCGCTTCATGCTGCATCTAATGGTACGCAGCTTGTCTGGATTGGCCACTTCGATTTCTGACCATTCCCTTGTCAGTATCCTTTGATTCTTACTGGCTTATTCGAAATCTAAGCGAGAAATGATCGCTGTTACGGAGAGAAGCCTTATGTCACTGACCATATTATCCTTATTTGTAGGTATGAGATCTAATAGATGTTTCTTGCATGTACTTGATTTAATCTGCTGCGACAATTTGTAAAGCCTACACATTTGGATGATGTTTCTGACATATAGATGCTGGCTCTGAGGCGGAGTGGTCTTTCCAATTCACTTTAGGTAAGTTGAAGTCTCCCATAAGGACGGCAAAATTTTGACAGGCTAATCAGTAAGAGCTTTTATCAACTGTTCTGTATCAGAAGCGGGACAGGAGAGGGTTTGGTATATTAAAATAAGTCGCAAAGTGGTAAAAGCCATAATGTCACAACATAATCTCATAGCTTTCTATCACAGGCTCTTTAAACACTAAAAATGTCAACTTACCCGTCCTCCCCTCTTATCTAACCTGTCGCATCTGTGTTCAGTCGTTTTCAATACGTAATGGTCCTTTCTACCGTATGCCTTCCAGCCTCAAGATGACGTGGATTGGTGGGGCGCCGCATCGCTTCGGGCTCGCGCCACATTGCTTTTCTCTCCAAGCCACGCTAAACGAGCGTTCGTCACGTGGCGAAGGCCCGAAGCGTGCCGACGCCGCATCAATCCACGTCATCTTGAGGCTGGAAGGCGTACGGTAGAAAAGACCAATGCGTATTGAAAATGACTGTATGTCGTAATCCCGAGGCAACCTCCAAAAAGAGAACTATTGGAAATTTTTTCGTTCAACCAACTTTCTGTTACTGCTACAATAAAAATCTTTTGTTCAGTCAAAATCAAAAAAAAGCTGAAATAAACCATATTCTTGCACAAAGAACGAGCATTAGCTAGCATATATTTTGAGAAGCTACCTTTAATCTGGGGAATCACTGTCTATTTAAAGGCCCACGCCCTAGCGTACCAGGTTGCTCGTTTCCGGATAAGCCATTTTGTCCAATACAATCGGTACTTTGTGTTAGTCTTTGCTGGTTATCAAAATGCTTTGCGTTGAAACGACTGCGCCTTTCTTTGCGTAATCTGTCCCTCTCTTCTTTTGAAAGAAAGGGCCGGATGTAGATCTCATGTGCATACGGGAAGATTTTCAACTATTAGGTTGTAACAGAATCAATGCAGGTTTTGAATTCCAACCGCAATAAGTCATACACTTCTCATTTCTAAGTAGGTTGCAAAATACCATTCGATAGAGCAAAGCAATTTCTACAAGGTGGCAATCTTGCTTTAGCAACAACTCTGATCCACCACGAGTTTCGAGCCAAAAACTTAAAAGATTCAACTGTCCGAAAAATTGAGAAAAATCGTAACTCAGTTCATAAAAAACCTACAAAAATTCTAACTTGCTCACGTAAATAAAATCCACATAGGGCATCTATACACGCCGTTGCCTTATTTTTTTCTTTGTTAGAAATCAAGTAAACGGAAATTTTCGTGCGTTTGCCAAAGTGTTGCTGTGCCGTTCCCACATAAGTAGTTGTATACTACAAAGCTGTAGAAGTACAAACGTAAATTTTCAGCTTTCTACAGGCTTTAGTTCTCGAGAAATTTGAATTTCAGCTTGGACCACATAACTAGCGAAAACTGTATTCGATATTTTCCGAGAACTAAAGCTTTTGGAGAGCTGGAAACTCACATTTATACTTCTACAGGTTTTCAGTATACAACTGCTTATGTGGGAACGGCACAGCATCACTTTGGCAAACGCACGAAAATTTCCGTTTTCTTGATTTCCAACAGAGAAAAAAATACGGCAAAGGCGTGTATAGATGCCTTATGTGGATTGTATTTACGTGAGCAAGTTAGAACTTTTGTGGGTTTTTTATGAACTGAGTTACGATTTTTCTCAATTTTTTGGGTAGTTGAATCTTTTTAGTTTTTGGCTCGAAACTCGTGGTGGATTAGAGTTGTTGCTAAAGCAAGATTGCCACCTTGTAGAGATTGCTTTGCTCTATCGAATGGTATTTTGCAACCTACTTAGAAATGAGAAGCGTATGACTTATTGGGGTTGGAATTCAAAACCTGCATTAATTCTGTTACAACCTAATAGCTGCCCTCTTCAGCGCAAGGTTTACAAAAAAACGAGACGGCATGACAATTTTTAGTAGCCTATTATAGGTGAGATGAAGTTTTTCCAGTCTATACACGGAAGTGGGTATGCAATCAATAGAGAGGTGATCGAAGATCTGATTAACACAATCCCTGTCATGGTTTACTCTCAACCAACCACTAGGGCATCTATTCTCTAGAACACTTGCGTGATCGTCTCCATGCTTATCACTAAAGCACGGAAACGATCACTTTCTTCACACGTACAACCAGAATTCGAAGTCGAATTTTGATGGAGAAGTAGATGTAGGACACTGTAGAGGGCAAAGGTTGCGGCTAAGATTGCTCAATACAAGATCTAAGGCATTCGTTATCCTTCAATGTATCGATTTCCTCAGCCATTATTTCAAGTTAAAAAGTAACTCACGAAGTACTCTGCGTTGATACCACTGCTTTATATATTATATTATATATTATATATTATATATTATATATTATATATTATATATTATATATTATATATTATATATTATATATTATATATTATATATTATATATTATATATTATATATTATAATATTATAATATATAATATATATATTATATATTATATATTATATATTATATATTATATATTATATATTATATATTATATATTATATATTATATATTATATATTATATATTATATATTATATATTATATATTATATATTATATATTATATATTATATATTATATATTATATATTATATATTATATATTATATATTATATATTATATATTATATATTATATATTATATATTATATATTATATATTATATATTATATATTATATATTATATATTATATATTATATATTATATATTATACAGTGACCGCCAAAAAGTTGCGGACAAGCCGCCTTCCTTTTTTCATCGCTCATTTTCGGATGAAAAACAAAGACGAAAAAATGTTTGGATTGCATGAGGTGATAGAGCTCTTCAAGAGCTGCAACCCACACATTGTGCTTTCTGGAAAACATGCATTTTAGAAATTTTAAAAAAATTTTTCTAAGAAGAGTCCGAAAATGGCCGCGTCACAATGTCGCGGACAATAATTCTTCGAACGCGAAAATTTCCTTTTAGGTCCTATTTTCAAGTGGAAACACAAGTAATCCGAATAGCTAAGCATACTACATTATAGAGCTCATCGAGGACAATAATCCGGTAGTGGTTATTTCCAAAAAAAAACCCAAACTTGAATTTCATTTTGCTTTTTTTCAAAAAATAACTTCTAATTTCCTTTTTCAAGCCAAATTTCTTCACATGTAAACCTATTCAAGGCATCCTAACAAAGGTGTTAGACTAAAATGGATGCTTTTTGCCATCCTGTATGCATCGGACTTGTGTTGGTGAGTTTCTTTGCTAAAAATGGCTCTTGATAGTGCGTGCACATAACCCCATCTGCACCTCACCACTGAATTGCACCGCTTTGCAGGCTTGTAGCTCGGCCGGCAGTCATTCTACGAGCTTGCACGTAGGCACATTCGAAAGAGCGTGACTTTCCCTACACGATGGTATGCAAATGAGTTCAGTTTCAGGAATAACAGCGGTTTGGCGAATGGGGTGACAGAGCGCAACCTTAGAGGTGATTGGAGTGAAGGCTCTTATCAGCGCCAGAACAGTCTTAGAGCTCCGAAATGGGTCTATTACAAGAAAATTAACAGTTTTGAAATTCCAGGATAGAACTGGTGGCGAAAGGAGCTTTGCTCAATTTCACCTGAAAAATCCTCAGCCTACAACTGAAGCTGCGTTTTATCACCCCATCCGCAGATTTTTCGGGACTTACCAAACCCACCTCATTTGCATACCATCGTGTCGAGAAACTCACGCTCTTTCGAATGAACTTATATGCAGGCTCGTAGATTGACTGTCGGCCGAGCTACAACCCTGCAAAGCGGTGCAATTCAGTGGTGAGGTGCAGGTGGGCTTATGCAACGCACTGTCAAGAGCCATTTTCAGCAAAAAAACACAAAAGCACAAGTCCGATGCATACAGGATGGCAAAAAGCATCCATTTTAGTCGAACAGCTTTGTTAGGATGTCTTGAATAGGTTTACTGTGAGGAAATTTGGCTTGAAAAAGGGAATTAGAAGTTATTTTTTGAAAAAAAGCAAAATAAAATTCAAGTTTGGGTTTTTTGGAAATAACCACTACCTGATTATTGTCCTCGATGAGCTCTATAATGTAGTATGCTTAGCTATTCGAATTACTTGTGTTTCCACTTGAAAATAGGATCCAATAGGAAATTTTCGCGTTCGAAGAATTATTGTCCGCGGCATTGTGACGCGGCCATTTTCGGACTCTTCTTAAAAAAAGATTTTTAAAGTTTTTAAAATGCATGTTTTCCAGAAAGCACAATGTGTGGGTTGTAGCTCTTGAAGAGCTCTATCACCTCATGCAATCCAAACATTTTTTCGTCTTTGTTTTCCATCCGAAAATGAGCGATGAAAAAAGGAAGGCGGCTTGTCCGCAATTTTTTGGCGGTCACTGTATCTTATATATAAAGCTGAATGTCTGTTTGTCTGTCTGTATGTCTGTCTGTATGTCTGTCTGTGTGTACGTATGTTCCGAATAGAAAATTCCATTTCTGAACCGATCCGGACCAAACTTGGCACACATACACTTCGGGCCCCGGCGGGTGTCATAGGCTACCTTTCGTCATCGATCGATATCGTTTTTTTGCAAAATTTGAGCTACGGGGCTGGGAGTTGGCACAGGGGGGTAATCGAGCATGCAGATCACCCCGTGGGGGTGATCAGCATGCTCAATTACACCCCTCTGCCAAACCCCCAACCCCCTAGCTCAAATTTTGCAAGAAATCGATAAAATCAACATCGATCGATAACGAAAAGTGGACTGTGACACCCGCCGGGGCCCGAAGTGTATGTGTGCCAAGTTTGGTTCGGATCGGTTAAGAAACGGAATTTTCTATTCGGAACATACGGCGGAGCCGGGTAAGCCAGCTAGTATTATATATTATACAGTGTCCGTAAAGTATGTATACACTGTTTGATCATTAATATCTATTTTTCCAAGAAGTCTTTTGCCTTGCTTCAGGTACCATTTTGTAGAGCTGGCTTCAACTTAGATTTGCAGTATAGAACGAATCACCCATCTCTCTTCATTACTGTAGGATTACGGTAGAAACTTGAAACATATGGTGTCAATGTGGAAAAAGCTGCCATTTCAAAATTTTTCAAAAAAATGTGAAAACTAGTGTAATAGGGTTTTTATAGACGCTGAGTTCAATACTCAACTATACACAAGATTGCGAAGCTTTCTAAACGGTGCAACCGCACTTTTTAGGAACATTGAAAAAATGGCCGCTACCTCTTACCTGGCATAACTCTTCAATGAAGCATCACAATAAGTTGGGAACCTTACAAATAGAATCAGCAACTCTAATTAGACTAACAGTCTTACTCTAACTCTCAACTCTAATTATTTAAAAGTTTTCAGGTTGTTTTGTCTCCTTTCTGAGGCAAAATATGGCCTTTCATGACCCAAAACCCTCTTTCAACTTTCTACCGTAATCCTAGAGTAAAGGAGAAAGATGGACGATTCGCTCTATACTGTAAATCTAAGTTGAAGCCAGCTCTACAAAATGGTACCTGAAGGAAGGCAAAAGACTTCGTGGGAAAAGAGATATTAACGATCAAACAGTGTATACATACTTTACGGACACCCTGTATATTATATTAGGTTGTCCCGAAAGTTTTGTCGGTTTCTTTCACCGATCACTGAAACTCGCAGAACACCAATCCATGGGCAAGCTAGGTACCATTTGATTCAGATTTTTATCCTCTTTCAGACAGCTATATTTTCTTTCTGATCTATCCTGTCTTTGCAATGTTGTCGCCATGGCTTTTTGAGCAGCTCAGCGGTAACGCCAAATCTTTCCTGAATTTTGAAATTTTTTATACTGACGCTTTTGAAGGGCGCTGGTAACTGTTATATAGAGCAAACCTTTGGCTACATTTTGTTCATTTTACATTACATGAGCTACTCAGACAATTGGAAAGTCTCAGCGGGCAGCCACAAAGCCGCCACCAATCCCCACCAAAAGCCCCCGCGCCTTATCGCTGCCACTGTGGATGCCCGCTGAATGCCATGTGGCTTCCACATCACTGCCGCTTCATAGCGGCCCGCTGACTGCCAGTTAAAGCAGCCCGCTCAATGCCATCTAAAGGATCCCGCCCACTGCCGCTTATAATAGCCCGCTCAATGCCATTTAAAGGTGCCCACCCACTGCCGCTTATATTAGCCCGCTCAGTGCCGCTTACCGCACTCTCTCCTTTTCGGGATCAACTACTCCTTCTGTACTTGCACTATAAACAAGCTGGGCATCATCTTTTATTAATCAATTGGCCGAAACAACACGATACTTCCAGTTTAGTATAATGCAATAAGGCACATAACAATAACTCAACGAGGAACAGATACAGAGGAAAGAAATCAACTCAAAAGATCATTTAGAGTGTCTTGATACACGTACACGTAACGATACCTCAACAGCGAACAAGATAAAGATGAACGAAATGAGCTTACATTAATTGCCAACCTATACTGCAACATAAGAGGTAACAGCAAATCAACGAACAAGATGCAGATAAACGAGATAAAGTCAAAATGAACGATCAAGGCATTGAGGAGAAATGAAGATGTCCATGCGGGAAGTGGTTAGAGGTGTTCTGCTCCAAACAAAATAATCAGGACTAACCATTTGACGGTTTTTTAATGCATACCTTAATCGATTCGACAGCTTACTCAAGCGACAATGCGAGGTATGCCTGGTTTTGGTTCTGCAGTTCTCTGAGTTCCATCACTGGGTTAGTTTCTGGTGCTGTTCTTCTTCTTTTCTGGAAATAAATTGAGTTGCTTTTTGCAGGATTATAAGAGATCAAGAATTTTTCGAGAATTACTCACCGCGTGTGACAGCCACTGTTTTTTTTCCATGTCGTATTCGTAAGATCTGATATCCCTCCTGCATAATATTACTGATTTTTACTTCAACCAAACCTTAGAATATAAAACTCACAAGGCAAGCTGCATCCCTTTTAGTATTTCCGATTTGTATAAATCAAAATCGGCTAACAACTCGTCTAATTTCTTCTGGCGGTCCTTTTCGTTTTCGCCAAGCTCGATGTAGAAGCTAGAAATTTGTGTTTTGATCCTGATAACCATTCTTTCAAAAAAGCTACCGTGTCCTTTCATTTGCCGCTCTTTTTCCAAGCCTCAACTGGGGATCGCCTAACCCGATCAAATCCAAAGCAAAATCTGAAATCGGAGTCAGTGCGATGCTAATGTCTGCACAGTACTTGGTATAAACATCCCCACCCTGGAGTGTCACTTCCACTGCGGCCGGTAAATTTTGCAGGTGCTTTTCCCTCCCAGCCTTACGATGATACCTTATAGCGTAATTTTGGATCAGCTGAGGAGGCTCCGTCAGCTGAAAGTTGTCCAATGATTAGACGTACTGCGCGCGTAGGGAGAAGTAAACCTGCTGGAAGATAAAGCGAAATACGCGTGCGAAGTTTTGATAGCATGGCTCAGTGTCGTTGAAGCTAAAGCGCACCAGCAGTTCAGGAATTTCGACCTAAACCTCTCATTTGCGCGAGTAGTGTATAACACCAGTGACACTTACGCCTTTGAATGGTGCTGCTTCGTCTAATTTCAAAGGCCTTGTCAGATTATTTAGGGACAAGACACGTGTTTGTCCGTGTGTATCCTTTGCTTTCCGTGGCTGTGATTCGAATGAACGCGCTAGCCGATCGTACTTCGCGATTTATATCTCGCTCTGATAAAATTGTGGATAATCGCAATTTTTCTCACTCGTTATCTTATTCTATTTCCTGCTTACAACCCAACGTCTAAGCAATGGGAGAAACGAAGAAAGAGAAAAGTGGTCATTACAAGCATGGAAACCTTTGATGAAATCATTAGGTCTGCGTCAACTAAGCATATGAGAGCTCAGAAATGAGGGGGCAAGGGTTCAGCATTTCAGAGGTTGGCAAACTCGTAAAATTTGTTTTCCAACAACTTCCTACTTGCTTGAAAGTCTACAGTGGCTTCATTTCATATGATCATGTGTGTCATTGCACACACATTCCACGTTTGGCGTCCTCATCCTGAATTTGCAACAGCAAAAACGCGAGAGAGTTAACGATTGTTTTCGATTACATCAATTTAAGATGATTCGTAGCTAAGAAGGAACGGAAACATTAAGAACACATTGAAAACTGTTGCCTAAAAATTTCTTTCCTCCAAGAATCCGACATGTGAACGCCAAACGTGGAATGTGTGTGCAGTGACATACATGATCATATGAATTGTCGACTTTGACTTCACTTACAGCGGTCATGCAACTCAATATGTGCATCTGCACAAGACGCACCGCACCACACGACTCACAAGTCAGTAGTTAGTAACATCAGAAATCAGTTCAGAGTTCAGCGCGAGCAATGGAGAGTGAAAAACGTGACGAAATTGCCCCCTCACTCTAGTTTTGAAGTGATAGATAGCTTGCCAATGCATTTCTCTTCTTTGCTCCAAAAAAGAGAGTGTAAGTTTAAAGAGACAGTTTGAGTCGGAAAATGAGTGCAAAAGCTTTGAGAAAAAAATGTGAATCAGCACTTACCTGCAGCTGGTGATCCTTCATGGAACTTTTCTTGATTTTGAGGTGCTTCTACTCGCATCACGTCACCTCGTTTATCCAAACTAAATTCTTCCCTGTCTGCACTGTCGCGTAAGCGTGAGATGGTCCGTAGCTTCGCATGTTCGTGTTCCACCTTGGCATGAAACATTTCTAAAGATGATTGGTGATAAGCTGCAAATACTTATAAGCATCGATCTCACTTCTACATTTTCTTGCTCCGGTGTCTTCGTATCGGGGACGTCTTTTGAGAGCCATAGAAACATGCCCAGAAGTTACTTGCAAAATGTCGACACCAGTTTGAAATTAGCGATTGGGAAAGAAAGCGTCGATCGCTTCTGAAATGATATCGTGTGGATGATGACATCAAAAGGTTACTGAGTACAAAGCAAAGGTCGACGAGCATGTGAAAGCAATTAGTGGAATTGGTAAGACAAGTCATCATGGTAGGCGCCGACTAAGCGAGTATCTTATTCAACTTGGGGTCCCGCGCAGAATTACCGTCATTTGGCGACACGCTGGCGGGAAATCAAAGCGGAGTCTCCCGCAATGATATATTTTCCATATACTGCGATGATGAGGAGTAGAGAAGAGAGAAAGAGTGAGTAAGAGAGACAGAGAGACAGAGACAGAGAGATAGAGGGAGGTCTACACTCTAATATTTCGACAGTTGCAACAGTCTCGCGTAACTGCTTTTACCTTACCGTGTTTGATTCGCTCAAATAGTCGGTACGAGCTATATAACACAAAAGCTCAGAAGCCCAAAAGCGCCCGAAAAAACCCAAAAGCGGCCAAAAAAGCCCAAAAGCGCCCAAAGAAGCCGTAACGCCCCCTTTTGCGCGCAAGTTTTGGGGGTAGGGAATGTGTATTGATCTAGCAATCGAGTCATTTTGCTTCATTTACTATCGTCCGCATATCAGAATAATGTCGGAATTCTACCAAAAGTGATGATTATGAAGCAAGAGCAAGGACGCACGACCATCTTTTCAATGAGTCATCGTACAGCTGATGGTGCTATCGCGCTTCCGTATCTTAAGGGCCGAGCATACTCTACGCGATTTCAGTCACGACGCGATTTGGCAATTCGCCAGAACTCTTCAGATGCAACACTAGCAAATTGCACATGCATGGTGTGTATGATATAAGTGGGTTGATAAAATACGCTATCTTTTGTACATTCAAATTGTGCCTACAATGAGTTACGGACAGCTAAAATATTGCCAAACCGCGTCGCGAATGAAATCGCGTGAAGTATGCCCGGCCCCTTATGCAACAACCATTAAAAGCAAACGAAAGTTATGGTAACTCACAAAAACACGAACTAAGCTTCAATCTTCAATGTCTTCAAAGTTCAAACAATTCAAACTGGAGAAAGCACGGCACCCACTGTCATGGAGACGACATATACAGAGAAGAAGCTAACAAAAGAAATTCTCTCCAAACTACACACCACGATCTCATCATAAGAGAATAGTGGTGCCATATTTGCTAAGCGATATTCTGAATGCAATAGAGAGAGAAAATCTGTGGGAATGAGATACATATAAGGATGAGATTAAGACGATAAGCTCGGATACTGACGGACGCACAGGAAGAATCAATGACTAATGACGCCGTGCTCTTTCTTGCAAAAGACACGTATCTACATGTGCACAGATGAGCACTGCACAAATCAATCGATATCAGCCAGATACATGTTATCGGTGCCCGCTCATAGCATCTTCGCGACCCGCTCACAAAAACCTTGCTTTCGCAACCCCATCGCTTCCTGGTCGTTGCCAACTAGCTGTTATCGCTGCCTTGTCGTCGCATTCTGGGTGCTTTTGCAGCAATAACGCGCTCTGTAGTTATTTTCTGACTCACGCAAGATTATGGCAGCCCGCTGATAGCCTGTCGCTGCCCGCTCGCTACTTTTTCAGAGTTATCGCCGCCCGCCCACTGAAACTGCCTGCTATCGCTGCCCGCTGAGAGTTTCCAATTGTCTGAGTAAGTTTACCAAGTTCGTTATAATTAATTATTTGATAAAAACCGCGACTTTTTGATTACGTTTACCACCTAAAAGTGCCGAAAATTCCAAAAAGCTGTTTTCCAAGGCAAATCAAACTTGGTTATGTTGCATAAATAATGTTTAATAAGAATTTTTCAATTCGCAGAAACTTCGAAAACTTTCGTGTATTTGCTGCAGTTGCGTTTTCATGACTTTGCCAAATTCGAGATCTCTTAAGAAATAATTTTTTTCAGGCTAAAAATAGCAGATTAGGAGAACCTAAAAATATAACCTTGTAGTCCGAGAAATGCCCTGTTAGAATCATACTTAACCATTTCAGAATTTTCAAAATGAAGTTCGTAAAAATTAGACAAACTTTGAGCAGATAAAATTGGCGGATGGAGAATTTTAACAAATGTCGAAAAAAGCATGCAAGATTGTGGCTTGAGAATGTATCCATAAGAAAGCGAAGAAAAGGTTGCATCGAATGCATCTTGAATCTCATCCAGGTGTTTATTGTGCGTGGTTTTATAGTGGTTTGAAAAAACCGACAAAACTTTCGGGACAACCTAATATATTATATAGAGTGTCCCAAAAAGATGTGCACACAAGATGGTATCGCAAACCTAGTTGCAAAAATATCTTAGTGCACTACACTTCGGCGCATCCGCGCTGGGTTAAGAATTCTGTTATAAAAAACATGTACAAAACAGCATCGCAAGTCTCATCTGGACCCCAGGAACGCAACCACTCTTTGGAAATGGCGAACAGTGTAGCAAGTAGTAATGGGTACCTTCTACAAAACTTCCACAAATCCCGACGTTCTCCTGCTAGACGGACAAGTTTCGAGGATCAAAAGATTTCGTTCTGCCTACCCTTTATTTCAGATAGAATAAGTCGGGAGGTTCGCAAAAGCTTAGTTCAAGCAGGATTGCAAGATATGGTAAGGGTGGTAGAAATACCTCCAGCAAATCTCAAGCAGCAATTAGTACGCAATCGCTCTAATGATCGTCTTTGCATGACTAATGCTTGCCCAATTTGTCCGTATGGTAAACAGGGAGATTGTATGGTATCCGGCGTTGTCTACCAAATAGTATGTAATGCTAGCGGGGCAACTTACATAGGAGAAACAGGAGGTCCACTAATTTCTCGCGTTAAAGAACATCTGGATGGTCTACAAAAGTCCAAAATCTCCACCCCACTAGGGGCTCATCGTATAGAATGTCATCAAAACACCACCATAGAAGTTGCCGCATCAATTTTAGTGCAAGAATCTGAAATTCTAGCGCGTAAAACCCTTGAAGCTTTCTACATTTCCGTCCGTTCTCCCCAAATGAATAGAAAGGATGATAGTATAGCCATGATAAGTGATCTTACAGCTTATCAGCGTCTTGGGGACTATAAAAAGACAACGGAGGAGGGTCACGTCAGTTTATTCGGTTCCGCTATCTCAGGATAGTGGACAGTGGCGACCGCCGTGAGTCTTTAATTGTCGCGGCTTTACTTTCCTTAGGCCCCGGGCAGACTTCACGCGATTTGATCGTCGCGACTGAATCGCGAGGAGACAACTGTTACAACATCATTCCATGCAGATCAACTTGCATTCGGTTGTGATACTTTTCCAGACCGAAATTTTTGAATGTGAAATGAAAATGAATGGAAATCTTGGCGATTTGGTCGCGACGA
This sequence comes from Cylicocyclus nassatus, assembly GCA_958299035.1. Classification (NCBI taxonomy): domain Eukaryota; kingdom Metazoa; phylum Nematoda; class Chromadorea; order Rhabditida; family Strongylidae; genus Cylicocyclus; species Cylicocyclus nassatus. The sequence continues at coordinate 60,157,527 of CATQJL010000305.1, forward strand.
TTAAGTCGCGTGAAGTCTGACCGGGGCCTTACAGCGCTCTGAAGAAGGCGATACATCGCCGAAACGCGTCAGCGCCATTTTATCAAGTTCTATACCACCTTGGTAAGCTTAAAGAATTCAAAAACTAATCGCATATCATAATGCCAAGGTTAATTAACAGTCGGATTTTGTTCGATGTGCACACTGTTTGATCGTTTTAACTCTCTTGCTTTCATGTCTTTTGCCGAGCTTGAGGTACCATTCTGTAGAGCGAGGATAAACTTAGATTTACAGTATGGAGCGAATCACCAATCACTCTTCATTACTGTAGGATCACGGTATGAACTTTTAGCATACACTTCACTGAGGAATAAGCCTTTTGATGAAATAATTTTGAAAAAAATCCAAAAATTTGTGTAGCAAGGTTTTCAGGCGTGCTGATTTCACTACATAACTTTCCACCAGTTTTTCGAGCTTTTTGATGGCGTATTCACTTTTCTGACGAACACTGGAAAATTAGTTGTTGCCCTAAATCTGAAATAATTCATGAAAGAAATAATATACTGAAGTGCAACTTTCATATTTAGAATCAGCGACTTCGATTAACCCAGTTCAAGAGTTCCTGGCTTGTTTGGCTTTATTTCTGAGGCAAAATACCGCTTCCAATGGCTTAAAATCCTCCTCGAAATTCCTACCGCAATCCTACAGTAACGAAGGTCTGCTGATAGATCGCTCCATACTGTAAATCTAAGTTGAATCTCGCTCTAAAGAATGGTACCTCATATTCGGTAAAAGACATGAATACAAGAGAGTTTTTAACAATCAAACAGTGTGCACATCTTTTTGGGACACCCTGTATATTATATATTATATATTATATATTATATATTATATATTATATATATAATATATAATATATGATAATATAATATATTATATATTATATTTTATATAATTGCCGATCTTCTTGCATTTCGGTTGTGGTAGTTTTCCAACACGACTAGTCGTGATTAACTATCACAATCGAAATACTAGAAAACCAACTTGCAATGAACTCGTAACACTTGTCTTGTAGTGATGATAAAATCGCGTGAACTCTGATTGAGGCCTTACGAAATGATATGGAATAATATCCAATGGTATACAAACGACTTCTTGGAAGAAAAAATTAAACGGTAAAACAGTGAGTATACATTCGGGGCCCTATAAAGAGATTGTGGTTAAACTTAGGCTTGCTAACTCTATAAATGGTGCCTAAAAGAATGCAGCACTCTCACATTTTCGCTTTTCTGCCTGGAATTCGTTTAAAACTAAAACGAAATTGAATTAATAAATATGTTTTTTGATATTTTTGAATGCTTCTGCGCCAAACAGGTTCCTTAGGCGTTCCTTATTCTTCCCAATCACGGCCTTACGTCTTTTGTCTTCTTCAGAGGGCCGAAAAAGCTCAAGGTACTTGTGAAGCGAAACTGTCAAGCACCATCTCCATTCCTGCTACTTTTAAACCTTTATTCAACTTTTCTTTCGCAACAATTGCCACGCCAGAAGATGAATACACCCTACATATATCTGCATGGCTGATGTGCTATCGAGGAAGGATACGATGGGAGTCAGAAGCTTAGCCTCCCAGGATGTCACGCTATCAACATGCGAATTGTAATAACCACGATAATGGTGATAACATTAGTGCGGCTTTTCGAAGGTGCATTCTACGTGCGCAACTGTAGAACGATATCGGGACATCTCAAGCAAGAGTATCAAGATGTAGTTAGTCCGAAACAGTCTTTACGTTCGATGCTGCATAACAATCGATGCGTAGTCTGTTCGTGACAAAATAGGTGAATGTGCCCAAGTGGGAATGGTTTATCAAACGCTATCTATATACTAGAAGTGGAGGAACACTCAGCACTAGCTTGACAGGACACTGGCAGATAAAAGGCGTAAAACTTTGATCTTCTTGGTAGGCATAGCACGAATCGCACGGAGGAAACCATTTCGACACCAAATGTCAAATCCTGGCACACAAAGAGGATACCTCGGCTAGGAAGATGTTAGGAGCGTTTTGGATTTCTGCGAAGAATCCAGTGATAAACAATAAGAACGAGTGCTTATCTGATTTACAGCAGATATCCTTCCATTCATATCATTGCGAACTGTAGATCTCATCTTATATGCATATACAGTACAGTCCATTCCAAACCACTTCCGGTGCGGAATCACACATATAGCGATGATCACGTATGTTCATCTTCTGGCAAGGCAATTTTCGCCGTAGGAAAGTTGAACGAAGGTCGAAAATTAGCAGAAATGGAGATGGTGATTGACGGTTTCGCTTCACAGGTAACGCTTTGAGCTATTTTCACGCTTCTGAGGAAAACGAAAAGGCATCGAAACGTACGGCTTTGATTAGAAAGAATAAGGAGCACCTAACAAACCTGTTCGGCAGTAGAGCATTCACGAATATTGATTATGCCCAGTTTGAAAAAAGGGGAACTTTCAAATTATTTCTCTTGATTTTTGGCGTCGGCACACTTAGAAGGAGCAGATTCGATGTGAAATTTACAATCCTTGTATTGCACATGCGTAATTTTTGATTATTATGAGTAGTAATTCGCTGCCGATGTCTACTGTTTACTTTGTTTGGAACTCATCACATGTTTTGACGTGCTTCTGAAATGTCTTATTGTTAGTTCAAAGAGTTCCTTCAAATTACGCCGAAGTAGCGAACATATACGAATGCCACCCCAGTTGCGGTTCATCGATGTTTTTCTTCTGTGCACGTTGGCGTTCGTAAAGAGTGTTCGTTGCTTAGAGTTTTCTCCTTCTTTCTCGTCTCATCAAAGGTTCAATGCTTTTCATTTAGATTGTTTAGGTGCGTTCTCAGTTCCACCAAACTTGTTTCGCTTCAGTTAGTTCTCCATCAATGACTTTAATGCGTTAGTGCGGCCTGTACTACCACTACTATCACTCATGAGGTTGCTAGATTTTCTTTGTGCATATTTGCGTTGTGACTGCAGCCGCGTCGCCGCAGGCTGTGGTAAATTGCGGCAATCGGCTGCGTCCTGTGGCGCAGTACGAAGGAACCCAAAGGAGGCAGTGGTATGAAATACGAATCATTACAGAAACTTGATGCAGACTTAGTTCAATTTCGATCTGATTTCAAATCGATTTTTCAACGCTAAGCAATGGACTGCTCAACGTAATACAAATCAAATCAAAGAAAATTGAGTTTTGAATTCAATAGGTTGAGTCAAATGCCAAATGACAGAGGCTCATATGTAAGTTATTAGGGTGAACGAAGAAAGAAATGAAAGTGATGGGCCCTTAGAAAATAAATATTGTTTTCTTCAAGGAAGAGAAATGATTAGATGCTCCCATTTACATGGATGTCAGAGTATATCCCTGCTCAGCTGACCTATATAGGGGACTTAACCGTTTATGTCATATTCCTTCGTAACGTAATGTGACACTTTTCTCATACTCCTCTGTAAATCTCTAGGAATTTTTGGCAAATTCTAATGTTTCGTATGTAGACAAAACGGACAAAGGATTATCTACTGGCATGAAATGATACTTCACAGATATAGGTTGAAGGCATGGTCCACCCAAATTAGGCATGCCATAGTAGGACCCCCCTATCAAACCAATGCCCAAGTCGCGGTGCAGATATTGCTTCAGAAGAGAGAAAATTGCTCCGGATTAAGGAAAAGGCACAAAGATCCTTAGCCTGTCGTCTTCCAGTAGTGCCCGCCCATTCGTCGCGCCCATCGAAACATCGTTTCGGAAAGCCGGCTCGCGAGTTCTCCTAAACGGGATTTTCGAGGTTTTCGCGGATTCTCGATTTCATATTCGGAACCACGGGTCTCCCTCTCAAAGGGACCCAGCCAGCTAGTCGCGAGGCTACGTGGGGCGTCCCTAGGTGGCGGATAGGGGGCTAATCGCTGACCAAAAGCGACCCCAGGCCTGCACTGATAAGCAAGCGGAGCGGGACGGACCCCCTGCCTCCATCAAAAGCTTGCATACCTAATTCCCGGGTAGGTGTGTGAAAGGCAGGCTCGGAGTCGCCTCCAACAAATAAGCTCCGACCGTCCCTCGCGGGAGATCAGCCCAAAAAGCTGCTCCTGCGAGTAATTAATTGTTAAACACTGTGATATAATGGAAAGCTCCCTTGATCTTGGAGAGCCACTGGTAAGGCATCGCCGGTGGGGACAAGGTTTGAGTGGCGATCTAGGCTGCCGAAAACGAGACGGACAATGATGACGATTTGTACTTACAACGCACGGGCGCTCGCGACAGGCGCATCCGTCGAAGATCTCTTGATAAGCAAAGAAGGTCAAGTACGACGTCATCGGACTGACCGAGACAAGGAGACATCACCCGAACGCCACGTTTGGTACTGAAAAAGAACTTAGGAACATGCGACAGTCAGCAAGGAAGTCGGCGGTATAGGAGTCCTTGTCAATACGAGTGGGCATGAGCATCGATTTATTCGAACACCTCGCAACCCGGATCGGACGTTTACGAATATTACGATGACGATCAATCCCAACCATGACGGTCTTCATAGCGTACGCCCCAATATCAAGCTACGACGAAGACGAAGTCGAGGCCTTTTACATGGACTTGGAAAAGTTCTACAGAGAAGAGCACACTTTCTACAAGGTCATCGTCGGTGACTTCATTGCAAAGATTGGAGCAAGAAGGTCGCCTGCAGAGCTTCACATCGGGATCCATGGACTACAGTGGAACGAACAAGGGGAGAGACTGTCCGAGTTTATCATGACGGCAAGGATCTTCCATGAAAACTCGCAGTTTTAAAAGCCCCCTTCCCGACGCTGGACCTGGGTGCACGGTGGAGACCACCACAACGAGATTGACCACATCATCGTACAGAAGATACTGCCTGACGAACGTCGCTGTTGTTCGAAGTTCTACACGGGATCGGACCATCGTCTCCTTCGGGCCAGTTCTACTTCTCATGGAATGGAGAGAGAGCCATCAAGTTTAGGAAACACCGTCCCACTGCTATCATCAACTGGGACCTGTTTCTTCCATATGCGGCTTTTGGCGAGATACCGTGACATCGACGAGAAATATGAAAGATTTATCCAGCATCTCCACGATTGTGAAGGAAGCTGAGAGCCCAAGAAGTACCAGGAAGCGCCTGTCAACGGAGACTCTACAGCTAATACGCTAACGTGAACGAGCATGAGCCTTAGGCAGTTAACAGCTTAAATCTGAGCTCGCGAAGAAATGCAGAGAAGCGATAAAAGAAGATCCCAAAGAGAGAAGCGCACAAGTTATGGTTGACGCCGCGGAGGCCGAAAGAAGTATACGCAACACCGTCGAAGCATTGTCAACTTTAACACCAAGATGACCGCACTCCACCGCTCTGATGGAACCACAACATCTTCCCGAAGGTTGGAGAAAGTCATTCACAAATTTTACTCAGATTTCTTTGCGGGTCACGTCCACCTACCACCATGCCATCTCAAGAAGGACGGATATGTTGCATCGCAGTTCTTCCTTCAGAGGTTCGACATGCTATCATGTCAATGGAAAGCCGTATATCAGCCGGGCCCAACAGGATCAGACCGGAACACCTAAAAAAATCTCACCAATTCTTATTAGAATTCTGGCGAGGCTCTTTACGCGATACCTGACGGAGGGCACGATTCCAAGTCAACGGAAGACCAGCAATACCGTGTTGCTGTACAAGAAGGGAGACCCCGCGACATCGGAAATTATCGCCCTATCTGCGTATTGTCCACAGTCTACAAACTCTTCACATGAGTACTTCTTGACAGGATCGGTAGAGAACTAGACGAAAGACAACCATGTGATCAAGCTGGGTTTCGAAAAGATTTAGCACTATGCACCACATACATGCGATAACACCACAGGAAAGCTTATTGAAGCATCGCAGCATCGCATCGCAAAGTACAGGATGCCGCTCTGTCCTTCATCGACTTGAAAAACGTGTTTGATTCGGTTGAAACTAAGGCTGTCATCGATGTCTTGAGCAGTCAAGGTATTCCAACTCAGTACATCAAGATGATTCGTGAGCTGTACAACGACTTCACAACCAAGATCACACCATTCTACAAGAGCATCACCGTCGACGTGAAGAGAGGAGTACGACAAGGTGATACTATATCGCCGGAAGTTTTCAGCGCTGCTCTCGAAAACGTCATGCGGACACTAGGGTGGGATGACATGGGTGTAAAAGTCGACGGCCGGCAACTACACCACCTTCTCTTTGCTGTTCACATCGTATTGACAACACCAAGCATCACGCAGGTGAACAAATGCTGGCCCAGTTTGACGAAGTGGAGAGATCGGTCTACGACTGAACCTAACGAAGACGATGTTTATGAGGGACGGAAGAGTGCCTGATGCTCCTTTCAGGCATAACGGGACGCGAACATCACCGAATGCTCAAGCTACACCTACCTAGGTCGTGAACTCACGATGAACGATCTAGCTCCGGAACTGAGCAGGAGGAAACGTGCAACATGGGAAGCATATAAGGCAGTTGAGGACGTAGTGAAGAAGACCAAGAACATCCGGCTTCGCGCCCATCTCTTCAACACGACAGTTCAGTCTGCTTTGACGTAGGCTTCGGAAACAATATGATGAACGAACTAGCTCCGGAAGCATGGAGCAGGACGAACATGCGGTGAGCGTCATCGAACCTGTTGAGAGAGCAATTTTAGGAGTGTCCCAACTCGCGCAAGTGATGGAAGGAGTACGAAGCTTCACCCTACGTCAACGATGGAGAATCAGGGATGCTGCCGCATACGCCAAACATAATAAACAGATGGGGCGGAAATGTGATGCGTCTTGACGACAATCGGTGGACCGGAGCTGTAACAGATTGGACACCACTTGACGTCAAACGCGGAACAGGAAGACCCCCGAATCGATGGTTGGACATGTTCATAAAGTCTTCTAAAGCAGTCCTTCAAAGCGTTCCTCGTGTGCCTGGTGCGATGAGAAGACATTGGTCAACGATCGCTCGCGACAGGGACGAATGGAGGCGTCACTGAATCCCGCTCGTGTCAAGTGACGATCAACGGGGATGCAGGTGATACAGGTGATATCCGGAACCAGGGACGTGAGAGCGCCCCGGAACGACAAGAAATGGAAGACGAGGATCTGAGTGGACGGTGCCATTAGGTAAATGTGAACGCAGTTGTCATGGCACCTCAACCTTCCTTTTTTTCCTTTTTCTTTGTTCTCTCACTCTAATTTTTTTACTCCCTTGGGTTTTTCATGAATGTACGGGGACACCAGGTGTAACATGTATATACTGAAATGCTAAATCCTTGCGCTGAATCTGATAATGAAATAAATTTCTTAAAAAGGTACGAATTTTATCCTCTAACAATAAGTGTAAAACTCATGTTACAACTTGCAAGAGAACGATTATCAATGTCCGTGGCCTTTTGAAATGTAATGTATACCATTGCACTTGCCTTCGAACGCTGAATCCGAAGACTTCCTTTCTGCTAATCGTTTCTCTGAAAAAAGTTATGAAGGATTTTCACGCCAAATTTGGCCACCCGGGATATGAAAGGATGGTGTGGTGTAGTGGCTAAAGCGATAGCCTCACAAGTTGACGCAGGTGCAGGTTCAGACCCTTTCGTATTTCTCAGTGTTGCACTGCCTTAATTAAGCTTTTTAGGGTTAGGTTTCCTCGAAGTAAAGGCCCTTACTCCTTGAAATTTAACGACGAGTCATTTTTATATGAGTGTTTCCTACATTTATTCCAAAAGTCCCATAAAATTGAGAATGAGAGGAAAATGAATGCGTGTTATCATGTTACCAGGTTGGTGCTTCTATCGTATTTGCCTCGCGCGGCCAAACTTGGCGCCAAAATCACTCATAATTTCTTTCAGAGTAATGTTTAGCAGATACGGAAGTCAGATTCGCAATCAGCGCTTGAAGACGAGTGTAATGGTATACATTTCATCTCAAAAACCACAGACACTAAGTATCGTTGTTAGTACTTGCTGAAAGGCGAAGTCAGTCATTGATAAAACATGAACTTTGAGCAGTATCTGAACGGTAAGAATGAGATTATCCAAAGTGCTTACCACTGCTGCAATAGCAGTATAGCAGTGTGATTTTTCGTTAGTGGAAGCTGGTATGGATTCCATTAAATCCCAGGTCCGGCCATCGATGAATCTTGGCATAGCTGTGTAATCTTGTATCAGCTGATGTAGCGTGGGCCAAGATTGATAAATAGATTTATTAGCTTACGTACGCTTCGGCGTCTCCGCTTTCTTCAGAGACTGACCACGACGAAGATATTTACAATCTATCTTCTCAAATGCTTCGTTATCACATTGGTACAACTCAACAGCCAACAGACATAAAACAAACGAAAACTCTAATAGGGTTATCGCTCACTTTATAGCCTTGCAGATGAGAGGAAGCGACCTGCTCCTTGATCCGGATGCACAAAGTTCAACCTGTTTCGCCTGCATATTCTTCACCACATGATTGACATGTACTCAAATAGACTACGCCCGCCTTCATGCAATCTCCTGGTCTACCGTATGAACATATCACGCAATCAGGAGTTATGTAAATGCTATCATAGGCGCGGTTTCATATTAGCTGCATTTTGAAGTTGGAGGTAGGGATGCCCACAATCCTAACGTAATCTTGAATAATGGATTGGTGCAGACATGCCCTTGTCGCTCTGCTAAGGTCATCCGTGATAATGGGTATGCAGAGAGGTATTTTACCCGCGTTGTCCTTTGTACATGCTGCGCGCCTACTATAAAAGCATCGAAGGCGGGGCGTACCCATTTGATATCGCAATGCGACTGGCAGCAATCGTCAATGTCAATGTAGCGAACGTATAAAAGTGGGTTGGGCAGAAGAATGGCGGAGACGCCGAAACGTACGTAAGCCAATTTTGGCCTACGCCACATCAGCTGAACAAGGTTAGTGGAGGCTTTCAAAACTTTTGGCGATATAGCAAAGTTGTTAGAAAATCCGAACCATGACCCGCTCGTTTAGAACCCGACACTTTTATTCGAAAATGAGCAGAAAAATTTAGTGTTTCTTTGATCTTACAAATTAATCCGTCTTGGGATCTAGCTTAGTTGACATAGGGTGATACAGGGCTGAGGGGCCATAAGGTCACTATAGGACAATCCCTTCTCTAACTGCTAATGTGACAGAAGTATTGAAAAACCTAAAGTGAAGGTCCTTTAATAGCTTTTTTTTTCAGAGAATGCGTCGTATATGAATGGATCGAATCAGTCAAACATAAGTACGATCAGCTGGCAGCACCAACAATTTATCACATAAAGAAGCAAACCAAGGAAATTACAGGTGTGATAGTTATGGATGATGCGAGTGAGAAAGGGATTCAGCATGACGGTTACAAACAGTTATCGGTGGGTTTTTTTAGATACTAAAGTAATTGACTTTCTAAGATAGCCTACTGCAAAAACAGTAAGACTGCGGAATAAATTCAAATTCTAGATTTACTCTTTTTTCGTGCAAACCTTTTCAAACTTCTTTTCACTATCAGCTAGAAAACGCGGCTCCGCGCGGCCCTGTCAACAACACTTTCATAATCATCATGCTCACACTCCTCCATGCCAATTACAAACCTTGTTGCTGGAACTTTGCAAAGATTGATAAAATGATATGGATCAGTGGCGAGCGAAAGTCGCTTAGGACTTCCGCCCTACCCGAAGTTTATATGTGCCAAGCTTGGTCGCATCGCTTCAGAAAAAGATTTTCTATTCATAAGATGCGTATAGAGACAGACAGATTACGTAAAGATGGTGTGCTGAGTCGCGTATCTACACCATTAGGGAGTGCGATGTGTGAGGGATATGTGTCGCCTGATAGGCTCCATCTCGCGCTGACACAATAATGCCTGTAGTATGCAGATTAGGTGGTCTGTAGCAAATGTCTGCGTAGGGCCACCTCTTTCGGCAACATGTAGTCCTCTATTTACTCGAGTGCGGTTTTAATCAGTATCAGCTCTAACAATGCTGTGGCATGTAAGGGCCCCTTCTCGTCCTATAAGCTTGCTCCTCATTTCTGGACTTTTTTCCTCTCAGTTTACCTAATCATATGCTTCGCCGATGTTTGGGGTTCTTCTACACTACTTAGCTTCGGTGTAATGGAATGTGAATGCCTTATCAGTCAGGGATTGTTGACTTCACTAATGAGCCTTTCCAACTGCGCATCACATAACAGTAAATGTCCTAATCGAAATTCAAAACGCAAAAAGCAGATCGGAACGTAGAAGGGAACCCACAAATAGTGCAGAAGAATGACGAAGTCGAATACATGCAATAGCTAAAAAGGAGTCTACATTGATAAAAGCTCCGAACACTATCGATCACATTACACTGAACAAGTAAACAGCAAAGCATAGGGGTTCCTTTTGTATCTTGTAAGTGATTTGGTAAGGTTGTCATCGTGCTCAATATTTTCTCCCACATACGTTCAACTGGATATCACACGAATATAAAATTATTTCATAACCCAGAAAAGTTTGATATCTGCATGAAATGCATCAAAATTTTGTTAGTAATTATGGGTGAGTAAATTGTGGACGCACCAGGCAAATGCAGAAAACGTTAAAGTGAGTAGGATTAGTTTCCGTGAATCAGTACTCAGCTATAATTATTTTAACTGCACGTTAATGTAGATTTATATAAGCTTGTTAAGGTGGAGCTTGTAAGAGACCTCATGCGACATCTAGCTTACCTGCATACTACTTCAACACAGCGACTTGACCATTTTGCTACGGTAAGTATGTGCCAAATTTTCAATCGTTCACACTCATTTCACTACTTCAAATTAAGATAACAGAACTACCTCCTCCTTACTACACTCATTTGACTGCGCATTACAATGAAATGGTGAACTTTTTCGAACACCATGATGTGGATCACTCCCGCTTTGTTGTAAGTTTTTTGCTTAATTAAAATCAGATTGGGATGACCTTCAGAAGGTACGATTTTTTTCAAAGTACAAATTTTTTTGTAGAGTGGGAAGAATTTACTTGATGCTACCAGTTCCCATACTTCAACTCAAATTCCTAGAGCATCAGCCGGCGAGCAACTCGTGCGTCATTCAAAGTAGCGTATTCTCCTCTTTCTCTTTTGTTTCCGATTCATGAAGCCTTTCGGGATAAATTCATCATAATTCATTTTGAACGCTCCTCGGGCTTCACCCAAAAAATTCGAGTTTAATGCTTCGAATCCGTAAACGATCGTTTGCTTTCTACAATTAGTATAGTCCTCTTCCCCTCACTAGACACCTGTGGACGAATTTGAGTTTGAACTAGAGCACGCGGCACTTTGAGCCCTTAATTCAACCTCAGACAGCTTCCTTTTCTGTTATTCCAACGTTTCATGTTGTTTTTTGGATGCTCAAGTTTTCCAAAGTAGAATTGAAGATTTTGTTGTTATTAAACGATATTTTGTGCTGCTACGCTCGTCCCTTCAATTCTATTTCAAGGTAATGCTTGGAAAACGACTAAAAATGAAAACTTGCTAGTAAAATCTTTTCTTGGTATGTTTTTGATATGTTATTTCAATGAATTTCATGTCAAACTATCCATGTGCATGTTTTTCCAAGGTTACCTGGAAATAGAGAGAAAGAAAGAGCGTGGTAGTATGAAACATCGCAAACAACAACAAACTCCGATTTGGTTGTAAACGCCATTGAGACAAAGAAAAATTTTGAGTAACGAGGAGAAAACGCAGAAAATACTGCACGCTCGAAATGACTTTGACCGTGCCGCGCTCTGCCGCAGCCGGTATGGTCTAGTTCAATTCGATTGGAATCAGCGCTCAGTGCTCTTCAGGGTAATGGAGGACTTATTCGAAAAGGCCGCTTTAACTAGAATTTTTCTGATTGTCCTTTGGTACTTTTGAAAAAGGCTTATCCTGAACCTTGTTCTTTGTCTTTGTTCTACGAAATCTTTGTTCCACGAAGAATGGAGTTCAGTTGGAAAAACGAAATTACTTTCGGAACGACCTAATATTATATTTGTGTAAAGTATTGTTGAGCGCCTTTCCAAAAAGCCAATTTCTACGCTTTTGACAAGAAGAAAGATCTTTCCATTCGTTAGCTGATTGTCCTTACCGTGGCGTATCTCGGTTATCAAAGGGAAGTAATGGACGGTATTCGATCTTCGTCTGCCATACAAAGCGCAGATCGTCTGCACCTAAGATAATACTCCGATGTCTGCAGTAAGTTAAACGCTAAAGTAATAAGAAATTTTTTATAAGATCACTGGAAATTTGCAATGCGACCTTTCAAAACTTTATTTGCACGTTATTCCCACCAAATTTTACAGAAAAGGGCCAATCGAAGTGGCCGATTACCAAAAAAAGTCGCACCGTTGATGACAATCTGGTAGGGGAGTCTACTTTTGGCGATCGGAAAGAAGTCATGAATGTCCTTCTAAGCAAGAAACGCGCAGCTGGCAAAAGATTAATAGTCACTATTTTATGATCGTCTCCACGATTCGTGTAGAGGTGTATTGCAGACTTTGCCTGATAACACAGGTAAACTTGTTAAACCTCCACGCCATAGCATTGTTTTTTGTACTCTCTCGCTATCAAAAACCGCCACGCTTTGAGTTGGCATAACCCCGCCTCTACACGAATCGTGAAGCCGATGATACCACGTTGACGACAAAAACTTCAGTTGTCTGCTCTTCTACGATTAAACTAAGAATTCTTGGCTAGAACCATGCAGATTGTCATTTGCAGTCTACCTACAGTAAGCCCAAGAAGCAGTCAAACCCTGAATCATTTGATGAGAGCGTAGAGATTTTTGAGACGACTGTATCCCAAAGCAGTGGCCATTCTAGCAAAACTCAAACCATGATCCTTCTCAGATAATCGCCGGGGGCAGGCGGTCCGCAAAGTCGCGCTTTTCTGCAGGCGGTCAGCAGAATTTTGGGGCGTGGCCAAACCTTCAGCGGGCGGCACTTCCTTTACGGTCGCATATTCTGCCAGCGGGCAGCAATACAGCATTTTTTGCAAGCGCTCGGCAAATAATTTCTTTCAGCGAGCGCTGGCCAAACTTTCAGCAAGCGCTCGGACTCTTTTTAGGCATTTTCGGGCGTACGTCGAGCGCAGGTAAGACTCTATGTGGCAGAGGTGTCACCGTTGGTTTAATTACTCAAGTTTGAGGTACTTTCTCTCAGCGGGAAGTACCTGGGGGTTGCGCGGTCCTCCACAAAGGACCGTGCGGCCCTCGAAATTTTTGCATATTCTCGCGGAAAGTCCGCGAGAATGCGGCCACTGCGCCGCAGCTAATCCATAAAGAAACCGCGACTGTTCTTCGAGCATTCGTCTTTAATTTCGCCAACTTTCGTCCAAATTTCTGCAAGCGGGCCGCAAAAAATCAGCGAACTATTTTTCCGGTGCGCGCTTGCTCAAAATTCGCATGGCCGCCTGCCCCCGGCGGTTATCTGAGTTCATGTGGGCCACATTGTCCCACGTGGTAGTCATTGCATGATAATAGAGCGACGCTGTCGTCACTGTTTTATCATGCAATGTTCTATTTCATGCAGTATTTTATTTCAATGTTCAACAATAAGTGAGCACGAAAGCGTCTATTCTGTGAGTTGAATGGCTGCAGCGCGGGACTTTCGCGCATAGCCTGTAAGACGAAGTTAGGCAATTAAACTTTTTTTTTATCGAATGCATCTGATAACCGATATGACGAGTAATACACCAGTGTTATATATGAGCAATTCCGCAAATAATTAAGCTCATGAACTCTCTGGGGTAGTGTAGGCGTGAAATCTACAACCACAGCCAGTGCTCGTCATGTTGTGTCACTTAATTATATATGTAAACTAGCTGGCTTGCCCGGCTCCGCCGTATCCGGACCAAACTTGGCACACATACACTTCGGGCCCCGGCGGGTGTCACAGTCCACTTTTCGTTATCGATCGATGTCGATTTTACCGATTTTTATCGATTTTTTTTGCAGAGTTCACCTACAGGGCTAGGAGTTGCACAGGGGGGGGGGGGGAGTGAGCATGGGGATTCCGAATACAATATTAGATTTCAGAATTATCGATTACTTTTATTGATTTTATCGATTTTTTGTAAATTTTGACATGCGAGGCTGGGATTTTGCACAGGGGGGTAATCGAGCATGCTGATTACGAACACAATATTAGTTTTCAGGATCGTCCATTACTTTTATCGATTTTATCGATTTTTTTTTGTAAAGTTTGACCTGGGGGGCTGGGAGTTTGCACAGGGGGGGGGGGTAATCGAGCATGCAGATTACGAATACAATATTAGTTTTCAAGATCGTCCATTACCAATATTGTATTCGGAATCCCCATGCTCGATTACCCCCCTGTGCGAACTCCCAGCCCCGTAGCTCAAACTTTGCAAAAAAATCGATAAAATCGATTAAAGTAATCGATAATCCTGAAAACCAATATTGTATTCGGAATCCCCATGCTCGATTACCCCCCTGTGCAAAATCCCAGCCTCGCATGTCAAAATTTACAAAAAATCGATAAAATCAATAAAAGTAATCGATAATCCTGAAAACCAATATTGTATTCGGAATCCCCATGCTCGATTACCCCCCTGTGCCAACTCCCAGCCCCGTAGGTGAACTCAGTAAAAAAATCGATAAAAATCGATAAAATCGATATCGATCGATGACGAAAGGTAGCCTATGACACCCGCCGGTGCCCGAAGTGTATGTGTGCCAAGTTTGGTCCGGATCGGTTCAGAAATGGAATTTTCTATTCGGAACATACGTACATACATACATACATACATACATACATACATACATACATACAGACATACAGACAAACAGACATTCAGCTTTATATATAAGATGAATCACTAACAGGGAATGGTCCGAACTTAAACCAACCATACCAGACATGCCGTATATCATCGGGCTCGTCTTGGAACGCTGACCACAGATTTATGCTTTATCTGCCAAGCGACTATATGGACGGAGTTATGAGCGTTTGAATGTGCGATTTGTCAAGTGTCAAGTATCCCATGTTTCACGAAATAGGTCTCAAAAACTTATTTAGGTTTTTGGTGAATGTGCTTCTTCCTTGTAATTGAAATAACCATAGCCATTGTAAATCCGCGCCATCAGGCTGCCTTTCAAGTGAGCACACTCGTCAAAACTCGAGAAATTTTTCATATTTGAACGCTCATAACTTCTCCCAAATGTCGCTTGGCAGATAAAAAATGTATATTTAAAATCAGCGTTCTAAGACAAGTCTAAAGTTATACAGATTGTTTGGAATGCTGGGTTAAGTTTTGACCATTTCCTCTTAAGCATGAGGGAAACCTACTGATGCTGACAATAGACATAGCGTGTGAGAAATTGTCGTACCTCGACCAACGTTCATCATCACAAATTTCTCAGTGTGCAGAGATACGAACGCGGGAGCTTTGTTTAGCGCACATGTCAAAAGTTGTTCTCGTTGTCACTCTCCAATGTCGTACTCACAATGCCGGCTAATGCAATGAATTTCGTCCCGCTGTAAGTCCCTCGTTCTGTCGAAAACGCTTATAACTTTTTCGCACCCGCACGGCAGCCAATCAATTCAACAAGTTCTACAGATGAAAGCAGATTTGACCCATCAGCTGTCACTATTCTATACGAGTGGTATGCTTACGCTGATGATGAGCCCTTTTTGTGTCTCTCCCAGTTCAAGAAGCCTAATTTTGTGTACTTTACAAATAGCTCATCTCTGCGTTGCTCACTTCGCTATTGGTAGTTCAATTCAATTCAATTCTTCGCTCAAGTCATTCAGAGTGTTATCTTGAGCGGCTATTATGGTGTTTGCGGGATCCTTGTGCAAAAGCCCTGTTAAACCTATGGTTTGTTATTCGTTCCGACATGAGCCCATACCGGATTCCCGAAGTTCTCTTTTTTTTCAAAAATTCACCTGCCGTTCGTCCTTCTAGCAAGACGACCAACCCATTGGTGCTCTACTTTCGACACTCGTCTCTCAAGAGGGTGGTGCTCTCATGTCTAAACTGCAGTTTAACAGAAATCTTTGATTAGGTTAAGTAATCGGATGGGCTCGCGATTTAGATGCAGCTTGCCGATGAGTTCTTTGGAACGGTCCAAAAGGCTCTGGTGCTTCTCCTTTTGTGTGTTTTCAAACGTTCTTTGTTTCATTTAAAGTCTTGAAAAAATGCCTTCGCGATAAGGACGTCTCCTAATTCAGTCCCAATGATGGCCTTCCTCTTGGGTCGTGGCCATGACCACGCGATTTTAGCAGCCACGTGATCCAACCATATTTTTATCCTTGCAATAATCCCTCACGGAGACTGCTACTCTTTGTCTCAATTTCGTTACATTTACGACATTACGTTTGAAAGAACGATAAAGATTGTCAAATACACGCTATACATAACACGAGACTGTGACAACAACTTGCTTGAGTGGTTTAGCCGACACCACAATTAATATATCATTTATTCGGCTAACGTTTCGGCCTACCTTCTCAGTGTGCCTGTAAAGTGAGGAACATTGAGAATTAACCTTTGAAACATCTCGTCACATGCAGGAAAAGTCTCAGTTGATAAAACTTCCGGTAGGGCCTAGTATCAGCTCACCTTTGCTGTTAAAAGAGGAAATACCGCCGCTTACCGGAATGCGCTAAGAATGAATGAGGCTAGTCTCTGGAGGCTACGCATAGATCAAAACTTGCATAACTCCAGTACGCGAGCTAAGTTGTTAGAGCGATGCATTCTTCTTTCCAGTTCATTTTGGGATTTCTGGATAGAATTTAGACCCCTCTCTAAACGCCTCGAGGCATCGCTATAACAACTGAGCTCGCGCCATTACTGGAGTTACGCAAGTTTTGATCTATAACCTCCAGAGACTAGCCTCATTCATTGTTAGCGCATTCCGTCACCAGTGGTTCTTCCTCTTCTAACAGCAAAGATGAGCTAATAATTCTAGGCCTTAACGGGAGTCTTATCAACTTTTGAGACTTTTCCTGCATTTGATGTGATGTGTGGGGGTGGAGGGAGAGGGGGAGGCGGGTTTACTCATCTTCTCTACTCTTCTACTCCTAGTAGGTCTTCTCCATTTTCCGCGATCGTCTTTTTGGGTTTGTGTTAACTTTATCCATCCATCTTAGCTTCGCTCTTCCTCTTGGTCTTTTTCCGAGGATCCACAGACATTGCCAATTTAGCGACGTGATCTTCCTTCTTTCTACTGACATGTCCGACCAACGGAATCGCTTCTCTTGTATTTGATTTCTTGACAGTTGGAGCGATTTTCATTGTGGCTCTTATGGTACCGTTGATGTATGGTCTATTATAGTGACGCCTGTCGTCCAGCTTAGCATGCGGCATCCTACTAATCCTTCGTTCATCGCTTCTCGTACAGGGCCAACATTCACTTCCATATAGAGCAGTTAGGCGGACCATAGTGCGGTGGAGTTAAAATTTTAGCCTAATTGGCATCCGCTTGTCGTGCAAAATTTCGGTATTGCTTTTTCAACCAAGCCGCGTTTATCCTGAAAGTAATCTCGTGTTGGAGCATTCCATCCGCGGAAATGTGATTTTCCAGGTATTTGAAGCAGTGATCTTTTTAATCGAAATGCCTCCAATCTTTATAGTCACAGCCGCTTGCGCTCCAAGCTCCTCCATGTATTCGGCTTTTTCGGTATCAATCTTCAGACTATGCAGCTCAAGTTCAAAATTCCATTTTTGCACTTCCGACTCTAATTCTTCTCTTTTTTTTGCCATCAGCATCATATCATCTGCGTATATTGGAGCATATGGAGGTCAGGTATGATGCCTCTTACTATCATGTCCACGACCGTGATAAAGAGAAAGGGCGACGATACAGAATCTTGATCAGCTTCTATTTGGAATTCTCTCGACCGGCCTGCTGCTGTTTGTACTTGGCCTGTGGCATTTTTGTAGATCATTTTAGCCCCTGCCGTACTTTTCTGATGTCATGTGCCTTCGCAGGCACCATAGGGTATCATGCAGCACCTTATCAAACGCTTTCTCCATATGGAAAGACGCTGCATGTAGCTCGCATTGCTTTTCCATGATTCCTTCGGACATGATCTTGGCAGCGTAAATGGCAGATTTATCTTTTGAAAAGTGAATGAAAACGCTGCAAAATCGTACTGAGGATATACTTCGGCACTGCTAAGCCTGTTTTCGGCAGGAGAAATTGATTCTGAAGATTATGAATTTTTCGATTATCCCTAGCTCACGATCAGTGGTTCATCGAAGTTTTCGATATCCTTATTTCTTCAATTAACATGTTCAGCGGTGCCGCAGTAGGTTCTCAGTACAATTTTGCAGCATTTTTATTGACTTCTCAGGAAGATAAATGACTTTAAAAATGAGAGTTGATTCCCTGGGAATTATACAAGATGGCAAAAAGCCAATCTTGTACGGCAGTAATCTGGCATCCATTATGCGCTGATATAAGGGTATGAGAACCTTCAAAAGCAAGATAGAGAAGGAAGAAGAAAGATGCCTAGAGCAGCGAGATATGACGCATCCCCTATCAGAACCCTTCCCTGCCCAAGGGGGAAGTACGTGCATACGGGCCTTAAAGGCAGCGGCTCGGCAGAATGACAACTTTGGGATATTCATCATTCTCGGTTTCCCTGGATGAGCTAAGTCCAAGATTGTGCTTTGCAACTTCAAAAGATATCAATAACCCGCTTTTCCAGACGTGAGAAGCGCTTTTTGAGGGCGGACCGCGTATCCGCCCTCTAGAGCGCGATTGGCTCGTGGGCACGGTGGGTACAGTATCTCCAGCCGAGCCGCTGCCTTTAATTTGTGGCACATGAGTCGGATGAGCCGGTACATGTATCAGTCAGCTATGTCGCCTTTGTTCTTCCATATCGAAACTGATCGGAGCTGTCGTACTGCTGTACCGGTCGCTTGGCATATCTTTGGCAGCAATTATCTGATTCAGAAGTTGCTTTGACGATATATATTACTCCGGTCCGTCCACATCTCTTCCAAAATTCGCTGGGACGTCATCTGGACCTGTCGTCTTGCCGTTTTTTGTTCTCGTAATGGCGAAATAAACTTCCTCCTTTGTGATTCTAGGTAATGGCCCAAGCACAGGATCGGCTGCTATTACGAATGCATACTCGCGGCTTCCTGGATGCCATTCCTGCAGATGTACCCTTCATCTTTACTTATTTCCTGTGGCTTCATAAGCACCTTTCCGTGATCATCTTTGACATTATAGAAGTGTTCCTACATTCTCCGTGGCGCTTGTTCTTCTCCTCGCTTGTCTCGTTTGCCTTCGCGGGTGCGTAGCTTTCTGTAGAGTCCTCCAAATACGTTTTTGCCTCTGTGGCAGTCCTCTTTGCTGCACGCCTTGCTTCTACATACGCATCTTCTGTCTGTAATTTTTGCCTTATCCTGTATGCCGCCTTCTTCTTCTTTTTCAGAACCTGTACGGCTCCATTCCACAATCAAGTTCCTCTGTCAAGCTTTGGTCTTCCGGTTTTAATGAAGCCCATAAGCTTGTTAGCTATATGATAGATATTGTTCTTAAGATCTCCAAGACCGTTCTGGACTATTGTCCATTTCTGATAAAGCGGTTTTCATGACTTCTTTGGGGTAGTCATCGTTCTTCAGTTTCCATTATAATGCGTACTCTATGGGTTCCTGCATACTACGCCGTAGGAGGCGGCGTGCTGCGACAGGCTGCTGCGTTCTCGGCGTGAGCCGCAGCACGCCACAGCATGCCGCGTCCTGCTGCTAGTATGAAGAAATTCTACGCTACGTCACTTTCGTTCCCTAAAACCTGGGATATCCAGACTCAAGAGCAGTGGTCTGTGCTGCTTTATGCAGTCTTCACCAAGGATGGTGCTATCCTACACGTATCTAAGCTCATGCTGGCGAATGCTCCGAAAGTCTATCCGCGATCTTTTCCACTAGCGTATGTAATCAGGTGACTATTCCTTTTTATGAAATAAGTGTTTGCCAACGCCAGGTCATGAGCTGTAACAAATCGAGAATGAGTTCGCCTTCCTCATTACATAGTTTGTATCCATGGTTTCCTTGGCATTCTCATGGTTTCCTCGTCGTTCTCCCACATGACCACTGAGACCAGCTCCAGTTAGTACCATCTCTTCAACTGTCACGAATCTGATGTAGTCGTCAAGTTCTCACCAGAATATATCCTCCTCAACTTCACCGTCCTGCGTAAGCAGTGACTATAGGCTGTACCAACCCGCATCGGTTATGCGACGCCGCGCCTGCGGCAACTTGCGACGGTGCGGTTTGACGCGTGCGAACTCTGCTACGCGTTAAGGCACGTCGCATGCGACCGCGCGTCCTCGTAAGGCATGCCAACGTGGGACCGATGCTGGTTGGTACAGCCTATACTCGCAAAACTCGCTTTTCATTTTTCATCCTGATGCCCATGAGTCGGTTAGTTACTCGATCAACGTTGGTTATTGTGTTTCGCGACCATTCGCAGACTACTATCCCGACTCCGTTTGCCCTTTTTTGTTCCTTTGTACTAAAGCTTGTATCCATCTCCTATCTCGGGCAATTTTTCACCTTCCATCTGGTCTCCTAAATGCAGGCAATGCTCACCTAACGTTTTTTGAGGAGATCTGCTAGCTTTTTGTGTCTTGCAGTCAGAGATCCTACGCTAATGTGAGTTAAACGGAGCGTTTTTGAAGACTTGAGTGTTTTCTTGCTTCCTCGATGAGCTAGCATTTCTGACCGTCTTCGCTCATCTTGTTTAGAAATTAGAATTCTTCGTGTTTCGTGAGCATCAAAATGTGCGGTGCTCTTATAGTGGTCCTAATTATTACTTGAAAAATCTTTTTGAGACATGAAAGAGCATAAACGATGCTACAATTTGTCGTCTTCAGCCGGCTTGTCGCGTGCTAACGTTCGGGTTAGCAGCCTGACGCTGAAACAACCAATTACGATGACGGAAAGATTGCGATCCGGCCGTTTGTGTGTCTTTGAATCAAACGCTATCAGACCGCAAATGAATAGTCTGTACTGCTTTGATTGATAAAATGCCCGATCCTTTGCACATTTAGAATGCGCGTAAGATGAGGCAAGGACGAGAGGAGTACTGCGAATTCGCGTAACGACTGAAATCGCGTGAGGTACTCAGACAATAACTCGAACGAGCGGCGGGCCTCTATCGGGCGGGCGAACATGCCTCTCACCGTTCGTTCTTTGAGTCACGCCGCCCGCCGCTAGAGATATAAAGCGAGCTAGCGGAGTACCTTTAGCGGGCGACCATCATGCTTCTCTCCGCCTCTTTCTCCGGAAGCTCGGCCATATATGGCCGAGGCTTTCGGCTTCCGACAATACTTCCCGCGATTCCGTCAAATGGCTATATCCACGCGACTTGGCAACTTGCCAAATGTCTACAGATGATCCTCGTCTTGGATGCATAGGCGCATGACTCCAGCAGGTCGTCGCAAGTGTATTAAGTTTGCTTAAGCAGCGAGCTCACGACAAATTGGGAATCGCTGCAGTGTTAGATCTCGCATCGACTGCTAACGCGCGAAATATAAAGAGAACGCTGTCATCCGTCCAAATTTTTTGGGATCTTACATCAATTTGTATGCCCCTCTCTTTCCCTCAAGTGGCTTCATCAATCTTTGCAGCTGTTTATGATCTCCGGGGACATGAGCCGCCTTGTCGATTTCTTAAGACTGCGTTCATACTGATCCCGAAGTTCGGGAACAGTTTCAGCACAGCGCCAAGTTCGAGCACTATGCTGGAACTGTTCCCGAACTTTCAAATCAGTATGAACGCAGCCTAAGCAAAATCGCCTGATACCGTCGGCCCAAAAAATGTCGCCTTCTTGCGCCCGAGTAATTCTGTGAGATGCTTGTGCAGCAAGTTCCACTTGGTCGCACTGAATTGAACTGCATATAGAGATTTTCACCATTTCTGCGTTTGCCGAAGTAAATAAGCTTGAGTAGGCGAAAGCGAAACCCAGTTGTCGGGATAATATCTGAAAGCAGAGCCCACTTTTTCAGTATACTGCTCATTATTGGAAACCTGCATATTTACACGAGATGTTCGAAAGTGCCGCTGACAAATACCCTCCAAAAGTGCTGCTGCATGGTGAGCCATTTGCGTCAAACATCTTCAGAAGGCTAGACAACACAGAATTGGTGTGGACTATCGTCGACTGGACAGGTGAGGTTAAAGCTAATGCGATCTGAGAGGGTGCTCATACCACTGAAAAAGTAATTATTTGTTGTGGTTTTATCATCAGCCAATATCCATCCATCCACAAAACGAGATTTTTGTACTGGTATTAAAAACATTTCCAAACTGGAACGAATTTTAAAAAGTCGTAGCCAATACTCAAGAGCAAAATTTATTGTTAGTGTATAATGTCAGGGCTCTTACGTAGCGAAATGACACATCACTTATGCATCACTTCACTTACTCGCCTATGCCTTCACACGTCACTCCACTGGCTAATTTCGATTGTAAAATTAGACAGGCTCCCTACAAATGTCCTGCTCGTTTACCGTTTACTATACTAAACGCCATTTTGGCTTACCGTCGCTTATCAGTTCCTCTGTCCCTCGTAAATGTGCAAAAGATTGCAAAACTATTGATGCAATCACCGGTTGACTAAAATAATTTGACAGTTGGAATGATGTAATTGCTGCCAACTCAAATTTATAGTTGTATAAAAAGTTCGTTTGCATTTTCTGTTTTAGTTTTTCCTCAATAATTTTCAAAGCATTTAAAGAAATTTTTATATGCGCTCGGAAGCTCTAAGTCTGCTCTACCGAACTACTATCATTAGTTTTTCAATTCTTGAGAAGTTGATCAAAAAATTCGACTGGAAATCAAAAAATCCGATGAGGCAAAAATACTACTTTCGACATCTTTATCTCTCTTAGTTTTTCCCGTTTACCATTGAAAAAACCTGACAACGATTGAAAACAATAGACTAATCGCATGTGCACCTACTGCCACTACTTTTACTTGCTCAGTCCTATTATCGACCGTCCAGTGCCATTTTGCAGAAGTTGGCGGGGAAGACTATGCCGCAAAAGCGTTCGTCGTTTCTTGTAAATGAGTTCTGTGTCCCTCAAAAGCTGAATTTGAGGGTAAAGAACCCATACATTTGATGATTTTATGATCAAAGAGCCCCTAATCTGCCAATTCTCTATTGTTTGACAACCATACTTTCTCTCTAGGTACCTTCGGATGTCGAGAAAGCAGACCTTTCTCCAAACTTGTAATATGAACTTTTGAACAATTTCAGCACGTATAAGTAGTTTGCGGGAGGTACAGCATTTTATTGACACATTTCGCAAACTTTTCCAGCTGTATTTTGAACGTTCAAACCCATTTGAGACGCAGCGTAACATAGTTGTCGATTTGGTAGCAGTTTGCTAGAGCAGACTTAGAGTCCGAATGCTTACAGAAATCTTGCCAGAAGCTTTGCATAATACTGAGAAAAACTAGAAAAATGCGCATGAAGAAATCACACAACCTATTACTTCACTTTTGTCTCTGACTAGTAAAACGCTGATTATTATCATTTGAGGATGTCATTCCGGTTGTTATGGGGAGGACCTCGCTAAGGCAATATGTTGGAATCTCTCCACAAAGGTAACATACATGAATCATTATCTTAAATAATGCTTGTCTTGTTTAGGACAGATTGGAATGCACAACATCGCTTCTTGAAGAATATTACCAACACGTAATGAGATATTCTGGCGACTTAGAACTAACAATGAACGATGTCAGAAAAGCATATGATGCGTTTCTTCCTGTCGCGATGGTGACATTTACAGCGAAAGTGGGACGCTTATACTTGCGCTGTTCTAAATTACTTTGAATTTTCATCTTTACAGATAATGGAGATGCAGAACAAAGGAGATGTCGAGTCTTTGCTTGAGAGAGCAAAAGGACTCATCGAAAACCTGTATACTCTTATAAAACTAAACGAATGATAGTGTGAAAATTCGCAAACACTTTATAGATCCATTCTGTTTGTGATGCACTTGATTATGCCAACACTAACTTTACCTGGAAAGCCCCAACAAAGATTTGTAGGGGTCAGAATCAGGAGAACAATTTCCTTTTTTATCGAAACAAATTTACGAGAAAAGCAATTTGTCTATCATTATCCGTTTCTAGAGAAGACCTGTTGACAAAGTGCCTTCAAGCCGAAAGCCGGCCTTCGCAAATAAAGGTTTGAGCAAATGTATAATAATCGCTAAATCTAATACCAATGGTGTACTAGGCTGCTGCATAAGTTCTGTCCGATTTTTCGCGTTGTATTTATCCTAGGAGGTTTTCGAGTTCAATGGGGCAATATTTTTTTTATCATCAGAAAGCGTTTTCCTTGCTCCTTCTCATATGTAAATGTATTTCATATAAAATTTCGGTCCAGCAAGATTGCTGCCCATAGAGCGAGATGACTAATTTGGTCTTCACTGAGGAACATATTCCTGTAAGGAATCCTCCACAATGCTTCCTCCAGGTTAGGTTCTTTCATTGGACACCAAATAAGAGTTTAATGGGTTAACATATGCACTAATTTACGTTTGAAATCGTCTTACTTGCAGAACTTGTTGTCGAGCATTAGTGCTTTATATTGATGTTCTACGTTCAATGACATTCTGTGAATAGAATTGATTCAGAAGTTGTAGGTAAAAGAGTAAAGCAAGGCAATCAGAGCCCACACATGAGTAGGCAGGCATTTGTAAAAATTCAAAAATTTGGAAATGACATAACTGAAACGGCCATTTTTCATTTGCATCTTTAGGTCTCAAGAATCGTACGAAATTTTTTGATCTCAAAAAAAATTCCAGAGTTTTCGCTATCCATTGATGGCTACTAAATATGTGCCAGATCTTACGAGAGCAGCAACCTGTCAAAGAAAGATCAGTCTAAAAAAGCTATTGTAAGATTGTATGTAAGTAGATTGAACGCTCTCTTATCTTCAAATCTGAGCATGTTCTAGAGAATATTATAAGATTTTGCAATTCTGGTTTTTTCAATGCATTTATAGGGAGTATTATCTGTTTGGTAGCCGAAAGTTTGCTTAATCCAGAGAGACTGAGCTTGTCGAGAAAAAGTTGATTTTGGAAATACTCATGGTATTTTGGACCTGAAAATCGCAAATGGGCAGAACTTATGCAGCAGCCTGATACTTCGAAAATTACAACCTGGTGCGGTGCTCTTTTACAAATTATCCTACATTTAGTAGTAAGTATTCTTCTCAGTATCGTGCTCAATATGACTGGAACTTTGTTTGAATGCAAATTTGCGTTTATGTCTTTTTTGTGCTCTAATGATAAAGATTCGTACAGGATGGTTGCAATTCATAACCGACTATAATTAGAACAGAGATAAGACTAAAGTCTTAAAATTCAGCTCAGAGGCTCTAGTTCGACTTTTCCAACATTACTTTCGTTAAGGAGAAACTAGGCTTTCGAAAGTGTTCCACCTTCCCACACAAATACTTGACTCAATAATCGAGCATGATTGTTTTCAAATTTCAAAAAAGGTAGGACTCATGCAGGGTAATGTTAGCCGAATGCCGTTTGAAAAAAAAGGAGTGTTAGTTCATCTATTTCTTCTGCCAGATCGCCAACGTTCACGTGTCTTCTTAAGAAATATTGTACAAATCATTCAATAAAAGTCAAACAGTATTTACAAGGTAAATATGGGCTCGCCATCTTGGAAAACCCTTTGGGTTACAATAGTTTGAAATGCCGTCCCAAACAGCTCTTTTTTTTGTTGCAAAGCTGGAAGGGGCTGAAATTTGTAACGGTACTACGTCATAATAATTCGTTGCCAAAACCATATAATTCGCTGCAGAACGCCGAACATAGACTGGAACGGAATAGTAAACTTGGTTTTTTTTTCTCAAAGCGGTGAATCTATTGGAGAGTACATGTGACAAGAATTATTCATTTGACGCGAAAGTGAGGATTTAAAAGTTTTTTGGCCTCTCTTGTCGTCTGCAAAGTGGACTGTTCAATCTTGTATTCGATTTTTTTCTGTGAGTAAGTCACAGCAAGTTTATCTCCTCGGGTTACTTACAAGGGATGGATACTTGGTCGAAGTGACGTTTCCATACAAAATGTATACCGTTTTATAGAGCATGGAACGCTGAGTTCAAACCTACCTTGCTTATCTGCAAAGCGCTTCTGGGAGGGAAGTTATGGAAATTTTTTAATGCAAAAATTTGAAAGCGCAGCTACAATAATCATTCGGAACCTTAGTCTGTGATTTCAAATGGGGCCATGATTGCTATCAGGACGTTTTGTACAATAAGACCTTCAACCTAATAAACTTATGTCAGTTATTACTCCTTTCAAGCGCCGAAAAGACCTCAACACCCATTTTTACCTTAGCCAAATTATTGAATTTCTACCTCAAAAAGTTCGCATAACTCCCCTCCCAGACGCGCTTTGCAGATGCCGAAAGCAGATCTGGAATAAGCATTCAATGCTCTATAAGATGATTTACATCCCATATGGAGACTCCACTTCGACTAAGTATCGTTTCTTGCTAGAACATTCATCCGAAGATGTATAAATATTATATATCAACTTCAAAAGCTGGAAGTAACAAGGAGCCACCTTAGTTTTATGTACAATAATCTCTAACTATCACTTATTTCACTACAAATAATTTCAGCATTTCAACGTAATCGATATCGATCTCCATTAGTCGATGAAAATCATATAAATCGAGCGAAGTTCTAAGTTCCCGCCATTTTTTGATTGATCTTGACTCGACGCTTTTTTGTCCTTTCTGCGCAAAACCTGCGACACATGTGCATTCCTAACAGCACTTGATACAGCAAAGCACGCACGAGGAAGATCTTCACTACGCTCCATCCACATAGCAAAGCCTTTCAAATGTAGCGATTTGAGAGCATGCAAGCACCAAGCTAATTCCTCCTACATATAGCGCATGTTCTTCACTTATAGATAGAAATAATACCTTATTTCTATCTATAAGTGAAGAACATGCGCTATATGACCGATCAAAAGCTTCGCCGAGGATATCGCAACATCCAAGTCTTCCAAGGCTCATGCTTCCAGGACCTTAAAGCCTTCCTAACATCTAAATCAACTTTTTAATCAAAGCCAGATAGCATCCCTGATCATCATCGAGGAACATCACTCGCTAGATTGCTGCCTACATAAGCTAGAACAGATAGTAAGTACCTTTCAAATTCTAAAGGATCTGTTGCTGTGGTCAAAGATCCGATGGGGATATCCGGGCCTCTCGTGAAGTCGGTTCTAGCTGTTACCGGCAGTCGAAAGTGAAGGTGGAGCTTCTGGGTCCCCGCATCCAAAACGGCGACCGGAGGGGGCGGGGGAAGGGAAGGAGAGAAAGAGAATTAGTAAAAAGGCCAAAGTTTGGTGCAGAACGCTGAAAATGACTCCTTTTTTATCGTCTAATCCAGATAGGAACCACCTGGTCGTCACCTATTGCAACGCCCTCGTTAAGGACAATTATAGTGATACTAGCTGGCTTACCCGGCTCCGCCGTATCCGGACCAAACTTGGCACACATACACTTCGGGCCCCGGCGGGTGTCACAGTCCACTTTTCGTTATCGATCGATGTCGATTTTACCGATTTTTATCGTTTTTTTGCAGAGTTCACCTACAGGGCTAGGAGTTGGCACAGGAGGGGAAGTGAGCATGGGGATTCCGAATACAATATTAGTTTTCAGAATTATCGATTACTTTTATTGATTTTGTCGATTTTTTGTAAATTTTGACATGCGAGGCTGGGATTTTGCACAGGGGGGTAATCGAGCATGCTGATTACGAACACAATATTAGTTATCAGGATCGTCCATTACTTTTATCGATTTTATCGATTTTTTTTATAAAGTTTGACCTGCGGGGCTGGGAGTTTGCACAGGGGGTAATCGAGCATGCAGATTACGAATACAATATTAGTTTTCAAGATCGTCCACTACTTTTATCGATTTTATCGATTTTTTGAAAATTTGAGCTAGGGGGCTGGAATTTGGCACAGGGGTGTAATCGAGCATGCTGATCACCCCCCTTGGGGATGATCAGCATGCTCGATTACCCCCCTGTGCCAACTCCCAGCCCCCTAGCTCAAACTTTGCAAAAAAATCGATAAAATCGATAAAAGTAATTGATAATCCCGAAAACCAATATTGTATTCGAATCCCCATGCTCGATTACCCCCCTGTGCGAACTCCAGCCCCGTAGCTCAAACTTTGCAAAAAAATCGATAAAATCGATAAAAGTAATCGATAATCCTGAAAACCAATATTGTATTCGGAATCCCCATGCTCACTTCCCCCCTGTGCCAACTCCCAGCCCCGTAGGTGAACTCAGCAAAAAAATCGATAAAAATCGATAAAATCGATATCGATCGATGACGAAAAGTAGCCTATGACACCCGCCGGGGTCCGAAGTGCATGTGTGCCAAGTTTGGTGCGGATCGGTTCAGAAATGAATTTTCTATTCGGAACATACGTACAGACATACAAACAGACAGTCAGACAGACAGACATACATACATACAAACAGACATTCAGCTTTATATATAAGATAACCGCATAAATTCAGTAAAACGTTTATCATTCATCATGTATGGAATTGTAAGCAGTTAAAACGTGATGATTTTTGATGAGCAGAATCTGTTCTATTGAACTTTGAAGAAACTAGGTCGACCCAGAAGTTTATCGCTAATGATATTTCAAAAGCTGAATTCATGAAAAATTTGATTGCAACTGTGAGTCTGATCTGAAAACTATTCATCCCACCTATTTCATTCAAAAGTTAAGCAATGTTCTATGATGTAGTCAAACAATCATATCGATCTAGAAGTGGGCCGCCAAAAATCATAGCCTTAACCGTTCGTCGTTATAAATCAAATTTGTAACTTCACTTATCAAAGCGCAAAAAAAGAAGCTGGATCCAAATGTCCATCGGCATGAATTAGGCGTTTGAAGAAATTTCAATTTAGGTTGCTTAATAACAATGAGTTTGCGACTCTTACAAATCTTGATAAACTTGGGTGGTGTTAGCCCGATAGGTTTTATAGCGTAAGGCTCGCTTTACCGTATAATTAGGAGGTTAAGAGAATATCGTCGAAAATCACACTTGAAATGCCCAGAAAAATCGTCTGCCAAAGTTCAACGTCCACAGTTTCTTTAGACTTCGTTTAAATCGGTTGAGACTTGGCTAGAAGTCTTAAAGAGCTTTCACTTGGTATATGATAGAAGCATTTGACGTTTCTTTAGACTCGAAATTAGGGGGAGCGGATCCTCACAAACGTACTATTAGCCACCAAAGCGGTCCTCGCTTTTGTTTAGTTATTTGATAAAAATCAAAAAGTGAAAAGAAGCGGGAAGGCGGGCCATTATAGGTGCACCTGAAGTTTCTGTTCGTTGAAGCACTTCTGAGCTCGAATTTATCGGGTAAAAACACATACAGAAGCGTCAAACACTTGGTCAGGCTACCTTCAATCCCCCCCCCCCCTTCACGTAAACTTCGCTCCTGAAAACTTGCTTCTGAATAGCATATCTGTGTATCCCGCTGATTCGGAAGCGACGGAACTTATCTATCTTCTGCATGCTTGTTGATGTGAGCATTACAAAATAGATCTGACCTTCTGCTTTTGAACAAAACCGGACAGTGACCTTGTCGCAAGTCTGACAAGGAAACGATACTCGGTGTCCGTGGCCTTTTGAGATGAGTTGTATACCATTACACTCGTCTTGGAACGCTGATCCCGAATCTGACTTCCGTTTCTGCTAATCGCTTCAAAGATGTTATAAAGGATTGTGCGGGCTTTGGCTGCCCACTGAAATATGCTCGGGGCGCCAACAGTGACGGTGCGGTGTGGTCTAGTGGTTAGTGCGATAGGCTCATGGGTTAATGGAATGTGGGTTCGAGTCCTTTCGTGTTTTTCAGTTTTGCATTGCCTCAGTAAATCTTCTTTCGCATCTTCGAGCTAACTGAACGCCCTTACTCTTCAAAAAATGTGGAATGAAAAAGATAATAACTATCTGCTCTAAAATGTATCCAATGATCATAATTCGAGTAAATCTCGAAAAAGTTTAATTGGCAGTGCAAGATAAAAACACAAAAAGATTTAAACCTACACTTGCATCAAGTCATGAGGCTATCAAACTAACCGCTAGACAATAACGTGGCGCCGGTAGAGTCCGTTCCGGTGACCATAGACTTGAGCGGCCAAAGTTGGCTCGAAATTCCTCCATAACTTCTTTCAGAGAAACGGAAGTCAGATTCGGAATTAGCGTTCGAAGACGAGTGAAATGGTATACATCTCGTCTCAAAAGGCCACGGACATTGAGTATTCCCTTGTAAGCTTGAATTTTTCTCTTCAAACTTTTCGCATTATCATTGCAAGCAAGGTGTAATCAAAGCATCCTACAAAAAAAATTGCCTCTCTACTCATGAATATTCACAAAGCCTCTATTTGCTTTGTTTCTAAAACACAAGTCAAGCAGCCTAAAGTGTCACGCAATTTCAAAATAACTTATCAATCTTGCTCATATTTTTTGGCAGTAATAATTGGCTATATAGCGAAAACGGCTTGTGTTGTATGTCAGCACAAGACTTTCTTGATGATTTTGAGCTTTGGCTTGGAGGCTCGTTGCAATCAATTTTTGCAGGGGTGTTCTGCAATTATACCTACTCGTTAAGACCTACAAAAATCTATAACCATGACATACGGTCTCCCGTGCATACAAATAAACCTTTGACCATGATCCCAATCCGCTTTGATTACTTCCTCACCGCCATCAAACCGGCGCACGCTTGGGCATTACACTGCTCAAGCATCCCTTTTACGAGCGTTTCTCACTTGGTTTTTCCAATCCAAAACAGCTGATTTCATCCTACGCCAGACATTTCTTTATGTTTTCGTGTGATTTTACATAGCTTTTGGGGATTTTGCCGAAATAGGTGATATTCTGCTGCTATTCAGCTACAGCTTGCTGACGCTGGTGTTTCTTTCAACAGGGTACAGGGCTCTGCATGATCGCGAGAGTTGATGTGTGGCCATTGCACACTCAGGTTCTCAGACACTCGCAGCACGGGCCGGCGGCCGCACAAAGACCGGCTGGTGGGGACGTTGTCAATTTCATTCAGCAGCCGCGTAGTCTACGCCCACCGGCCGGTATGTGCAGTCGCGCAACAGCTCAGACACTCGCTGTTGACTCGCGCCGGAGATCCGCCCCTTTTTGAGGGATTCGCGGGAAAGGGCGTAGACATGCGCGAGACAATATTTTGACAGTTTTTGCGGATGGTCGCGAAAGAAAATTGGATGATGAGTGACGCGAGCAGTTTCGCAATATCGACGCGCATTTCAAATCTCAGCTCATATTGCATCAATCCAGGTTTTTTGCTACCTATTATATTTTCAAAATTCGTGCATTCCATCCATCCCACCTAAGCCCTCTTCTTTCCATTATTTTATTCCAATCCAAAATTAACTTTATTTGAAATCCTATCCTGAAGCTTCTTCTCTAGAAATCAAATCCTAAGTTTGCATTATTATTTTTCATTGATTTAGATGGTGGACAAATCTTGGAAAGGACGACAGGGAGCGATCAAAAGCCTTCGACATGCTCTCACAGGCCAGGATGGATTGGGCGGTCTTCGCTCGCATCCTCGGAAGAGCCTTATAAGCTATTCGAGTTTTGATAAGGTAGATGGACATTCCATCTTGCGTTTTGCAGGAGGGACGTACGGGCTTATGTACTGAATCCGGTAAGAGCTAAACTCCTTCCTCCAAAGGTAAGATGCCAGTGCACTTATTCCCAGTCTTCGTCGACATGGTTTTTTCTTTTCAGAAGAAGCGTGTGATCGAGACTACGGAGCAGCTTTTCTGCTGCCAAGGAAATAGAAAAGACCAGCCCCGGCGAGTTTTAGCCCATCTGCTACTACTTTTTTCTAATTTGCTGTACTTACATATCACTATCATATCATTTGCCTCAACTCTACTCCCGCTTTTGCGTATCACTTATTTGCGAGATTCTCATTGTTCAAACGGTTACCAAGTACACTTCTATCTCATCATGTATCTCCATATTGTGAAGCTTTAAGATAGTAAACATAGTAGTTTGATTCCCCCGAAGTTGTTATTTGATTTTCTTGCGTGGCTACGCTGAACATAACTTTAGCATTGAAATGTTCCTAAGATTGAAGTAAATTCACTATGTGCTAATGAAGTTTCCAATCAATCCTTATGTCATTTTAGAAGTAATAAATTGGTTAGTTTAGACTTTGTAGAATTCATCTTATTTATAAAGCTGAATGTCTGTGTGTCTGTCTGTCTGTACGTATGTGCGGAATAGAAATTTTTATTTCTGAACCGATTCGGACCAAACTTGGCACACATACACTTCGGGGCAGGGAGCGTGTCATAGGCTACTTTTCGTATCGATCGATATCGATTTTATCGATTTTTTTGCAAAATTTGAGCTACAGGGCTGGGAGTTGGCACAGGGGGGTAATCGAGCATGCTGATAACAAATATATTATTGACAGGCCCGGGCGGAGCCGGGTTTGCCAACTAGTATGTATATATAAGTGTACATCAGTGGCGGTCCGAGGGAGGGGGCGTCCCCCCCCCCCCCCCGAAAATGGGTCGCGAAATTTTTGAAAATTACCTATATGGGTTATAAAAATGTGCAAACGACTTGTTTATTTTTGTAAATAATTAAAATGATTTTTAAAATTTTTTAAAAATTCAAATTAGCCTTATAAAAGAATTTTTTCGGGGCTTGGGGACCTGCAAAATTATTGAGAAGCACCCCAAAATTTTTTCGGAGTGCGTGGCTGACGCCACGCACCCTCATTTGAAAGAAATTTTTGTCGCGCCTTCCCCCCCCCGGTCCGAAATCCTGGGACCGCCACTGGTGTACATATATACATACATATATGTACATATATATACATTTATATATATGTATATATAAATATATATAATATATATTTATATATACAAATATAAGTATATACATATATGTAATGTACAGCAAGTAGGGATATAGCGAAATTACTACTGCGAGATAACGCGCTCCAGTTGCGTCCGGACATCAGGATGTGTCGCCCTCGAGCTGCCGCGTATTTCCTGCAAGATGCGGGTCGCGTCAAAGCGTTGTCTCGGGCAGCATTGTTCCGACACATAATGCTGTCTCGGGATTTCGTCGCGAGGCCGATTAGTTGTGTCGCGCCTTCATTCAGCGCTTATACAAAACTTTGGGCTGCGCGAGTCAACAGCGAGTGTCTGAGAGAGTGGTTGTGTGGCGCGATTCTTCTTCGTTTTGCAGCCTTCGCTTTGCCCCTCACTCCCCGCCCCCTCAATTACAAAACGTAGTCAAACTGCAAAAACATATTTATTTATTGTATAAACAAACATAGTGAGGAACTATTTACAAATACGACTGGTACGTAAAACCTAGTACAATATGCCCCTAATGAAGCTACAAAATTTGGACGTTTCTTATGCCCACGAGAAGATGACGTTTTTTTGCACATGAGAACATCCACTCGATGCAGAAGATAGCACATTGGCCGCTACTCATTCCGAATCTGACTAGTTGCTGCTGTATTCTTCAGGGTGACTCTCACAGCGGACATCTGCAAACGAGATAAGCTTCTCACAAATGAGGTCATTGATACTAAGACTTACCTGCTCAGGAAGTGCTATTTACCAGTGAGCGCAGCAACCCAAAGGTCTATTCTAGGAGGCGTTCAGTAAATGTTTCCCCTAAATAACTCACCAAGGTCAGTTTCTGTCAAATGATCGGTGTGAACCCACTTAATTTCTGGAGTGTACGCAGTGATAGGCATAGGAATACCGGGAATCCGTGGAACATAAGATATATTCAAAATCCGTAGATATACAGCAGTTTCAGAATAATCAGAAAAGGAAAAGTAGTCCGTGAACGCATTCTGCGAAGAATAACTAGCTGAAGTCCATAGTCGTTAGCATGAAGATGCTGATCCCAATTGCATGACCATGGTCAGGTTCCGTGAGTAGAATAAGATTTCAGACACATGCAGCATAACGCACCTGTCTCCTAAAGACGTGAAACATGTCACTTTGGTTTTTTTGCTCACTTATCAAAAATAAGGCGAATCCAGACTCTATACCTCGCGAGCAGCACGTTTCAGCTTGGTATTCCCTGTTTTTGACCATTTAAGACAAGCACGATGTGAATTTGCAAAAAGTAAGGACTACAAGCGTCTTATTCCTTCGAATAAAATAATACAGTGAAACGGGATAACGTCAAGTCATAACGCGGCGAAATTCTGAGCGCCTTCTAGTGACACCAAGCAGCCATAATCTTCAGATAAACATACATAAACAAAAACATAAACGAATCAAAAAGTTGCGACTACCTAAATAAAAAGAGAAGTAGAGCGCACCTTTCCTATGAGGCTCAATCATGTAATGTTTGAGTTCCATGCAATTCCCGCACTTTGGCACACGGATCGTAGACAGATACTGGCTGGCAACCGTTTGATCGGCCGCCGGCCGGTATGATTTTTTGGAGCTGTCACCGGCCGGCATTTAGCTCCGCCCAGATTTATGGAACGGCCGCCTACCGGAAGGCCGTCGTCGGACGGTCGCCGGCCGGTGCGAGTGTCTGAGTTGTCATAAGCCCTCAAAACAGTCAAACAACCCCGTACTTTTCGAAATCGTCTTAGGTGATTGGAAGCTAGCTTCTGATAGCAGCGTTTGAAAGGAGAAAGATAAGTGACAAAGCTCGATGCGAGTGCAATGGTCGCAAACTCACCGACTTTCGCGATCACGCAGAGCCCTGTACGCGTACATCGTGAACAGCTACTTCCTGTTTTTGCATAGTCTTAAGTTCTGTGACTAGTTTCGGTTACCAGTGCATATCGTCAGTCGTATGTGCCGACTCGCGTCGATGATTTTTCAGCAATTATCAAAAACGGTCATATCTGGGGGCACCTAACCTTTCCTTTCAAATTTCCGCAATGGTCATTATGTTTCCTCGTTACTCTCAAGAACCATCCCTTGCTTTGGAAAAACCAAAGAAGGTTAGCATTCCGAGTTGCATATTCTCTATCTATTCATATTCTCGAAACCGCCGTGGAAAAAAAACACATCGCCTTTTTTGGAATGTAGTTTTCTTCAGGGCGTTTTGATCCTAGTTCGGGAAGCTTGTGCATAAAAGTAAAAGTAACTTTGGTTATCTCTCAATTTAGATTTGCTTTTTTGCTCTAAATAAGTCAGATTTTAATGAATTTTCGAACCACACTCTCGTTATTTTGGTCGATTATGCAGGACATGTTGATAATGCATATGTAAGGGTTTCACGGTCAACCGAAAAAATATGATTGCTGTTGCGGGGACTACTCGATAACTGAATTCGGTGGACGTTGGAAAGAGAAGAGGTAACAAATTGCAATACTTCTACTTTCACCGTAAAATTGCCCTACAACCTTCTACTTGTGAATCTGCACCTTCACAATGTGCGTCGCACATTGTGAAGGCAATGCAACTTTCGACAAAAACAAAGCAGCGACCTAATAATCCTAGTCTCTTTAAAAAACTTCAGAAGTCATGCAATGCGAAACATGCTAGCAATGTCATTCAATGGTGCAGCTGCAATGAGTGGCCAGATTTCTGGTGTTTTTGCAAAACTGAAAGAGCTGAGCGAGACCTTTGCAGATCCTCTGCGACAAACGCTGATGATATCCAGGGTAAAACGGGGGGTGCGGCACGCCGCACCAGGGGATCGTAAGGGGGGGGGGTAGGTGAGGAGGAGGGTCGTATCCGACCCAAGGTCAAAAGCGGTTTTCAAGGGGAAAAGCACTGCAGCTAAGTTTTTAGATGTGCCACTAACTACCTCTGACAACCCAGCCAATGTAATCGTGAGAAATACGAAATGGACTCTTGGTTGAAGTAAGGGTTGTATTTGCAATGCAATGGCAGCTTTTGCAGCGGGTGGATGATGATGTGACGACCAGCGAGTAATGTGTGGGTAATTGGATATTTCGTCACTACAAATGCACAATACACTTGAATGACTTGTGTCTAAAAAAAGGAACATAGGCACATTGTTGTTGTGGTTTCTGTGTAAAATGTACTTTTAAAAAACATTTATCTGTTGCGTACGCTAGTGTGAGAAAATGAATAGTGATTTATGAAGTGAATTGTGGTACAGATGTGGAGATGTTCAGTATGTTTTCTTAGAAGATCCTATTAAAAAATGCTTATCTTAGCAAGTTCTTCTTGCAACAGCCGGTTCTTAATTTCCTCTGTGTCCTTTCGTGCATTTAGACCGTGAACCACCATGTGGCGCCTCACATGGAGCTTGGCCAACTCATATGCATCTCCTAGATGCATAGAATGCTTTGAACTCTAAAATGTGAAGTGAATCCAACCTTTTGCAATGTTTTCTTTTACTGCTTTCATGAGGCTGTCTTCTCTAGCTAGATTCGATGGCATACCTGGATCCAGCCCAAGTCCCGGTGCAGGATGCATCCATTGGAGTGTTAAACTGTTGAAGTTTGACTGTCAGGATGCTAGGCCCATTACGCTGCACCCTAAAACATGCAATGATGTTGAAGCATACTTACACCAACAGGGCTTACATCATGATGTTGTCTAGAGACTCCGTCTTTATGTTACTCCTTTCCTCTCTAGAGAGCCTGTTAGCAGCAGAGAAACTGCGCTCGGGGTCGGCATTGCTTGCGGGGAGGATGAGGACGCATTCTATGGCCTAAAAAAGCTTTTGCTGTAGTCAAAAAAGACGGGGAATCAAGTACCTGCTGGACCTCATCCGGGACATGCAGATCCTTACTGTACTGTAACAGCGTTCGATAAAACGACAGACCGTCTGAGTGTTCTCTGAAGTTTGATTCCCACTTTGCGAACCTTTGCACTGACGCATGTATAGTATTATAAAAGCGAATCATGCTATCCTTGAGGTCAGGGATGTTACAGAACTGACTAAGTACTTCAGTGGAATACAAATTTTGCTGTTGACGAAGATTTGGATCAAGTATGTCGGCTTCCATAATAAAATAGCTGGACATCCTTCTATTGAAAATTCCGGAACTTCCAAATCAGTCTAGAGTGGAGGCAGATCAAAATCGCAGCTGACCTTAATAGCTGATGCTGGTGTCATGGCGTCAAACGTGTAAGCATTCGATAACAAAGGTGGAAATGTTCGCGTGTCTTGTTCTGTGCTGCCGTTTACACAGCCGGTTGTGTTTGGAGAAATCCGATCATTTCAATTAGAGATGCAATGCAGAAGTGAAGAGGTATAGTTTCGCTGTACAAGCTGTGTAAACTAAATTGACTTGACGACGCTAGAAGTCCTGCAAAATTCAAATTCAATGACACAAACTTGCAGATACCGTATGCCTACCGTAATACGCTAATCAAGTATGATTGTCGTAATCAGCGTGTCGAATAACTCCTATGCGCAAAGCAGCGAACTCTGAGGTCTCCGAGTAGTAAACTAACTTGTATGAAACAGTAATTTCAAACATGATTAACTTCATTTTGAAGGTGAGTAAGATACCTCTTGCACTCAATATAGAGCACTACCCCTCCCTTCCTTGCACAAAAAATCCCACTTCAAGAAACCTTCATGCTGTGAAATCAGAAGATTGCCAAATCGCACCTACAAATGTCAATGGCTGTGCTTTCCCTAAATATTACTCAGAGCTAAGAAGACGAATCAGGCTCAAATCACTCCTTGAAATCTACGAGGTTTAGGCTATCGACTCATCTAAATAATGCTTACTAAAACTGTCTTTTTGATATAGTTAATGGGGTGCGCCCCCTTCCCCTCAAAAGCTGCGGCTGCCGCAGCTTTTAAGGGGGGGGGGGGGCGCACCCCATTGACTTACCTTCAAAAGGCTCAAATGAAAGCCTTTTTTTACAATCCTACTGAGCCATCCTTCCCCTCCTCACACTAGCATTGCCCCCTCCCCCCCCCCCCCCAAGCGCGTCCTCTAGGAAAAGATACAGTGGATTACCTGAACCCTACTTGCCGAAGCACGGCTTCGAAAAGCTCCCATAATATTGGTGTACGGTAGGAGTCGAAAAATTGCCATCACACCAAGGGCAGGAGCCAGGACAGTTTGAAATGTGCATTCATTTTCATATGATCAAACTTCTGCTCTTTTCATGTCTTCTATATATTACATCCAGGGTCAAGCGTGGGGTGCGGCACGCCACACCTGGGGGGTCGTATTGAGGAGTCAAAAGGGGAGGGGGTCGTAGTTGGGTAATCTGATAATAGTGATAACATGATATTCGTATCATATTCATAATTAGCATGTCAATTAACCCCTGTAGACAAAGTGTGAGCGAGTTCTGAAGATTCAAGATGCTAGGCTACCTAAATGAAATGGTCAAATTCCAACATGGTTAACTTTGTTTCAAAGGTGAATTAGCTATACGTTTTTGCACTCAAGACAAAGCACTACTCCTTCTTTGTCCACCTCAGGAATCCCGCTTTAGAAGACCTCCGAACTGTGGAATTAGAAGCCAACCAAAATCTCGTTTTTCCCATTTTTCGCTTTTGATCGCTGTGCTTCACCAAATATTACTTAGAGCTAAGAAGACAAATCAGGCTCCAAACACTCCTATGGATTCTACAAGGTTTAGGCTATGGATTCATATAGATACTGTCCGCTAAAAATGTTTTTTTGATATAGTTAATGGGGTGCACCCCCTTAACTTGCCTTCAAAATCCAGAAAGCGCTCCATTGCTGGTATGAGTATTGAGCACATAGCTTCTTCTTGCTACATTGGAAATTTGGAGCCGAACGCCCTACCCATAAGAAAATTATGGCCCTTTCAATATGCCCATTAAGATCAAAATCGGCCGTCAAATTGGCGTGTGATTGTAAAGTGCAGTCACAGAAAATCGGGCGTACAGCTCTCAGAAATCTGAAAACTCTCTAGAAAAAGATGGTGTCCTCCAGAGTGTCACATTTTGAGGTCCAGAGGTTAAGAGGAGGAAGAAGGGGTCGTTTGAGGGCTTTCATGGGAGGAGGGGGGTTTTGAAAGACTTGTGCCTGACCTCTTTCTCAACTCTTGTAATGCTATCTTAGGTATATAGTTCAAGGGGGGTCTTATTAAGACAGCAATCAGGGGGGGGGGGGTCGCAACCAGCGATCGTGTGCCGCACCCCTTGTTTGACCCTGATTACATCCCTTGCCGTAAAGCATTTGATACGATACTTCATATTTTGGAAACACAGGTTCGTTGAATCTAGTTGTAATCCATCTCTAGAGTGGAAATTTGGTATCAATGTGAACCAGTGAAACAGTTTAGGTTGGTCGCCCTCTGATGATGACTGCGATACAAAAAGGCAAAGACCCTGAAGAGCTCCTGGGGTAATAAAATCACAGTTGCGTATATATCACGTTTCCGTTACGATTTTCAGAGGGGAAGTGAAGCCAAAGCTAGATCTTTTCCGAACTTGTGCGGCGGCCATACCTCGTTTGTTACCGGAACCGACAAATCCAGATCCCGAAAGCTCTGATCTCGTTGATGTCCAGGTATGGCAACAGTTGTATTTTTTGCTCAGATTTATGTAAATCTTCGTTTCAAGTCATATTCCCACGGATACATCTCTGTTCATGATTCATTTTTTGCTTTGTTGATAGTTTGGTCATGTTTCTCTTTGATAACTTGCTTCCCAAATGCGAACTTTAGGTACAATCCGTTGGAGAGTTGATTACGTTGCCCCTCACACGAACGAATGGCTCAAGGTATGCTCTTTTTTCTAATATTTTTGTTCCTGTGGTTTTTATTAGTACACTTTCCATAATCTGGGAAAACTCTTCTGTTTTAACTTGATCGGTTTTGATTGTCGCCATAGTTTTCACGTCAAAGCCTTTTTTCATCTTTTGGGGCCTTAAAGCACCTTTGGCTTTAACTCGTTAAAGGCAGTGGCTCGGGAAAATTGCGACTGTGGGCTTTCTAGGACTACATGGCCTCCTGGACCATCTGAGTCCGGTAGCTTGAAAAGATCCCCAACAATCTCCAAGACCCGGAAACGCCAAGAAAAGCACTTTTTGACTTTTTAAACGCAGTACCGAACTCAGCTGGTCCAGAAGGCCACGTAGTTATGGGAAGCCCGCAGTCGCAATTTTCCCGAGCTACTGCCTTCAACTCTAAT
Source organism: Cylicocyclus nassatus (assembly GCA_958299035.1). Taxonomy (NCBI): domain Eukaryota; kingdom Metazoa; phylum Nematoda; class Chromadorea; order Rhabditida; family Strongylidae; genus Cylicocyclus; species Cylicocyclus nassatus. Next base: position 60,197,708 of record CATQJL010000305.1, read on the forward strand.
TTCGAGATCAAGACCTACCTTTCCTTTATAATGGTATTTCAAACCTACCTTGCCTCTTTATATTGTGCTTCTTCCAAGGTTAACGTTGTCAAACACCGTTGCTATCTTTTGGGAAACCGACCTTCCTCTCAAATATGGGAGACGGGAAACTGGCGGAATTCGTTCCCTATCCAATGACCTATAGTTTCGATTTTGCACATTAACCCAATTCTGCGCTTTATCAAGGTGTTTAGACGAATATCACAGAAGATCTTCGCTTCCAATTCTGTTGTTTGTTACGTCCATCTCTACATTGCACTCGTATATACGCATGTATTTCTAGGGTCTCAATGTCTCACTTTCTATTCATGACCCATTGCAATTGTTACTTTTATTCACGGTGTAATATATAAACGTGTAAAATATATATAAGCTCCTGCAAGACGAAGGCGGTCGTTTCGGTGTGCGACATGGCTGCGTCACAGCTGCGTCACAGACGCGTCACAGCCACGTCGCACATCGAAAGACCGCCTTCGTCTTGCAGGAGCTTATACATGTATGTATGTATGTAACGTGTATATGTATACACGTTATCATATCTGACTGTCTATTGTGTGTGTATCTATCTGAATGTATATCTATTAATAACAAAACATGACTTTATCTCAGGCAACATGGTAATAGATTCTAACAAATATACAAATTCCAACATCAATGAGGACCATGCCGACAGAACCGCGCTATTCGCTTTCCTCACAATCGCTATCGTGGTAGGTCTCATCAGAATAAGAAGAAAAGAATTCCCTAAAAAGGAATTTCAGCTCGCTTTTGTGTATCTTCTTTTGCAGAAGAGAATCATCGTATGCGGCACGCCAAATCCGCCGCCGCCAGCAAACGTTTGAGCTTCAAGGATTCTAAGGATCTCTTACTCGATCTCAATGACTTTTTGTAAATTATAAAGAAACCTATGTACTTTAAAAAATGATTGTAATTCAAACCTGGGCGTTGCTTATGGGGCGAAGGGAGGGGGGGGGGGAGGTTGGAGTATGGGGTGGGGGGGGGGTGGGGTCGTGCCGAGGTCCGGTACAAGGGGGGGGGGGTCGTATCCGACGGTGGTGTGCCGCACCCCTCTTTACCCTGATGATATCATATGTAGGGCACATCGAAATTAGCAGGCACAAAAAGGAAGACTGTTCAAACTGGCTCAAAGCGTTGTTAGGGACGTATACCACTCAGTTCAAGTGTCAGAACAACTGGCAAGAGCATTCACAAAAAGCTGCACAAAAGATGTATTTTCCAGATCTATAGATACTCAGACAATCGCCGGGGGCAGGCGGGCACCGGAAAAATAGATTGCTGATCTCTCGCACTTCGCTCGCGGATTTTTTGGAAAGCAATCAGGACTTTTCGGAAGACCGCTTGCTGAGTTTTCGATTCCTCAGAGATTCAGCAATATATCTGCAAAAGATAAGAGCGAAAAAAAATTCAACAGGCGGTTTCTTAAAAATCCGATTCTTAAAAAACTGATTCAGCAAGCGGTCTTCCGAAAAGTCCTAATTGCTTTGCAAAAAATCCGCGAGCGGAGTGCGAGAAATCAGCAATCTATTTTTCCGATGCCCGCCTGCCCCCAGCGATTGTCTGAGTAGGTGTCCTTTTTACAGTAACTCAGATAATCGCCGGGGGCAGGCGGTCATGCGAATCTTGAACAAGCGCGTGCCGGAAAAATAGTTCGCTGGTATATTGCGGTCCGCTTGCAGAAATTTGGAATAATTTCGGCCAATTTTTAGACGAGCGCTCGGAGAGCTGTCGCGGTCTTTCTATGGATAAGTTGCGGCCCAGTGGCCGCATTCTCGCGGACTTTCCGCGAGAATATGCAAAATTGGGGGCCGCACTGTCCTTTGTCAAGAACCGCACAGCCCCTAGGTACCTTCCTCTCAAAGAAAGTACCTCAAACTCAAGTAATTAGATACCGACGACATCTCTGCCACATAGAATCTCACCTTTGCTCGGCGTACGCCCAAAACTGCGTAAAAGAGTCCGAGCGCTGAAAGTTTGGCCAGCGCTCGCTGAAAGAAACTATTTGCCGAGCGTTCGCAAAAATGGTGTAGTGCTGCCTGCTGGCAGAATATGCGACCGTAAAAAAATGCCGCCTGCTGAAGCGCGCCAAAATTCTGCTGACCGCTTGCAGAAAAGTGCGAGTTTGCGGACTGCCTGCCCCGGCGATTATCTGATTGTGAGAAGATAGTCAGCCAGCTTCGCCAGTTCCATTTCCATTATGCTTTGCTCTATCCAATAATCCTTCAAGCTCTCGTTGACATTGGAAACAATAAACGTCTGACGAGCTCTCATAAAAAAAGAGAGACTGGCAAATTTGATACCTTTAAATGCGAGAATTACAACATAGCCTTGCGCCATTTCAACATCACCATACAACCATACATGAACTCTTCATTGTGCCTCAAAGTATGCAACGCGAAGAAGGGCTGCTTGTTCACAATTCACAGAAATGGGGAACCCTTATCTAGAGCATATCACAGGAATCCCTGTTGCAAAATCACAGGACTTATTCGAACTCGCAAGGAACGAATACGAGCAGAAAATGATCAGCCCAGCAAGAGCAGAAAATGATCAGTTCTGCTCAACTCGACTTAAATGTACTTGAAAATTACTACATAATCAATAAAGAAATTTTAGCGTCAATCCTCGCGCATTCTCAGAATATTCTCTAACCCTTGCTCAGAATATCGAGAAGAAAGTGATCATTCCTCGGTTACCACTGTTTCCGAGAGTCGATGACGTAAACCCTAGCGAGTGTAATAGAAGAGTCCGATTTAAACTTCAATCTTGAGAATGCACCAGAAAGTAGCGCACTTAAGCTACGACATTGTAGCTTGAGCAGTAAAGAGTGAGACACTGTCGTTTATTCTAGCATCAAAACATTTTACAGTGACATGAAAGAAGCTTTGAGCAATCAACTGGCAGGCAAGTCCTATGAGATCAATCACAATGATTTAATAGCTCTTGAAAAGGCAGGTAATCCTGTCTGTGATTGTCTTAAATGGAAATTTGGGAGTGTTTTTGCTGAATATGTATCCGAAAACGCTAACTTTACGAACAGAGGATGTTCAAACTGTGTTGAAACGAAAACATATAGCCTCGACTCAAGCCTCCTCAGCTGCTTAATTTTGAGTATATTAAGGAGATTTAGCAATACTACAATATTCCGGACTCGAAGAGTAGCATGATTCGGTCTTACGACGACTTCTATTCGGAATTCTTCAAAATGGCCCTCAACTTTTGAAGAACAATCAGATAGTCTACTCTATTATTGAACGCTGCTACAAAATAATAAGGAGGTGTTCATTTCAGATAAAGTAGAACAGGTATGATTGTTTTGTTTTTCCTCATCAACATCTACTATGCTTTACTGAAGGCCATAAAATGCATAACTGTTCTTTCTGGCAGCAACGCCTACCCCGAACGCAGCTTCTGCGCTGCTGATAGGCTTTCGAGAAACGAAAGGCAAGATAAAAATTGAAACTCTTGGTCACATTATGATGTAAACTCTTTTGATATCTAGAGCGTTTCAGTCTCTTATGTGTTTCAAGGTACAACGTAATGAACCTAGTGTTCTTACTGTAAAGGTACAGCAGCTAGCTTCTCAATGGATCCTGTACGTACTTTGCACTCTTGAAATCCTTTGACTAAGTGATGCTCATGAATTAGCCACACTACATGTAAGGCGTCACATGGTAGTTTACGGACTCAATACGAAAGAGGATGCTGATGATGCAGAAGCATACTACTGCAGGAAGAGCTCGCCAAAATGTCTCTATCTCTTCCGTCGCAGCCACAAAACAGATTGTAAATATTTTATTTCGCAACCATTGTTTTTGCAATCTTTGTTCATTCGCAACCTCCAGGTACGATCCCTCCCTCCACCCCTCCCCCGGTTCCACCTCTAATACGAGCCCCTAGGTCAGACGTGCCTGGCCCCACGCTCAACCCTGGTTGCAAATGCGATGATGCACATCTTTTGGATTGGCCAGACCATTCTGACCACTTTCTTGTAAGAAGCAAAATCCAGGAGATGACTACTTATTGTAAAACCAGAGCCAAAAGAGATCACATCCTAGAGTAGGACAAGATGGCGGGAAAACAGACTATCTTACGGCAAACTGGCCTCAACCTTACACTTTTCCATTCTTTTAATCTGCGCACAAAGGTCACGCAAGCTTTTTGGATTCAAGGGGGAGCGGCAAAGATCTGGTAATTCGCGAGTTACGACCCTTTTTCAAATTGGTACGCTTTCAATCTCGAGACCATTTTAAAGTGCTAGAGAACACGCGTCTACCGTCTGGGGTTGCGCCTTGTCATACAGCATAATAATTCAATTGAGCTATCGAACTCTTTTCGAACGGCGCCATCGGTTTTACCATTTCATCCACTAGTTCTCTCTTGGTTCGTGCAAATGGCCCGCCAATTTCAAAAACATCGATTCGCTTCCTGGTAATTTTCTTTCATTATGACTGTAACATGTCACTCGAAAGAAGTGGGATTTCTTGATCTTCCATGTCCCCACCACACATTTTACAGACTAACTACGACCTGTAAAAAGTTTCCTGAGTTCCATCAGGCTCGATAAAATGCTCTTGCAAATTGCCGATTTTTCGCTTTGAAGTATTTCGTTTTGTGAAAAATGCTTTTCTTAACAGGAAAAATTTTCGCTCAAAAAAATCTCTCTAATGATTTAGGCCCGGTCCCGTAGACTAAGCGGCCCTCAAGGAGACGTCAAAAAGTAAACATAATCCTACTGTGATAATGAGCTAAGACGGTTTGCGTGTGTGTGTGTATGTGCGTATGTGTGTATGTGTGTAGTGTATGTATGTGTGTGTATGCGTGTATGTGTGTAGTGTGTGTATGTCTGTGTATGTGTGTATGTACGTATGTACAGTGACCGCCAAAAAGTTGCGGACAAGCCGCCTTCCTTTTTTCATCGCTCATTTTCGGATGGAAAACAAAGATGAAAAAATGACTGGATTGCATATGGTGATAGAACTCACCAAGTGCTACAACCCACACATTGCGCTTTCTGGAAAACATGTATTATAAAAGTTTTAAAAATTTTTTTCTAAAAAAAGTCCGAAAATGGCCGCGTCACAATGTCGCGGACAATAATTCTTCGAACGCGAAAATTTTCTGTTAGGTCTTTTCTTGGAGCAAAAACAGAAGTTATCCGGGCAGGTAAGCATACTATATCGTAGAGCTCATCGAGGGCAATAATCGGGTAATGGTTCTTTTCGAAAAAAACCCAAGCTTGAATTTTGTTTTCTTTTTTCAGAAAATAACTTTTAATTCCCTTCTTCAAGCCAAATTTCTTCACATAATCTATTCGAGGCATTCCAACAAGGCTGTTCGGATAAAATGGATGCTCTTTGCCATTCTCTATGCATCGGACGTGTACTGGTGAGCTTCTTTGCTGAAAATAGCTCTTGAGAGTGCGTGCACATGACCCCACCTGCACCTCACCGCTGACTTGCACCGCTTTGCAGGCTTGTATCTCAGCCGGCAGTCACTCCACGAGCCTGCATGTAGGCTCATTCGAAAGAGCGTGACTTCCTCTACACGATAGTGTGCAAATAAGTTCAGTTTGAGCAATCCCAGAGATTTGGCGGATGGGGTGAAAAAAGCACAGCCTTAGAGGTGAATGAGTGAAGGCTCCTATCAACACTAGAACGGTTTTAGAGCTCCGAAATGGATCTATTATAAGAAAATTGACGGTTTTGAACTTCCAGGATGAGACTGGTGGCGGAAGAAGCTTTGCTCAATTTCACCTGAAAAATCCTTAGCCTACCACTGAAGCTGCGCTTCATCACCCCATCCGCCAAATCTCTGCTGTTTCTCATACCCAACTCTTTTGCATACCTTCCAGGAGGTCACGCTCTTTCGAATGAGCCTACATGCAGGCTCGTGGAGTGACTGCCGGCTGAGATACAAGCCTGCAAAGCGGTGCAATTCAGGGGTGAGGTGCAGGTGGGGTCATGTGCACACACTGTCAAGAGCCATTTCCAACAAAGAAGCTCACCAGTACACGTCCGATGCATAGAGGATGGCAAAAAGCATCCATATTATCCGAGCAGCCTTGTTGGAATGCCTCGAATAGATTTCCATGTGAAGAAATTTGGCCTGAAGAAGGGAATTAAAAGTTATTTTCTGAAAAAAAGTAAAACAAAATTCAAGCTTGGGTTTTTTTGGAAGGAACCACTACCCGATTGTTGTTCTTGATGGACTCTACAACATAGTATGCTTACCTGTCCGGATAACGTCTTTTTTGCTCCAAAAATGGACCTAACAGAAAATTTTCGCGTTCGAAGAATTATTGTCCGCGACATTGTGACGCGGCCATTTTCGGACTTTTTTTTAGAAAAAGATTTTTAGAACCTTTATAATACACGTTTTCCAGAAAAAGCAATGTGTGGGTTGTAGCTCTTGGTAAGCTCTATGACCACATGCAATCCAATCATTTTTTCATCTTCGTTTTTCATCTGAAAATGAGCGATGAAAAAAGGAAGGCGGCTTGTCCGCAACTTTTTGGCGGTCACTGTATGTATGTATCGTCGAGTCATTTGTAACTTAATATGCGTAGTGCAAACTATACAAGCCAAATGACGAACTGCGAAATTAGAACCTGCTCATTTCCAGTATTTCTCCTTGCTTCCTTGTTTCTTTTGTTTTAGTTGATTACATGTTGGTCAGTAGAACACCTTTCCACATTTTGTTCAGCTAGAAAATGTTTCACTAGGAAGATTAGTATGATTGCCGTCGCTAATAGGGCTTAATGTGCCATCTCACAGTTTAAGCTACGAATGACTCGAGGTTATGTACCAAATGAAGACGAGCGAGCAACTTCTTCGTGAAGCATTTGCAAATGTAGAGACTTGTTTCATTTGCTGCACTTTTGAAAAGTTATAACTTAATTTATTTTATTTAATAAGGCTGAACTATTTTATACAAAAATGATGTCGTCGGAGATTGGGCCTTCTGGCCTCAGTACGACTGGCATCTATGTATGATGATAAAGACGCTCGATGTGCCGATTGGACTAGAAGTCCTTCATCCGAAGCCTTACCGAAATCTCATGCACTCGACAAAAGCGGATTTTCCTGCCAACGATGACCATCAATTAAATATTTTTGTGATGTTCACACGGCCCTAACAATTTGAACAGTTTTTTGAAGACGCCCTGCTACTATATCTGTTCGAAATCTGGTGTTACTGCGTAACCTGTGATTTTCCTATGATTTTTGCATGGCAACAGAACAAAAAGGGGACGGACAAAGTGGTCGTATCTGGGTCGCGTCTAAATTTCTTCGCAGCTATGCAATCTTCTTCGCTGCAATTCCGCTGTGATGCTGCACCGTCTCCCTATCCTGAGAGTTTTGGTCTATTTCGTTGAGTCTCTACTGACGATGAGTTACAAGATTTCAAGCTTAAATCCTAATTTTTGGTTTTCAGAATCGCATCTAAGTTTGCTGGAGTCAAATCATTGCATCCAAATTCTTTCGAGCTCACTGCTTATAAGTGACTGCAGCTTTCTTCTTCAATGTCTCGCACTCTACCACACAATGCTCATTGCAGTTTCTCAGCCTTTCCCCGACTTTCGTAACGATTATTCTAAGTATCTTGCCCATGCACGTTTATGATTTCGTTCACGAAGAGCTAAAATGGTTTTCTTTGTAGGAAAATCTGCGCAAAAGTAAAAACTAAGTTGAACGCAGACATTCTTCACGCTTCAAACAACTTCCCCTGCAAAAAATGTTGTCGCAAACCGGAACTGAATCCAAGTCTGTCATTACAGTCTAAAGCGTTTTCAGTCTGCCATAATGAATGTTACTTCAGTGCATTCACTAAATCATGATCATATACCAAACACTCATGAACTGCAGAAGAAGTTTTTATCTGTTATATAAACTAAATTGTTGTAAGTATCCACTGCTCTTCTTGCTGCATTTATGATGAACGTGTCCGTTCAAACCGCTTACATCCTTCAAGGAAAAGTGAAGAAAGCAATAGTTCTCAGAATTAGAACGTGCAAGAGACAGTCTCAACGCACACTCACAAATGTATCTCTTCTATCAGAACCCATTAGGCTGAGAGAACTGAATCTGACGTCAAGCAATCCTGATCGGCTACAACTTAGCATGTCGCCGCCATGCTGACTCTAGTTGACTGAAGTATCTCTCCGTGGTGCAGTGACGATCTTGAACTGTAACAGATATAGTCTGAGTGGTAGCTCGCTGATTTCGGCAGCACACATATCCCAAAGAGCATTGCAGTAAGCGTTGTAGCCCCCCGGTTGCTGCTAGAGAAAACCAAACAACAGCAGCAAAGGATCTAAACTGGAACTTATCTGAAATCATATGAACGCTGCATACGCAAAAGTTTCACTAAGTTTTTTTTTTCACTACAGTTTTGAAACTATCGGCTTATGCAAGAAACCCACAATGCTTGGTAGACGTTCCAAAAAGCATAAGTGAGTTGGTAAAGAGGTTTTTCTTCGCCAAACACTAGAAAAGCAGTTCCAACTATGAGGCAGCTGCATACAGTATAAAGAAATAAAGCAATCGATGCGTAAGTCAGCATCTGAAAGTTCGAGAATTACACCTTAATCCTATGCACGCGTTGTAAGACAGCTCAATGATTTGGCATCGCTTGTAACATTGTGCCAGGGTTAAGCAATCATAGCGGCTGAGCGCTTCCACAAAAGCATCTTCTGCCTTTCATACGACGTCACTCAATATCGAGGGTTATGTCTTTGCATTGATGACGAGTGGCGTAGTGGTATGAGGCGCCGCTGTAACCGTTCGGACCCATGTACGATCCCGCTTTTGGGCCAACTAAGCCCTTTACCCTCCGGAACCGATAAATCGGTACCAAAGTAACCTGGGAGCATAAAAGCACTGATTTGGCTGGCTCCCAAGTCAGTGTAAAAGGTTCGCACGCATTCATTAGCTTCTTAAACTATGGCGTAAAGTGCGTTCGGCAAATGCCCGCAGAGGGTATCAAAGACGCCTAATCTTTGATCCTTCAATCATTACCTTCCTCACACGAACATTCTCTGTCAGCTGAAACTTCATACTCAACGTGTGGTTCAATTTAGAGCGACCAGTCTCATTGGACAGATCGCGAAGTTTTTCTGCGTCGCGCCGAAATACCATTATGATAGAGAATGAAGAAAGCATTGTGATCATCAAACTTATCAGCACGAGTGCAAGTGCGGAGTACAAGCCTATAAAATATATTTTAGATAACTTAGTAACTAGCGAGATTGGAACAAATTTGCAATGGTGATCCTGCCAAGCAGGTCTCTCACAACTTTTAACATTAAGTATCCAAGAAAACTGTTTTTTTTGCATTACAAATACCGGCAAGATTGGCAAACATCCACCTCATCATTTGAAGGATTGCTGACTTTGTGTAAGCGTAGAATGTGTTACATGGTGTTGAACGTAGGTTGGTGCAAAGCTAACTCATACTTTCCAAAGTCATGATGGGACTAGTAATGACTTTGTCAAAACTCTCTATGTAAAGACGCATTTACTAAGAAAATTGCGGGGGCAGGCGGCCATGCGATCTACGGGCGGGCGGGCACCGGAAAAATAGTTCGCAGATTTCTTGCGGTCCGCTTGCAGATATCTGGAAGAATTTTAGCGAAATTTTGGACGAATGCTTGGAGAACAATTGCGGTTTATTCATAGATTAGCTGCGGCGCAGTGGCCGCATTCCAGCGGACTTTCCGCGAGAATATGCAAATTTTTCGTGGGCCGCACGGCCCTTTTTGGAGGACCGCGCAGTCCCCAGGTACTTTCCGCTGAAAGAAAGTACCTCAAACTTGAGTAATTAAACCATCGATGACACCTCTGCCATGTAGAGTCTCACCTTTGCTCGGCGTACGCCCGAAACTGCTCAAAAACCGTCCAAGCGCCAGCTGAAATTTTGACCAGCGCTCGCTGAAAGAGATTATTTGACGAGCGCCTGCAGAAAATTCTGTGTTGCTGCCCGCTGGCAGAGCATTAGACAGTAAAGGAAGTGCCGCCCGCTGAAGGTTTGGCCACGCCCGAAAATTCTGCTGACCGCTTGCAGAAAAGCGCGAGTTTGCGGACCGCCTGCCCCCGGCGATTATCTGAGTACCTGTACTTCAAAAATCCCAAGAACATTATTCAGGTCAAAAAAATCATCATAATTCTCTCCAAATGTGTCTCGCTGTTTTAGTTACGTCCTACGTCCTCTAGTGAATTCACAAGGATGAGATTATTGATGAAGACTCTCACCCAGCATAATCAGCGCGCAGTAGCAAATAGCCAACGATAGTGAACATCCGTTTATTAGGTACGATATCCACGTTCGATCAGTACTCTCGTAGTCGCTGATATAACGCGAAGCGAAAGTTCGTTCAGCTATCACAGATGGTATGAAAGTCATCGCCGTACATATCAATGAGAATCGAATAAAGAAAAGCGAAAACAGCAGTCGATCCAATGACACTAAATGTTAATTTGAGATAATAAGTACGACACTCCCTCTTAGAAAGCAAACATGTCAAATTTCGTATCCTGTATTTACAAGAACAAGACCTTTTCAAAGTAAGTCAATGCTCCTTCTCCACATCACTGCCCTTGCCACTTGCCAGTTTTTCAAAAAGACATACAATACCGCTCATAATTCGTCAAAAAAGTCGCCGGACTGCAGCGCACTCCGCAGTGCGCTGCAGTCCGCCGGAGTACGGCGCAGTCCACTAGAGTGCGGCGGAGTGCGCCGCACATCACTAGAGTCCGTCGGAGTCCGCGTAGCATCGCCCTATCTCGTTTCAGAATGGACGAATTTTGAATCCGAGGACACCGTTCGATTCAGCTCGGCGAGACGCATCATACTTTATGTAGAAGTGCCACAATCTGTCGATTTACTGTAGGCATACGGTAGGCAGTAAGTTTTCGCTCAATTCTGCACATTTTTGTTTGGTTAGATTAGTCAGTGTGCTGAAAACAACATCGCCATTGCTGCTGATGACACATGTACGGATACTGTTGGAATATGGTAAAGAGTTACTTTGAACTTTGATCGATTTGTTCTAAGTCAAGCGCAGGGTATTTCATACGCTGATTGCGGTAATTGCATTCGTTTGATGCTCAAGGCACAGTGCGCAGGGATCTGCGATGTAAGGTCATTTTAGTTGCGTTCACATTGCTTGTTGTTGCTTTCACGTGTTGCTCGTCCTAAACAGAAAGGTCGCATGCCGCACTGGCCATCCGAAGAAACGAAATAGTGTCATCAAGTGCGCCTTGGCGAACTGATTCCTAATCTATTTTCCGAACGGCTCTCTAGTAGAAATCTAAGGCGTCTCCAAACTTCGCAATCAATCAGTCACATCAATTAGCGGCACAAGGACCTTCGTTATTCTAATAGAATTTTTGCTCTTTAGTGAGTACGCACAACATCAATCATCCACAAAAACACATCAACATCATCCACAAAATGAGAACATGAGAACGTGATTTCGTAAGCTCATAATCGTGGGAATAGTGCAGATGAATGCACAGATAAAGTTTATTCCGACTGTACTCTTCACAGAGGCTCCAACTTACAAGAATGCGTAGGCAAGTCCCTCAGCAGACAGGCGAAAAGGGCAGGCAAACTAGCGAGCTTGCGTGACTTAGCTAGATACCGCTCAATGTAACTTTGCAGTAAAATCCTTTCGTGCAGAATAGCTAAGGTTTTCATAAACAGTGGGTCTTAAAACCTTTGTAAGCAAAGTTTCAGGTCGGACAAGATCATTAATATTTCAGGCAAAACCTTTTCAAGAGCGAGGAACGAGAAAAAATCAGATGCCCCGATTCTCCCAGAAAGTCTGCCTATGGGGGTTATCTGACCCGCTAATCATGAAAATCATATCTCATTTGCAAGATAGCTTCTTACTGTAGGGCTACAGTAGGCAGTTTTTTTAGGTGAACATGGATTTCTTCAAAGTTTGCTAGCGATCTAATCCCTCACAGCAAAAGACTTTCTGCGCTTTTCTCTGCTACTAAAAACTAGGGATGCTGCTCTATCGGGTGATGCCTACGGAAGCCCCTCATCTGCAGAAAGCACTGAGTTGCGCTTACATAAACACCCGTCCGCAAAACGGAGGTGAAGACCTCAGTTCAACGCGAAACTCAGCTCAGATGGGCAATATGGCATGCATGTTACAGCACTAACGCAAAATTGCTTTCTACGGTGCTGATGTAGACTTGCGGTAAATTGATAATTCCTGGACCTTGCATACTACCGAAATTCACTGCTCTTTCTCTCGGCTTTGAAGAAAAACTGACTGGTTTTTTATCGAGGATGTTTTAAGGACACAGCTCTACTGAAAAATACTTAATAAACCTTTTGGGTGCAATGTGGCTGCGATATGTTATGGTGAAAACACGTTCTCACGAAAATATTATGCTCACTATACACAGCTAAATCACGTATGCTAAGTAACAACGTCTGTACTCTACAGCATGACGTCATAATAAATATTAGCTACTATGAAACAGGAAATGACATTAAGATCACAACTGTCGACCTTGGTAAAATGCTTATTCAAAGCGTCTTGATAAGGGTGCTACCTTTCCTAACTGCCTGAACGAGTTTCTGAGAGAAGTTATGAGCGGTTGGAAGTACAGAGTCATTGAACTAGCTCTGCATACTACTTTGAAGACCAGTTCGAAAGACCATAATGGGCATGATGTTGTGCGTACTCACTAAAGAGCAAAAATTCTATTAGAATAACGAAGGTCCTTGTGCCGCTAATTGATGTGACTGATTGATTGCGAAGTTTGGAGACGCCTTAGATTTCTACTAGAGAGCCGTTCAGCAGATAAGGAAAATAGATTAGGAATCAGTTCGCCAAGGCGCACTTGATGACACCATTTCGTTTCTTCGGATGGCCAGTGCGGCATGCGACCTTTCTGTTTAGAACGAGCAACACGTGAAAGCAACAACAAGCAATGTGAACGCAACTAAAATGACCTTACATCGCAGATCCCTGCGCACTGTGCCTTGAGCATCAAACGAATGCAATTACCGCAATCAGCGCATGAGATACCCTGCGCTTGACTTAGAACAAATCGATCAAAGTTCAAAGTAACTCTTTACCATATTCCAACAGTATCCGTACATGTGTCATCAGCAGCAATGGCGATGTTGTTTTCAGCACACTGACTAATCTAACCAAACAAAAATGTGCAAAACCGAGCGAAAACTTACTGCCTACTGTATGCCTACAGTAAATCGACAGATTGTGGCACTTCTACATACAGTATGATGCGTCTCGCCGAGCTGAATCAAACGATGTCCTCGGATTCAAAATTCGTCCATTCTGAAACGAGATAGGGCGATGCTACGCGGATTCCGACGGACTCTAGTGATGTGCGGCGCACTCCGCCGCACTCCGGCGGACTGCAGCGCACTCTGGAGGAGTGCGCCGCAGTCCGGCGACTTTTTTGACGAATTATGAGTGGTATTGTATGTCTCAGCGGTAAAGCAACGAACTCAATTTTTTGCTATTTAACTCTCTTAGGCCCCGGACAGACTTCACGCGCTTTGATCGTCGCGATTCTGTCGCCGAGATTTCCATTCATTTTCATTTCACATTCAAAAATTTCGGGCTGGAAAAGTATCACAACCGAAATGCAAGTTGATCGGCATGGAATGATGTTGTAACAGTTGTCTCGTCGCGATTTAGTCGCGACGATCAAATCGCGTGAAGTTTGTCCGGGGCCTTAGGCGATGATGGAAATGCAGTGTCGTCTGTTTGCGCAGCAACCAAGATGTTATAGCTCTTACACGATCGGCGAACGTTTCGACTTTTCCACTTTCGTGAGCCTGGAAAGTCGAATGTATAACTAAACATTCACTCAGAGACCAACATCAGAGCCAAAGATAACGTTCAATGACTAGTACGAAAGCCAAAGTAGATTGACGGACATCCAGAACTCACCTTAGATGACGCAACAGGAGATGCATTAATCACCGAATCTAGGATAAGTACCTCTACTTTTTTTTATAGTGGAACTGTTACCCGAATCATATCAAATCTCAAAGAGACTGATATGGCGCGAGTTATTTAGTCGCTGCGAGACACTCTCGCTTCCAGTTATTATTGGATTCTTGGATCAAAGGCTTCCGATGTCTTGCGCGCTAGCAGTTCGGGCTGGTAGGTCAACATTTCCACTCCACCTTGTACTTCGGCGCTCGTGCTGCACAATGCGATGAATACCTAAAGGTGTTGCTGGTTTCAACTTATGTAACCCGTCCAGGTTCCTTAATGCGTGAGCAAAAGGTCTGTCCCGTTTCTCGTATATACAGGGTGTCCCAAAAGTATGTAAACAATGTTTAATCGTTGACAATTCTCTTCCCTGAGAGTCGTTTGCCTTATTTTAGATACCATTTTGTGGGGCTGGCTTCGACTTAGATTTACAACATGAAGCGAAGCATTGACCATTCTTCATTACAGTGAACTCCAAGAAGGCCTTCAAGCATTAAGGGCGCTATTTAGCTTCAAAAGGAAACCAAACAACGTGAAACTCTCACACTAGGCTATTTAGAGCCGCAAAAATCAAATGAGAACTTTGCATTTTACCGTAATGCTTTCTTTTAAACTTACGCCACGTAATCCGCAATAGCTGTTTTTACAATTCTCCCTATAACTGTGATTACACCATATGAAACCGAACCATTACAAACTCTTGAGAAGTTGAGTAATAAAATCAGCACGCGTTCATTTCCCAGTACCCCACTTTTCAGAATTTCTTGAAACTTTTTTCGAAACACGACTAATTTACAATGATGCTGTTAAGCAAACTGTTCCTACGGTACGGTTTTCTTTCAGTAGGATCGGTCGGTGGTTCGCTTCGTAGTGTAAATCTAAGTTGAAGCCAGCTCTGCAAAATAGTACCTGAAGTTATGCGAAAGATTTTTTTGGGAAGAGAGATATTAACGATTGAGCAGTGTACACATAATTTTGGGACACCCCTATATGTATCACAAGATAAACATGTAGTGACATACACAACTCCGCTCATACGGTCGCCCTTCTTAGTGCATGGACAAATTGTACAATTGGGCGTCAAGCTTGTGCGATCGTATGATCGATCCTAGATCAGTTGTCGTTTCAGATTGAACGGCGGAATATCGGCCACCCTAGTGCTGTCCTGCAAACTCGCCTGATATACGCACCGCAGCACCGCAGTGCTATCATCCGGGACAAATGACAAGAAGAAAATGATTTTTAATAACGTATTTAGGAACGCAAAACAGTGTTTGTGTCTTGTTTGCGACTTGCATTTAACACGTTTCGGACCAGTGCTGCACATAGTGCAGCACGCGCCTTTCAAGGATCTTTTTAGTGTTTGCAGGAGGTTTTCTTCTTGTGCAAGGTTATCGAGTCAAAGGCCTAACCTCCTCCTTTACAAGACTCTGTAAGGCTGTGCCGCCAATATTTGCTTAGAAGATATGAGGACAATTCGAACAACAGTTGCAACGAAGTGCGGCAACGCGAACGAGGCGTGCGACGCCGCAACTTTCGTTTGCTTCCAATTCAAAGAGAAAAACCGTAATTCCAATAATGATATGTATCGTGTACAAAATAGATACTTTTGGATACAATTAGGAACTAAGTTCTTGTTCCTATCTTTCAGTGGAAAGCACGGAAGTCCTTCTCAGGCGACAAAATTCAAACACTTCGAATTCACTCAGAACTTTCGATAGATCTTTCTGACATGCTGATTACAGATGTAGCACACAGTTTACGAATTAAGGTCCCTTTGTTGGCTAACGGCTAAAAGTACCCTCTTTTTCGCCGCGCGCGATTTCGCGGTCCGAAACGTGTATAATTCAATCTCACAACTGGCGTCCAAAAGAGAGGAACCAGAACTGTAAGTGTTCGGAAGGCTGCCAGCTGGCAGCCTTCCGAACACTTACAGTTCTGGTTCCTCTCTTTTGGACGCCAATTGTGAGATTGAATTTTTCGGAGAGTCCGGCATATTCTCAAACCCTATTTGACAGCAATACGGAAAGAAATGCAAAACCACTGAACCCCAGCACATTGGTGTGAGAACATTTGGGGCCCCCGGCTGCTGAGCATCAAAATCTGATCAACTTCCACTTAGGGTGGATGCTGCATTTGAAGTCTTTCTCAAGTACTTTCTCTTAATGTTGTGTTCTTTTTTCTTAGGCCTGCTCACATAGCGAATACAATACTAGATACATAATACAATTTACAATACTAGATGCATCAGTGAAGCAGGCCAAATATATAATCACAAGTGCAGCTGTCAAGCTAGAGGTGAGAGGGAGCGTGGAGGACTAGAAGGCGATCAGTTCTTGCGAGCGGCCTCTTCTTCCCCGTAGATGCGAGCTTTAGGTTGTGCCTGCGACCGTATGTTGTTGGCGCGATTTTATGTCGCTTTTGTTCCACTTTTAAA
This sequence comes from Cylicocyclus nassatus, assembly GCA_958299035.1. Lineage (NCBI taxonomy): Eukaryota > Metazoa > Nematoda > Chromadorea > Rhabditida > Strongylidae > Cylicocyclus > Cylicocyclus nassatus. The sequence goes on from CATQJL010000305.1 coordinate 60,214,195, forward strand.
TCTCATCATCATTGCTGTGCCTTTGCACTAACATGTAGTTGCTTTACAAGTGCCTTAGTCGCTTCTCCAGTACGCGTACATTCTATTTTACTTGTTTGTAGTGGCTTATACAGATAAAACTGTGGTGATATTTTCTTGGTTTTCAATCTTCAGACAGAATGCTAAACTAAAATCAGTCTTAAACAAAAAGCACATAATCTTGAGGCGTGTATTAGTAAGTAATTTTGTAGACGTCCGCTTACTAGCTTAAAGGCACCGTCCACCCAAAATGGAGGTTGGCGAGATTGTGATGGCATACTAGTGTGGGCCCCCACACTAGGAAGACCCCAAGCTTCGTCGCAAAAGACTGCTTCTGGAGCGAGTAATCCGCTCCGGAAGTAGCAAAGTAGGCGGGGCGACCAGGGTCGCCCCGCCTACTTTGCTACTTCCGGAGCGGATTACTCGCTCCAGAAGTAGCAAAGCCCACTTGCATGCTTTATCTCGCCTGTGCTTGTTGCAGAGGATTCTCGAAACAGGGATTTTTAGAGGTTTCGCGGATTTTTGACTCCATATCCGGAATCAGGGCCTTCAGAAGGCCTGAAGGCGACATTGAATTCGAGATTTTGGGTGGACGGTGCCTTTAAGGCAGAAGTTTACGCTATGGAATAGCGGCTTATACATCAGCCTTTGAAAAGAGTGTTCGCTACAGACCTTAATCGAAGGTGAAGAAAGCTGTCAAAGATTGATCACTCAGTAAAAGCTTAGGTAGACGTCGATGTAATGACAAGGAAATCATACATATTCAATTTATAGTGACGGGGTACGTGATCTTTACAAGAAAAAGGCAATTAAAAAAAGCAAAGCAGAGTTATAAAAGAAACAGTTACCTGTAGTTTTTAACAGGCCTGTATCGTAAAGAAGCATATAGACTCGTATCATGTTTTGTACAGCGTATATGATGAGGTGGAACTGGAAGAAGAGTGACTTTGATGATATCGACGTAAATTTTTGTCAGTTGCAATTGTCACAGTTACACTGGTACTCAATGATGTTTGAAATTTGGTAAGGCTTCGTAAACCGCAATCTGCAGTATGCTCAATAATCAGGGGTTTCAAACCAAAATTTACCTGGAAGAATTTCGAGACTGCCTCATCTTACAATATACAATTGTCTTTTACTTGAGAAAACTATAGAAAACGGATATGACTCTATTCGCACGTCCTCTTTGGGACCGGTCGTACTTCGCCGAAAGTAGCTCAAAAAAGCCCAAAAAATCCCAAAAGCGCCAGAAAGAGCTGGAACGCTCTATTCCGCGCGCACGTTTTGGTGCTAAGACAAGTGTGCTGATTTCGCAACTGGTATTTTCGGTCCATTTCCTGCCGTCTGCACATCCAAATAATGTCAGAATACTACCGAAAGTTTGTTTCTGCGTTTTGGCTCTTTCTGGCGCTTTCGGGCTTTTTCGGGCTTTTTTGGGCTTTTTGGGGCGCTTCTGGGCTTTTCCCCCACAATGTCGGCCGCCTCAACGTGGCGTGGGGATGACACTGGGTGTCGAACTCTGGCAGGGCTTCCAAGCTTTAAAGGACATTGACGTTTCCGGTTTCGGCCGGATGCCTAGCTAAGAGCCGGCCAGGCCAGATCTCCCGCCGTCTGAATTTTGCCGGTCGCTAGGAGGTCCTCCCCGCTCCAAACCCGGGTCATCGATCGCCCCGTGGATATCAAGAGTCGGCCTAGTGAGTCTGCTCGTGTAGGGGAAATTTTAATCACTCGATCACCAAAACGAAGAGAAATAAACCCTACGGCGGCGAGTGGTAGCAAGAACGATGTCAGTGTACTCAGGGCGCCTTTCGGACTGAACAAAAACGATACGTCTGCCCGGACGACACACCATGGAGACTGCCTCATGCTCTGCACCTTGGGACAATCTCCACAAACGCAGACCTCCACGCTCTTCTCGACGCTGCAGAGCGCATAAAGTACCACGTCATCGCCCTGCATGAAACGAAGTCCAGGAAAAAGGACGTGCGACAGATGATGGGACTCTCATCACTCGTGGCGAAAAAACCTCCACAGAAGACCATTAGCATCATCGACTGCTACTAACTAGCATCAGCACTGACGATTCAGATTTAGATGCTTTCTACAAAGACGAAAAGCAGTCTGCAAACAAGAAAAGCAGAATTGGATCAGCGCCTCAAGCTCTCACTTTTCGTCTGCAACTTGTGGTAATCGGCCGCTTCGACTTCGTGATCCTCCCTTGTCAGTAGTTCCATCCTTCTGCAGTGGCTCCGATCACCGCCTCCTTCGAGCGAATGTACGATTCAGTCGAAAGCTGGGAAAGGTCTGCCACAGTGCCGCAGGAAGGAATTAAGTCGTTTATGACGTAACGATTGGAAGAGCTCATATCAAGTTATGACTGGCCCATCGAGGCGACCCAACGTACGACTACGACCAGCTTCTAAAAGGATTACGAGTTTGCGGAGAGTATGCTTCAGTGACTTCTGAGAAGAACTTGGAGTGCCTTTCAAAGACCACCAAGGAATTGCTCGAAAGAAGAAGATTTCTGGGCAGGATCTGAATGCAACCCATCTCGAGTGACTGATAGCCAATGCCAATTGCAAAACAGCTTTGCAGGAGGATTTCAGGAAGTACAGGCAAGCCAAGATACTGGAAGCGGCAAGAAAGACAAACTCTCAAGAAGTGCCGAGGGGACCTCTGCGATTATCATGTATCGCTGGCTGCACTATCAAACAAAGACGGGACTCCGACTTCTTCCCGATATAAGATAAAATCTATCGCGAAGAACTTCTATACCAACCTCTTCTGCTCATCAACAACCGTGCCGATGCCCGTCGTTCCCATTCGAGAAGTACCACCAAGGATTCTACCGGTTCTTTGGAACTACCGTCATGCCTGCTGAGTGTGCACTACAAATTTTTCACGAAGATTATCCTCGCTCTCATATCTACGACACTAGATGAAACCCAACCTCAAACAAGCTGAATTTCGCAAGGGATTCAGTTGCATCCACATCCAGACGGTTTCGAGTGTCATAGAAGTCTGCCGGGCATACCGACTGCCTCTCGTCCTGACCTTTGTCGACTACGAGAAAGCCTTTGACAGTGTCGAAACCAACGCCATCCTGTCTGCGCTAGTCGATCAAGGAGTGGGACCCAGATTACGTGAGGACGACAGCCGATAGTTACAAGGACTGTGCGACAACGATGCAGCTGTTCCATTGCCTTCCCCCCCCCCTGACCATCCCAATTGGGGAGGGGGGAGGGAGGTCCGACAAGGCGACGCAATTTCGCCGAAGCTGTTCACCGGGCTTTTGCAGTGGACAATGAAGTCACTAAACTGGGACGAAAGAGGCATACGAGTTGATGGGAGATTCCTGTCCAACCTTCGTTTTGCGGACAACATCGTCTTTTTCTCGAGCAGTATCAATGAGAGACGATGCTGAAGGAACTAAACGAATTAGGGAAGAAGATTGGATTGCGAATAAATCGGAAGAAGACTCAGTTCATGAAGAACGCTGTTTGCGATGATGCAGAAATGGAACTGGAAGGCGCTTCCATTATGGTGACGTCTTCTTACGCGTATCTCGGATGATCGACAAACATGGAGAACAACTTGAGGGAAGAACTTAACAGGAAAAGAAGAGCAGCCTGAGCCGCCTTCGGGGCTCTGAGGGAAGCATCGATCAACTGACGGATTCGGAGCTTCGTGCCCACCTTCTCGACTCGACCGTTCCCGGCGCTCTGTTACGCAGCTGAGCCTTGGGCCAACATTGTAGCCACGTCGAAAGCTTTACGGACCACCCACAGAGCGCTCGAGCGCAGTCTTCTGAAGATGACCCGACACAAGCAACATCTAGTCGGACTTCGCTAGGATATGAGAAGAATGTTCCGTCTTCGTGACTCAGCGGAATACGTTGCGAAAATGAAACACCGATGGGCCTGTCACATCATAAGAAGACAGACGACAGATGGACATTAAGAACATCTGAGTGAATTCCTCGCGAAGCCAAACGTTCCCGAGGAAGACCACCAACAAAATGGGCAGACGTGTTCGTGGAACGGATGGACCAGCTGAGAAATCAGCAGGGTACGATTATCGCACCTGGAACTAACTCGCGGACGCAGCCACCGACGGCAACCAAGAAGGTCGTGGATGTCTAAAGCGAGGGACTCGGACAGATGGAAACTTTTGTGCTGAGGCCCGCACGCTACGTGAAGACGCGCCATCTAAGTATCTAAGTAAGTATCTGGGCTTTTCTCGGCGAAGTATGACAGGTCTCTCTCAGTTTCGATTTTGCCCGTGGATTTCGAGATCTCAACTCAACATACTCTCAGATAATCGCCGGGGGCAGCTCAGACAATCGCCGGGGGCAAGCGATCCGCAAACTCTCGTTTTTCTGCAGGCGCTCAGCAAAATTTTGGGGCGAGGCCAAACCTTCAGCGGGCGGCACTTCCTTTACTGTCTAATGTTCTGCCAGCGGGCAGCAACACAGAATTTTCTGGAGGCGCTCGTCAAATAATCTCTTTCAGCGAGCGCTGGTCAAATTTTCAGCTGGCGCTCGGACGGTTTTCAAGCAGTTTCTCAGATAACCGCCGGGGGCAGGCGGCCATACGAAATTTGAGCAAGCGCGCACCGGAAAAATAGTTCGTTGATTTTTTGCGGCCCGCTTGCAGAAATTTGGAAGAAAATTGGCGAAATTAAAGACGAATGCTTGAAGAACAGTCGCGGTTTCTTTATGGATTAGCTGCGGCGCAGTGGCCGCATTCTCGCGGACTTTCCGCGAGAATATGCAAAAATTTCGAGGGCCGCACGATCCTTTGTGGAGGACCGCGCAACCTTCAGGTACTTTCCGCTGAGAGAAAGTACCTCAAACTTGAGTAATTAAACCAACGGTGACACCTCTGCCACACAGAGTCTTACCTGCGCTCGACGTACGCCCGAAAATACCTAAAAAGAGTCCGAGCGCTTGCTGAAAGTTTGGCCAGCGCTCGCTGAAAGATATTATTTGACGAGCGCTCGCAGAAAATTCTGTATTGCTGCCCGCTGGCAGAACGCGGAAGTACCGCCCGCTGAAGGTTAGGCCACGCCCCAAAATTCTGCTGACCGCCTGCAAAAAAGCGCGAGTTTGCGGACCGCCTGCCCCCGGCGATTATCTGAGTTCAGGTGTACGCCGAGCAAAGGTGAGACTCTTCATGGCAGAGAAGTCATCGATGGTTTAATTACTCAAGTTTGAGGTACTTTCTCTCAGCGGAAAGTACCTGGGGGCTGCGCGGCCCTTCATAAAGGACCGTGCGGCCCCCGAAAATTTTGCATATTCTCGCGGAAAGTCCGCGAGAATGCGGCCATGCGCCGCATCTAATCTGCAAGGAAACCGCAGTTGTTCTTCAAGCATTCGTCCAGAATTTCGCTAAAATTCTTCCAAATATCTGCAAGCGGACCGCAAGAAATCAGCGAACTATTTTTCCGGTGCCCGCCTGCCCAAAAATGGCATGGCCGCCTGCCCCAGCGATTATCTGCTCAGGTAACCGCCGGGGGCAGGCGGCCATGCGAATTTTGAGCAAGCGCGCACCGGAAAAATAGTTCGTTGATTTTTTGCCGCCCGCTTGCAGAAATTTGAAAAGTTGGCGAAATTAAAGACGAATGCTTGAAGAACAATCGCGGTTTCTTTATGGATTAGCTGCGGCGCAGTGGCCGCATTCTCGCGGACTTTCCGCGAGAATATGCAAAAATTTCGGTGGCCGCCCGGTCCTTTGTGGAGGACCGCGCAACCCCCAGGTACTTTCCCCTGGGAGAAAGTACCTCAAACTTGAGTAATTGAACCAACGGTGACACCTCTGCCACACAGAGTCTTACCTTCGCTCGACGTACGCCTGAAAATGCTTAAAAAGAGTCCGAGCGCTTGCTGAAAGTTTGGCCAGCGCTCGCTGAAAGAAATTATTTGCCGAGCGCTTGCAAAAAATGCTGTATTGCTGCCCGCTGGCAGAATACGCGACCGTAAAGGAAGTGCCGCCCGCTGAAGGTTTGGCCACGCCCCAAAATTCTGCTGACCGCCTGCAGAAAAGCGCGAGTTCGCGGACCGCCTGCCCCCGGCGATTATCTGAGTGAGAGGCGGTCCGCGAACTCGGGCTTTTCTGCAGGCGGTCAGCAGAATTTTGGGGCGTGGCCAAACCTTCAGCGGGCGGCAATCCTTTACGGTCGCATATTCTGCCAGCGGGCAGCAATACAGCATTTTCTACAAGCGCTCGGTAAATAATTTTCTTCAGCGAGCGCTGGCCAATCTTTCAGCAAGCGCTCGGACTCTTTTTACGCAGTTTCGGGCATACGTCGAGCACAGGTAAGACTCTGTGTGGCAGAGGTGTCACCGTTGGTTTAATTACTTAAGTTTGAGGTACTTTCTTTCAGCGGAAAGTACCTGGGGGCTGCGCGCTCTTTCACAAAGGACCGTGCGGCCCCCAAAAATTTTGCATATTCTCTCGGAAAGTCCGCGAGAATGCGGCCACTGCGCCGCAGCTAATCTATAAGGAAACCGCGATTGTTTTCCAAACATTTGTCCAAAATTTCGCTTAAATTCTTCCAAATATCTGCAAGCGGACCGCAAGAAATCAGCGAACTATTTTTCCGGTGCCCGCCCGCCCATAAATCGCATGGCCGCTTGCCCCCGGCGATTATCTGAGTTGGGGACTATTTAGAATACTAGTTGGCATACTGGACTCCGCCGGCCCTGTCAAAAGGCTATGAGAAGTCCCCATTTCTAAAACCTTTTCCTTTCCCACTACATGCCAGTTCCCTATCCCCATTCAGCAAGCCTACTTACCTACCCCTTCCCCCCCCCCCTCCCCGCTACCAACTCCCACACACTCGCTTACCCCTTGTGTCAACTCCCAGCCCCTTGGTCACACCTTGCAAAAAATCGATAAAAATGAATTACCCTAAAGTCCGTTCAAGTCCGCCTATCAGATAAGTCCACCTATCAGATAATTCCGCAGCAGACCTAGCAGATAAGTCCGCTTTCTTGACAACGAAAGTCTCCCTCGCGCCGCCAAGAGTCCTGCAGAAAGTCCGCTTTCTCATGCTTAGGATAGGCGAAGTTATCTGCTGCGGACTTATCTGATAGAGAATTTGGGAGGACTTATCTGCAAGACTTTTAGCGGAGAGGGCGATTTTTCATCGATTTTTCGTGTCAAACATATAAGTCCGGACTTGTTGTACGGATTTTAGGGTATATCGATTGGTACCAAAAAGTAATCTAATACATTCACCCCACCCCGAATTGTATGTGCGCAAAGTTTGGTCCGGATCGACTCAGAAATGGAATTCTCTATTTGAAACATGCTTACAGACACACCAGACAGACAAACAGACATTCAGCTCTATATACAAGATGTGTGCTTTGATAAAGGGAAAAATTCTCGATTACGTTTTTTTGACCAGTAAAACAGCTGAAATTTAGCTCGAACTTATCTTCGATCTTAAAATTTAAGTGCGGATCTTTATCTCCATACTTCATTGATATGGGCTCAAAAATAGAACTTCGTCCGCTCAAGCTTGGAAATATGTCTTACTGGTTTGTCTCACTATACCTGTGAATTAAGAGGATTTGGTAAGAAAATTTTGCAAATTGTTGCTCTGGAAAGCAAGAAGGTGAATATAAAGTCCTATTTGTTTTGAATCATATTTCTGCAACGAAAGTTCAAAAAACGCTCAACAGTTCAGTGAAATAACGCGAACTGTTCTGATAAAAAGTGTTGCAAAAATATCGATCAAAGGTCACAAATAACAAAATGAGAATCCATAACAAGGTAATGACAGTGGCAAGGAATGCCAAATTTATATAAGAAACTTGTACTGTTTGTGTTTGTCGCTATCTAAAATAGACTCTCTTGTCAGAGCAGTTAAGAAACAATAAGTAAGCGCAAGAATGTCCAAACAACTTTGTTCGAGTGACTTCAACGCTACACAAGATAGCGCTTACCTGCCTCACCTTCTCCATGCAGCGCAAAGCCTTTTTGTTCATTTTCCGTTGGCTGTTCATTTTCTGTTGCTAAAAGTGATAAGACTAAAAAGCTAAGATGACTTTACCATTAAATTTTCACTTTTACGCTTTTTATAATTTAAAAAAATTTTGTGGAAAGTAAGCGGATCTAACTGAGAATGTGCGTCAGGAGAATGCCTTTCTGCACTATAAGGACTTTATGCACATTAGTTCAATACCGTAGGCTTTTCCACTTTGAGTGAGTAATAACTTATTGGACACTTAACCAATCTATCACCAAAGAAAGATTAAGAATATTTGAAGGTTATGCTATGAGTGATGGTGAAGATAATCAGGGGGAATGTACATAAGATTATAGGCCAACAATAGCGCAATATTCAAAGTAGTTGGCTTAATCCAAAAAAAATGTTACATGTTTTCCCAATGAGATAAAAAGTAATGACAATTCACCTGCGCTACCTGTCTGAGATTCCTGTGAAATAATCGCAAAGATTTGCTCAAAGCGGTGATGAGGATTATAGCCGCTGGACACATCGTGATTATAGAGATTAGTTCCAAAGCATACAAAAACTTGAAAATTGACCATGTTGCCAAAGTGTCTTCGCTTGGAAAAATAGCGGGAATAAAAAGCTGTACTCCATTCGACAATACGGCTAACATCCGATCACGAGATGTGCGACACCGTAGAAGATTCGCCTACGATTACGATGTTGTTTATCGGGAGCACAGTATAATTACATAGTCTAGAAACTGAATGGGAGTAAACGATGCGTATACAGAAAGTATGACAAATTACATAATTCCTACCCAAAGATTGCCAGATTTGAGTCGCCTTTATTCAAATCACAGCATAGGCGGGGCACAGGCAAAATCCACAGTCCCGCACTTCAAGCAGCTTTGAAAGTGATTTTGCCCTGGTCTTCTATAATGTCCTCCTACATGTAAAAAAATACATGCTGAACTTAAAACACTGTCTTCTTGCACTAAATAATGGAGGCTGTGTGAAGGGTTGTGCTGAATCGTGCAGATTGTTATCTACTTAGACAATTGCATCGGAAAGTCCGCGGCCATAAATCGTGTTACATGGCGCGTCCGCCCCTTGAAACTTCAGCCTAGGAAGAGTATACTTTTTCTAGGCCTTACAAGCAGGCTAATCGGGCGACTATAGGCGCTTAACGGGCATTTACAGAATGTGCCGGCGGTCACTTATCGGGTTCGATATCGGTTTACCGGGCAACTCGCGCCATGGATGATTGGTGGTTGGGCAAGCACCCGCGAATTTCCCGATGCAATTGCCTGAGTAATGACCCTGCCGAAAAGAAGCTCACACTAGTGTATGCGAGTTAAAGGCAGTGTCTCACCAAAATTCGGCTGTCGCGATGTTTGCATATTGCATGCCTTTTCGTCCCTGTCTAACTCAATGCGTGTCCAAAATCGCATAAAATGCACGAAAACTCGGTATTTTGAAAGCTTCGAGAAGCATGCGGGACTTGCCTAGCCTTCGCCGCAATGGCAGCAACACCATGGAGGCGGACAAGTGGAGGGACATGTTGAAACTCATAAGGCCTAAGGCATACCTCCAGCGATACCGTCGTTACGATTTTCGATCGCTGCGACTATTGAGCATACCCGAAGCGATTTCATAGACGCTCACACACCACGTTGCATTATACGCATTGGAAAATTTGCGCTAAATTATCTGAAGTGCATTTATTCAAGGAAATTCCAACAGAATGAACGCTATATGCAGGGTAAAGCGGGGGGTGCGGCACTCGACCGTCGGATACGACCCCCCCCCTGATTGCTGTCTTAATAAGACCCCCCTCCTAAACTATACACTTAAGATAGTATTACCTGAAGGCTCTGTCAAACATAATGGACAACATATCCATAATTAGCATGTCAAATACCCCCTGTAGACAAAGTGTGAGCGAATTCTGAAGATTCAAGATACTAGGCTACCTAAGTGAAATGGTCAAATTCCAACATGGTTAACTTTGTTTTAAAGGTGAATTAGCTATCCGTTTTTGCACTCAAGACAAAGCACTACTCCTTCTTTGTCCACCTCAGGAATCCCGCTTCAGAAGACCTCCAAACCGTGGAATTAGAAGCCAACCAAAATCTCATTTTTCCCATTTTTCGCTTTTGATGGCTGTGCTTTCACCAAATATTACTCAGAGCTAAGAAGACGAATCAGGCTCAAAACATCCCTATGGAATCTACGAGGTTTAGGCTATCGATTCATATAAATATTGTCCGCTAAAAATGTTTTTTTGATATAGTTAATGGCCTGCGGCACCCCTGCGGCACCCCTGCGGCAGCCGCAGGTTTTGAGGGGGGGTGCCGCAGGCCATTAACTATATCAAAAAAACATTTTTAGCGGACAATATTTATATGAATCGATAGCCTAAACCTCGTAGATTCCATAGGGATGTTTTGAGCCTGATTCGTCTTCTTAGCTCTGAGTAATATTTGGTGAAAGCACAGCCATCAAAAGCGAAAAATGGGAAAAATGAGATTTTGGTTGGCTTCTAATTCCACGGTTTGGAGGTCTTCTGAAGCGGGATTCCTGAGGTGGACAAAGAAGGAGTAGTGCTTTGTCTTGAGTGCAAAAACGGATAGCTAATTCACCTTTAAAACAAAGTTAACCATGTTGGAATTTGACCATTTCACTTAGGTAGCCTAGTATCTTGAATCTTCAGAATTCGCTCACACTTTGTCTACAGGGGTTAATTGACGTGCTAATTATGGATATGATACGAATATCATGTTATCGCTATAATCAGATCACCTAACTACGACCCCCTCCCCTTTTGACTCCTCAATACGACCCCCCTCTGCGGCGTGCCGCACCCCCCGCTTTACCCTGGCTATATGCTTTCAGAGAACATTACATCAAACGAGGAAGGATATGGATCCACATCATCCATCACTCATCCGCATCCAAGTATTTATCAACGTTTTTCTTAGGCCTCGGGCAGACTTCACGCGATTTGATCGTCGCGACTGAATCGCGACGAGACAACTGTTACAACATCATTCCATGCCGATCAACTTGCATTCGGTTGTGATACTTTTCCAGGCCGAAATTTTTGAATGTGAAGTAAAAATGAATGGAAATCTTGGCTTAGATCGCGACGATTAAGTCGCGTGAAGTCTGACCGGGGCCTTACGCGCAAGTTAGCATCTGCAATGAAATCGGCTACTAGTTCTTGAACTTTTGAGTTCACTCATTCAACTACTGGTAGGATATGCGTTACTTCGTTACATTAAGGCCATGCTTTCGGCTCTGCAAAAAACTCTGGGTAGGCATATTTCAACAACGAATGCTGCGCGAGCTGTCTGCCATTCTGCGAACGACTACACATATGTCTAAGCAACCGAGACTGCACAACTAGTGTGCTCCATAATTTGTGACAAGACGTTCGAGATTCGGTCACCATTTACTTGTTATTGATAAACAAGAAAAGTAGAATTTAGTGCATTGCGAGAACAGAAAACGGTAACACAGAGGGTGAAGTGACATATGGAAAGCACTCCATGCTATATACGACGCATGCGTTGTTTTCAATGATTAATAGTATGGAATGTTTGATGACCATCCTTTTTTTAAGCAGAGAGGAAGCACTTGTATGAGATGGTGTAGTTCTATGTGGGATTCGCATTTGCAAAAAAAATACAAAACTTCTCACAAAGAAGAAGCCATCCGAGCGATTCGCTCATCGCTGGTGCAGACCTAGCGACGCGACATCGCTGTCTTTCAGCGAAGTCGCAACGGTATCCCTAGAGTATGCCCGTCCAAAAATGGCCCGCGATTTCGCAGCGTCCATTCAACACAGACGCGGCGGGACTGCGCAGTTGGAAGCGCGTGCGCTGCGGATTCGGAACATATGTCCAAGTTGGAAATCACGACGCGACTGGGACCGCGGGAGATATGCGCTTGGCCTAAGGCGTAAGGTGTAGTTCCCGCAATTCCCTTAAATCGCTATCACGCGACTTGGCGAACTGCCAGACGTCTACAGATTAACCGTGCGCGGGTCTAATGCATAAACGCGTAACCTTTGGTAATTTGACGCAAACGCAAGAAGTTTGTCCCAAGCAAGCGCTTTTACGACCAATTACGAGGAGTCGTTAGGCCTAAGGCATACCTCGCGCGATTCTGGTCGCTGGGCGATTTGGCATAACAGAGACTCTTTGTAATTCGTCGTTAATGCGCTTCCTTTGGTTAGGACTTGACCCATTTGCAACAACTTACACAAGCTACCGTAGCCTATGCGTTCAAGAAGCGCGCACGATAAACCTGTAGAAATCTGGCGAATCGCCAAGTCGTTTGAAAGCGGCCGATTTGGCCGAATCGCTTCAGGTATGCCTTAGGTCTTACAATGCCGAATCGCGCTTTGCGGCCACTTTGACAGCAAGGCGTCTTGGCGTCGGCCGCCTGTTCAGGGGCACCTTTGACAGATATGTGAGGACCTGCACTGCCCTAATTTTGGTGGAACACTGCCTTTAACGGAACTTTTGGGACGCATCCCCATGTTTTCTAGGAATGAAGACGAAGTTGAGTACTGCAGCCGTTAGTAGGCATACAACCGTAAAAACTGGACGAGACGATTTAGGGCTACTAACAAGGAATAGAAGGTCGGTCAAAGTGGCCTTTTAGGATGATATGTATAACTTTTTATAGAGCTTAAAACGCTGATTCCAAATCTACCTTTGCTATCTGCAAAGGGCTTCTGGGCGAGAAATTCTGAAGGTTTTTGTGAGTAAAAATTTCAATGCAAGATTAGTATAAAATCAGTTATAATATTTTCACATCGTTAAAATGAGGCAGCGGTGAGCTAGTATATTAAATCCAAAATACTTGTTGCACCGGGTGACCACAATACCAGGCCTTAGAAAAAAGGATGCAACTGATTTTACACTAATCTCGTAGCTCCTCACCCAGAAACCCGCAGCAGATAGCGAGGGCAGATTTGGAATCAGCGTTCTAAGCTCTACAAGAAAGCACACATTTCATTTCAAAAGGCCACTTCGACCAAACTTTCTTCCTTTGTAAGAATATTAGCAAGATAGTTTTGTTCACCTCAAATTTATTTGTACGCCGCACTTTATGAGGGCCAATTACTTCCGGGTGAGACCACTTCTCCCATCGCTCTTGCGGAATTTTCCGAGACCCCTTTTAAGCGATGGAAGCTTTGAGAATTCTCGACGCTTAGAGGTTACCCGGATAAGCAGAAAGCGTGCGATTTTTTGGATCTCTGTATATTGCCGCTTATACAGGGTGTCCCAAAAGTATGCATGCACGTTTAATTGTTAATATCTTTCTTACCAAGAAGTATTTTGCCTTGCTTCAGGCACCATTTTGTAGAGCTGGCTTCAACTTAGATTTTCAGTGTAGAAGGAATCACCTATCTCTCTTCATTACTGTAGGATTATGGTAGAAACTTCAAAGAGGTTTTGAGCCTTAAAAGGCCATATTTTTCCTCAGAAAAAAAGCAAAACGGCCTGAAAACTTTTAGACTAGGCTAATTAGAATTGCTGATTCTAACTATAAATTTCCCAATTTATTATGATGCTTCATTGGAGAGTTATGCCAGGTAAGAAGTAGCGGCTTTTTTTTCAATGTTCCTAAAAAGTGCGGTTACACCGTTTAGAAAGCTTCGCAATCTTGTGAATAGTTAAGTATTGAACTCAGCGTCCATACCCTATTACACAAGTTTTCACATTTTTTGAAGAATTTTGAAATGGAAGCTTTTTCCACATTGACACCATATGTCACAAGTTCCTACCGTAATCCTACAGTAATGAAGAGCGGTCGGTGGTTATCTCCATACTGTAACGCTAAGTTGAAGCCATCTCTACAAAATGGTACCTGAAGCAAGGTGAAAGACTTCTTGGGAAGAGAGATATTAACGATCAAACAGTGCATACATACTTTTGGGACACCCTGTATTTATTGTTTTAGGTTGTCCCGAAAGTTCTGTCCGTTCAAACCACTATAAAACCACGCACAATTAAGAGTTTCAACATGCATTCGACGCAGCTTTTCCTTCTCTTTCTTAAGAATACATTTTCGATCCACAAACTTCTATGCTTTTTTTTGATAATTGCCAAAATTCTCCAACCAACATTTTATCTGCTCAAAGTTAAGCTAATTTTTTAAAAATTTCTTCCGAAATTTCGGAAAGGGTTAAGTATGGATCAAATAGAGCAATTCTCGGGCTAAAGGCAATATTTTTTTGATTCTCCTAATCTGCTGATTTCAGCTTCAGAAAATTATTTCCTCGGAGGCCTCGATTTTTGACAAAGTCATGAAACACGCAAATGCAGCAAATACACGGCTTTTGAGGTTTTTGCGAATTGAAAAGCAATTCTTATTGAACATTATTTATGCAACATAACCAAGTTTGATTTGCTTTGAAAAAGCAGCTTTTGGAATTCTCGGTACTTTTACGTGGTAAACGTAATCAAAAAGCCGCGATTTTTAATAAATGAATAATCATAACGGACTTGGTAAACGTGGGCCATGTAATCGAAAATGTAGTCAAAGGCTTGCTCTACATGACAGTTACCAGCGCTCCTTCAAAACATCAAATTTTATAAATTTTTAAAATTCGGGAAAGATTTGGCGTTACTGCTTAGCTGCTCGAAAAGCCATGGCGATAACATTGCAAGGATAGGGTAGATCAGAGAACAAATACAGCTGTAAGAAGAGGATAAAAATCTAAATCAAATGGTATCTAAGTCGTCCATGGATTGGTGCTCTGCGAGTTTTAGTGAGAGATGAAAAAAACGGACAAGACTTTCGGGACACAACCTAATATATTGCTGGTTATATATCACGAGCTGCCGCTACAAATTTTCCAAGTACCGTGCTCATGCACGTTTTTGACATCGTTCGGGAAGGCGCTCTATTTGCACGAAATCTGTGCAGTAAGTAGAAAATAAGTTGAGTCGCAAACATTCTCTACGCTTCAAAATAACATTTTCTCTTTGCAAAAAAGGTGTCGCAGGACGGGTATTGAACCCAAGACTGACATGATAATCTGAAGCGTTCTTTCCAGAACTATAATGAATGCCTTGTAGATCCAGTAAAACCCTATTAAATCACCTTAAAACTCACCACCGGCTATCGTGTCCGATCGCTTCCGCTAAAAAAAAGAACGTAGAGAGCAACAAAATCAAAAAAGGAAGGGGAAGGGAAGCAGATCGCCAACAAAAGCTACAGGAAGATGCACATCGAAGATGTGCGCTACGGATATGCGGCGAGGACGTACCTGTGGGAAACTGGTGAGACACACACTATAACGGTCCATCTTGTTTGCTTGCTATGGCACCGTAATCAGGCGAACCAGAATGATTAATGAGGGGTATAATGGATAAAGCAAAACAAGCTTTACTAGCTGGTTCGAGCGCACTATGTTTGATCCACCTGTTTTGCCAAAATTACAAAGTTGTAAATGAACAAAAAATAAAATTGGCTATTCGTTCAAAAACCTTCTACGAAACTTCTGCCGCACTTCCATGCTATCAGCCTCAGACAATCAAATTTAGCTTCCCTCTTTTGGGTTTGCTACAATCGATATTTTTCAAGAACTTGTTCTCAGAAAAGCTTAGTTGCAGTCACACTTAGGAACGTTTGAAGTCTAGAAGCTCGTGTAAGAACGGCCGAGCATTGCTAAAAAACACGATTTTCGTTTGCCCAATCCATAGTCGAAGAAAAAATAGAGCAACTGACTGTCTAGCTAATGTGTGATGTGATAGTATATATGTGTATAGATATGTGCCAAGTAAAAAATTTGTAGGAAGTTTTTGGACGGAGATATAATCAATTCTTTTTCTGAGCATTTAGTCCTTTCTAGATTTTGGTTTCGAAATTCAATGGTTCAAACTTGGCACAACTGATTTCTCTGATTTCAGAGAAATCAGCTGTGCTGTGCGAAAATCGTATCCAGCTGATTTGAGAAATCAGCTGGATTCGATTTTCGCACCTGGAACTCGTGGACGCAGCCACCGACGAGGCCAAGAAGATCGTGGATGTCTGAAGCGAGGGACAGGGATCGATGGGAACTTTTGTGCCCGCACGCCACGACGGGCCATCTAAGTATCTGAGTAAGTAAACTTGGCACAATAGCATGACGCCGGCTTGTAAACAGTATTTTCTTAAGAACGTAGTACTTATTGACGACTACTATCAAAGTAGACTAAAAACTTCTCCGTTGCAAATTTTTCTGCTATATTTTGCGAAATGTTTAAGTCCTCATTTCCGATAACTTTGATGAATGTTATGAATAATTTGTTAGACGGCAATGTTTCCTCGTATTGAACATATCACAGAAGTCAAAATACTTTTTGAATTTTTAAATTGTCAGCTTTTTCATCTCATTGTGCTGGAGTCAACTGAGAGTAGTTTGATAGGCTGGCGGAACATATATGAACGAGTAATCAATGCGTGAAATCTTCAACTATGTGAATAAATAAACTATCTAGCGCGAACCGCATTACTCAATAAATGATTATGCCCTGTGGGATATCTTTCTCGTTGCCGGGGACGACTTCTGCTAATGAAATCAGAATATACAGTACTCGATACTGCTGTGTTCGAAGATGAAGCAGCGAAAGACGATAAAGCAATATGTCCGAATCTCTATGTTTGGTATGCAAACTTGTATGAAAAGAAAAGTTGCCGCTCGGAGATGTACAGTTTGATTAGAGTTTGTTTGCGGAACTTGCGCGAGAATTTAGCGGGCTGCAACATTATAAAAAGGCCTTCTTCCCTCAATCCAAGGTCAATCAACTTTAAGCGCCAGTTCTTTCCACATTCATCTTCTTCTAAGCATAAACAACACTTATCAACCCTTGATTGCTAGTTTCAAGCACTGCAAATATAAGCCTCTCTGTCAAAGTTATTATAAAAATCTGAGTAACAGTGGAGTTCAGACATGGAAGAAAAATGTCCTCCGATGTTGCATCGATCTATCAATCTGGCAGTATTCCTCTCAGGAAGTGCTTTTATCTTTATGGTGAGTGATTAAGGAATTTTTTCCCCGAAACAAGAGCGTAAAAGTTGTTCAGCATAGACTTTCCGCAAAAAGAACGAGGCTTTTCTAGGTTGTTTCAATGCCTCTGTTGTTCAACCTCATGAACAATATTGAAGAAGAATTGATAGAAACTCGTCTGAACTACGAAGAAATGTCCAATCTGATGTGGAAAGACCTGCTCACCGAAGGACAGAGTGCTCGTAGAACTCCAAGACAAGCAACTTGTGAGAATCCTTTGAAAAAATTCAAGGTCTATTCATTATTGTTGTGATTATAGATAGCACTGGCGCTGGGCTAGGCGGTGGAGGCGGTGGTTCTGGTGGAGGCCACGGTGACGGAGCTGGAGCTGGTGGAGATGGCGGCGGTTTTGGTGGAGGCCAACACAGTGGGGGAGCTGGTGACGGTGGAGGCAGCGGTGGAGCTGGTGGAGGCAGTGGTTCTGGTGTAGGCCATGGTGACGGAACTGGATCCGGTGGAGACGGCGGTTTTGGTGGAGGCCAACATGGTGGCGGAGCTGGTGGCGGAGCTGGTGGTGGTGTCGGCGGTGATTCTGGACAATCTAGCGGTAGCGGTGGAGCAGGTGGAGGCAGCGGCTCTGGTGGAACCGGAGGTGGTGGACGCCACTTCGCAGGCGCAGGCGCTCAAGATGGAGGCTCATGCCCACCTGGACCAAAGGGTGCACCAGGAGAAAGGGGAGTACGAGGTAAAATCAAAAGTGCCTGTCTTACATTTTGAGAAGAAAAGCACTTATTCCAGGAATGGATGGTTTGGATGGCAAACCTGGAAAGCCCGGATTTCCCGGTGGTGTTGTTGATGGAATTGCAGCCGACGGCAGCTGCTTGCCTTGTCCAGCTGGACCACCAGGGCTTCCAGGATACAAGGGAATGCGAGGCCCACGAGGGCCAAAAGTGAGCAAATGGGAAATCTGGCATACTAATAGCCTTCCAATATATCTTCTCTTAAGGGAGACAAGGGAGCTCCTGGCTCGGCTGGAAACGACGGATCACCTGGAGAAGCCGGTCCCGAAGGAGATCGTGGCCATCCTGGGGCTGCTGGAGCTCCAGGAGAAAGAGGTCAGTCAATGAACTCCGAAATTTTCGATTTAAAAAATCTCATGAATTCCAGGTCCACCTGGACAAGACGCATTGGCATCCTCCAAAGGAGCACCAGGACCACGTGGAGAGATGGGGCCACCTGGACCACGTGGAGACGAAGGACTTCCTGGAGAGAGAGGAGATGACGCAAGACCTGGTTCACAAGGAGCGCCAGGACCTATGGTAATTTTATATATTCTAACTAGTGATAGAGCACTTTTAGCTCATTGAGTTCAGGGAGCTCCTGGAGAACACGGTCCAGATGGCTTCCCTGGCCTCAGTGGAGGATTTGGTAAAGACGGTGCTGACGCTGAGTATTGTCCATGCCCTGAAAGGTCCAAGAAAGAAGAGGGAGCCGCCGCACAATATGTCACCGGTGCTAATGCCGTCGGCGCCGGAGGAGGCAGCTCTTCATCGGGCTCTAGCCACACAGCTGCCTCAACTCATAGCCCGGCAGGTGGTGGAGCTGTTGGCGGTGGTGCACAGACATCCGGTAGCACCACTGATGGGCACGTAGATGGCAACGGACCTGCTGGAGGTGGTGCACAGACATCCGGTAGCACCAGTGGTGGACACGCAGGTGGCAACGGACTTGTTGGAGGTGGTGCACCCGCTGGTGGAAGTGGAGTCTCTAGTGCAGGATCGCATAGTGCAGGTTCCGGAACTACGGCTCATGTACCTCTCCATAAGATAACTCCCAGTCCCCTTGAAGAGCCTCAAGGAGGCGGAGGCAATGGAGGACAATACGTTGAAAAGGTAGGGGGTTTTATTTGAAGTAGGTCTCCTCTAACCTCCTTGCTTCAGCCTCGCGTCAACAAGGAAGCCCTAGCTCGTTCCCTTCGTAGGAAGCTCGTTCTTCTGTAGTGAAAGCATTGAATGCAGCTCAAACCTTACCAAAGTCGATTGCAATATGTAGAATAAATGAATAAATGATTCTAATAATGGCTGAGGAATGGACATTCATATGTATATCTAGAAGCATTTGTACTAGAGGTTTAAGATTATCCTAGAAAATCCATTTTTTCCAAGCTACACGATGAAAATCGCATAATTTGTAGAAACGTCGAGAACATGCCCCAATCTTTCTGTCCTGAAGGAAGATTTATAATTTTCTTCACAATGTGTCTGAAGGTGCTGTATTTCTTACTAATGGATAATCTCCTGCCTGTGAACCTACTGGGCTCAAAAATAGGAATTCGTTGCAGGATGTCGCCGCAGTGCTGCTTGTGCGCGAGAATCTTCTTCAGTGTTCAAAAAAATGTAACTCGACTGTACCACAATCACGAGGAGTCATGGGATTCGCGCAATAAAACAAGAAAACACTTTTGTTTGCTGCGAACGCTCTTCACAATGTTTGCGGATAGGGCGGACTTGCCATGCGCTTCAGCTCACTGCTCAAACCTCAGCTATCCTCAATATCTCGCTCTCATCATTTTCTTTCTTCCTTCTTACTTGCCATTCTTCTTCATCTATGAAAATTTCCGCATTTGAAAATATTTTCTTCCAGTGACACTGTTAACTCCCGCACTGATCCTGCATAAATTTGAAATCCTTTCCGTGAAATCTAAATCTATAATCGTCTATTACTCAATCCGCTTTCATACTTCTTTGTCCAGTTTAGACATCGAGAATCGACAAAAATCAAAACCAGTGCAGACTAAAATGTGACCAGGTATTTCAAAAAAATTGAATGACCGAATGTCCTTGATATTGGCTTGGTGCTCTTGCTCGTCGGATCAAGCATGCCGATCTTATTTACCTTGTTCTGATGCGACGAGCATCGATTTGCTGAAAGTTATACTTTAGCACAAATCATGTCAAGTAGTGAGATCTCTAAAAAATCTGTGCAGTACTCAAAACTTGTAGGGACTCAGTTTTGAAGGTGCGAGACAGCGAAAGTGATTGTAAGTCCGCAGTCAAAGATTTGTTTACTTTTGAAAAAATTTCTGTTGAGAAACGTCTCCCACTTTTTCAGGAGTTGAATCCGGTCTTTATTCATAAAAACACCTTTGCGCCATATTGGGTTCTGCTCTAATTCAGTGATTCAGAGCTCAAATCAGTTTATAAATATAAATGATGGCTTACGAGGGAAGACTATTTGGTCGAAGCGGAATTTTCATATGAAATGTATACTGTCTTATAGAGCATGGAGCGCTGCTTTCAGATCCGTCTTCGATATCTGCAAAACTCTATTTGGGGGGGGGGGAGTTACGAGAATATTTTGAGGAAAAAATTCAAGGTTTTATTTCACTACGGTAGAGACAGGGTCTTTCAGATGCTCAAAGGGAGTAATAAAGTGAGTTTATTAGGCTGAAGGATTAACTGCACAAAGAAAGTAATCATACCCCCATCTGAGCCTTCACACTGCATTTCTAAACAATTTTATTGCAGCCGCACGTTTCAATTTCTGCTTCACATAATTCCCATAACTCCCCTCCTGAAGGCGCTTTGCAGATTGGAAGCAGATTTGGAATCAGTGTTCCATGCTCTACAAGACATATATGCTTCATATGAAAGTGTCACTTCGATCAAGTATCTTTCCATTGCTAGTCGTTATTCGCCATCAGCTCCCCATTTTAAACAAATCCAATTTCATACTATTATCACATTTGACTATCACATCGGAATAGATAATGGTCAATCGAAGCATGTAATTTTTGCATCCTATATGTTAAAATATTAGTTAGTGCAGAAGGACCACAAAAGCCGATTACACATACTGAGAAGGATTACAACCTTGCATATAGGTATGGATATGAAAACACAGGCTTCAAGACTCGATAGAACGTATTCTTTTTTGTCTCAATTTAGCATTAAGGAATTTCGCTTTTGCATGCGAATGCACAACGAGTTTTTCCTAGCCTTCGTATGGGTATATGAAATATCTGCTTGAAATTCTTCCCTGTACCATATTCTGGTGGGTATGATAGATAGATGTGCACCTACTTATCAAAGTTTGACTGCTGACCTCTTTTTCACAATCTGCGAAGACATTTTTACATCCAACGTGCACTTGCTGAGCCATTTTTTCTTCTCTATTGCATTTTCCAGAAGAATTTGTTAAAATTACGACATCTTTGACGCTTTTATTTGCTAGATCCATCTTGAAAATATAAAGTATACTCGGGTATCTACTCTGCTAAGATTACTGCGATAAAATTTTGAACCGCTAGTTGAAACTATTCATGCACCCTAATCATTTGTGTAAGCTGCCCTACATCTTTCAGTTGAGTCAGCTTTAGCTTATCCTGCGAAAGCTTGAATTTCGATTTTCAGTAATTTGGTCTCCGCAAAACTATACGAACAAATTTAGCGATACTGCATGGAAAAGGCTAAAGAGAGAAGGGTTACGTCAGCAGTGTTCTGAAGTATAGCTGAAAGTAAAAAAATCGGAAGAAATGGGGTGTGGTCGAAAACTGTATCTCAGTGGGAAGTGATCTTAAATAGCTTTCGAATGATCCAACAATCCCTATCATCTTGCAGTTTTGTGATATATATCTGAAACTAAAAATCCAAGCCTTCCGAAAAGCGATCTTAACTTCATGATTTTAGGATAATTCGCATTTTAAGTCTTTTCATCATGAAAGAAAAATGCTGTCTTGGGGTCATAATGCTCAAAATCAAATCAAAATTCAGTAATAGACATTAGTACTATTTCAGTTTTATCTTACAATCTCTTACAGTGATAAAAGCTTCATTTATGCCCTTCAATGCTCGAAAAATTTTTCTTTCTTAATATGTCTGTTTTAACCAAATATTCATCGCAATTCAGTTCTATCTGGCATATTTACTCACATGAATCAGTGAGAAAGTACACCTTCGAACAAGTCTGACATAATCTCATTTTTGTTGACGAATGGCAGAATAATTGATGGCCCTTTTCTCCTCAGCTCTCTAAATCATCTACTTTGAATCATTCAAAGTCTCTTGAATGGCTTACTTTGAAAATTTTCTGAACAAGATACCTCAGTTTCTATAGAACAAGCCTGCCTTTCCGGAACTGCGGAACTGCAAAATCAGGTAACTCCCAGGAATGACAGAGCTAATCCAGAAATCCAAAGACTTTTGGTAAAACCATGATGCAGTACAAAGCGGGCATACTCGAAATCAGCTAATGGACACTTGATTTTTATGATGGTTGCCAATTCAGCGCTAGCGCTAGGACAAGATTAGGGTATCTCGAAGCTGAGCAGTTGATCAGCGTTTTCGGCTTTTCAAAGCAAGAAAATTTATTGCTGACCAAAGCCTACATGAGTTTTGGCAAGACAAATTATCATGATAAAACACGCAAGAGAATTATAGAATGATTAGAATGGGTTATAATATTAGCGTCAGCATCGAACTTGGATTAGTGTAAGATAGAGCACACACATATTGGAATTTTTCACCGTTGTTCTATTTAACTGGAATCACATTATTTCTCTTTTCGAACACTATCGATCCACTGTTTCTAGTTAGATGAGAGGCAACACTGAAACTTCCTAGCACCCTTTACGGGAACGTGTAAAATGTGCCGTTCACTCAAAATCTCTACTTATGTGACTCACCAACTTGAACGATGAATAATTGAGCCGACAATGACAGCAATGATCGGAATAACATGAAGGGGGGGGGCAATAGTCATTGCTACGTTATGGCACTTTCTGAAATAGCACTTATTTACGATTAACAACTTTAAAGTTAACTTTTGCTGAGATCGAAGCTCTCTATTCTGAAACTCTCCCAGTCGCCATTCCATCTTGAGTTGCTGTTTATAGTTATTATCTCAAGACTTAATCACCCTAAATCTCACAGATATGGCCGCCCTACGGATAGGCCCGCCAAAAGCTTGGATTTCCAATTTCAGATTATTTGGTTTTTCATAAAGCGGCAGACCATAGAGCTTACTGTATATAGTACGAAAAAGCTAAAATTCTTAAAGAGCTCTCTCCAAAAATTTTTTGAAAAATTGACTGCTCTTGAGAGTTCACCTATGAGAAGGGGAAGAGCTGAAAGAAAAGAGCCGTTTCGGCAGTGAAGTGAAGTGAAGTGAAGTGAAGGTGTGGATCGAGACCATGGAAATTCATGAAAAAACAAGGCCTGGCCGGCGAGCCCTATAACATCTGAAAGAGCTTTTCGGGTACTTTCGGATGATCTAAAGAAAGCTTGTCTTCTTGCGGTCGCGCACAAACAAAATGTCGATTAAGCAAAAACCAAATATCCGAACTTTCAGTAAAGCGGCCTTATTTGTGAGATTTTAGGGTAACTTCATCTTCTCATGCTTCTTTCCAATAAGGGCCTGTATCAGCCATGCTGAAATTATTTGACCGAAGGCAATTTCTTTGAAAAAAATGTATCGGGTTCTTTGAGAAAGCGAAACAGACAACGGCGTTTATAGGTAGGTAAAGCTACTGACTTATATCTACATTTATGGCCAACAAGCTGGATGATAGCATGATTTTCATTTCCTTCAGCCTATGCCTTGAAGCTTTTGAAAATGATCTAATCCGTACGTTAACCTATTTGCTCTATTGAAGTCGATTACTGCGAGAAAGATTTGAGGATCTCGTAAGTAAAGCGTTATGTTCTTCTCGCTCGAGGCACTTACTTCTAAAAGTTACAATATACTGATGTTACCTGCATTAATTTACCTTATTCAAATCGTATAATTAGTCTACGTGTGCTGCCGTGAATGGGCATGGTCATGATCATTCATGCATGGTAATAACATTCCATTTCATCAATTTGTCAAATTATATCCAGTGTAAATTTGCGTTCAACTTTTATTTTAGGCGCATCAGACTTTTTTATGCGAAAAAATTGCTGCCACTTTCTTTGAATTCTGAAGTCTTGTTCTAATTGGATGGGATTTGACGAACCATAAATGTGTCATTGCGCTGTTTACATTATCATGACTCCTAATGTTTATCTTTGTTGGCATCTGGCCAATTCCTTCAATGCAAGCGCCAGCTCAATAATCCCGCATCAAGAATCAACGGCAGACAAAGTGAAAAGTGTTGAAACGCAATCCTGACTAGTGCGGCGTCGAGAGTCTCGCCGCGTATGTCTGTCGGGAGGGTGTAAAAATAAAAATCACTATGAGAGTTTCGGAGTTGTAACACGGGCGTTTGAAATGTCGCAGTCAGGGGATTATGCGAGCTCTGCGGTCGTAACCGAGTTGACGCCAGCCAGAACGCTAGCGCCAGCCAGCCATTATCCGGCCGTTCGAACATCGTGGCAACACGACGTCACCGCTGAAAATTGCACACATGGATTGATCGGGCGAAAGTGTATCGACGGGGGATCGATGCTGATCCGCTCTCGGTTCGGGGGATATGACGGGGGATTTGTGTGTTCCCCCCCCCCCCCCCCGCCACAGCGAGACTGGCTGGTTGGCGCTGCTACTGCTGCTGGCTGTTGCTGTTGGCGGTGTGGGAGGCGGTGAGAGGAGGGCAACGGACGCGGACGAGGCATGATGGGCCGGGCATCACAGGCGGCGATTCTCATTCTCGACGCCCCCTTAACGGAACACACGGGCTTCACCAGTGTCCACACTAGTTCACACACGGGTTTTGCCATTTCTTGTCGTCGACATCGTCATTGAAGAGAGAATAGCACGTCAGCATGGAGACGGTTACCGTACGTATGGCCAGAAGTGATCGCGGCACTTCTTGGGGTTTTGGTGTCACCGAAGCACCAAATCGCGACGTCATCATCGTCAACGTGAGTTGCGGCCTTTAACACCATTTCGGATATTTTCCCATTTTTTTCGTTTTTTTCTCTAAATAAGGTATTCCATTCATCTGTCCTCTATATTCTTCTGTAGCATCGCCGTTGCTATCTCCTGCCTTACTATCATCTTGCTCCTTATCCAGCTAATCATGATCTTCACTATCCTCATCTAGCTCAATATGTGTGTATCAGCTGTTTTGCCCTTCAACTTGCCTCTGGCTTCCTTTCCTCTTCTAAGGACCAACTTTGAGCATCCTAAATAGAGATTCTCACGTAACCTACAAAGAACATCCTACATTTAGATTTTTTTCTCCGTTGTCTTAGTGTAAGCGGAAATCTTGTCAGCCCACTAAGATAGAAAGGAAGGGTATTTAGTGGAGGGTACTTTTAGCACTTTTCTGCAAATGCTGGACCCAAATCCTATCAGCTAGGTCCTGATATTTGACTTTTCATCTCCTTAGACCCTTTTTCTTAGAAAAAAAACGACCCCCTACTTATTGTAAGCCTAGAAAACTGTTTTCTGGAACTTTCATTTAATTGAGTTCAGAAATTATGATTTTCTTCTTTTACATCGGGTACCGCGTGTACATGTAGTCAATCGAAAATCGATTGATGGGCACTTCGTGCATGACGTTTTGTGTAAGTGCTAAGTGTAAGAAGCGAGCATAGAACTTTGCCGGAGGGCGATATCGATTGCATGCTCAAAAATTACCAAAAAAAGTTCCTCTATTGATTGTGTAATAATGTGAAAGCATTCATGAGCTGCCCCTAGGATGGAAAGAGTCATGTGAGCGATTCTGTACAAGTTGGAACAGCAAGATTGCATTCACCGCTGCTACGTGATTGCTTCAAAATAACATTTCTATCAGAAACTTGAAATAGACGGCTTCATTCTTCCATGCAGTGCAAAACTTAACAACAGGAACGTGTGCATAAGTAGTCTGTCAGGTTACTTTCTTTGTATGAGTACTTTTGAAAATTTTCTAAGCAATATGCGTATGCAACTTGCTAGCGCCTTCTATAGAAAGTAAATATATGTTTTTTGAGTAAAGAATGTAATGACAGAAGCTATACAAAAACGATGTAAGTCCATCATTCCCTTTGCACGCACTTAATTTATCAGCTCTCAACAAGTCACTTATAATATTCAAGACATAATTTTTCTCCTTTTTTTGAACTCTTACCATCTCTAGTATAGGACACGCTTTCAAGAAAAGGGAACCAAGTTTTGTAAACTCAGCTGCTCAAGTCGTATTAGCAGCCATCTTCTGTACCCAATCAGACAACTAACGAACTTCCGCAGAAGGTTTGGGAAAGTTTGCGGAAGTTCCGCTGGGTTATTTGCGGAAGCTCCGTAACGTGCTGTGGAAGTTCCCAGTGAGATGCCGTACTTCCAAAGAATCTAACTGTTGGTGAAACAACATAGTAAGAGACAAGTCCTTAAAAACTGCGGAAGTAGTGGCAGGTCAAAGTGCTGCGAAACTTCTTCGGAATTTTCGCAACGTTTTCTAAAAAGTTCTGCGGAAGTTTCCGCTTTCAACCAGTCTAACGTGAAGATCCTACAAATGTTCTCTTTTTCAGCGTTTCTGGATTTATAACAGTAAATGAAATCCTGCGGAACCCCTGCAAAGTCTTGCAGAAGTTCCGCCGATTTGTCTGAGTGAGAAACTGTGGTTGCTGTTTATGTGAGTAGAAAATTGGAGATTTACAGTCTCTTGTTCATCATAAAACCATAACCAACTTCTTTGTTCCTTTCCTCCCTCTTCTTTTCAAACGTCTTATGTCACCAAGTCAAACGTTTGGAACTTGCCGCATTTCTCTGAAGCTTTCCGGATAATCTTTCAGTAAATCAATACGATTATTGTTGGTACAGCTGTCAAAAGCATAACACCAGCCCTTTTGGAACTTACCATACCTTCATGTAAATTTTTCCTAATCAGAAAGGGGTCAGCAAGGCCCATAAACTATTGTTTCAAAGCTTCAAACCAGTGCAGTTAATTTTTCAATTTTTGTTAAAAATAAGACTGCCGTCTGACCAATGTCGGAACCTATAGTGCAGAGCCCAGCAAGCAAAGAAATAGCAGGAGAAGCTAACAGGCGCTTCCACAAATTGCGGAGGCTACTCGCTTGTCATGTCGGCCACATCTCGCCGGTGTTGAGCAAAGTTCAACATCTTCCAGGATTGAGCGGGTCATCGGGGAGATTAAAGATTGAACCAACAGGTCGCTTAGCAAAAGTGCATGCCAAAGGCACTGCGTGTTGAATCATCTACTGTGAAAGCTGGTCAAAGAGTCCTTGGACTTACCACTTGCAGATCAAAGAGTTGCAAGTTATCTGCTTATATCTTGTTAGCAAAAAACAAGTTTAAGGAAAACTGAACTTTTTGATATTAGGTTGCTCAAAAAGTAAGATCCTTTAATCAATCAAGCTTTTTTGTTTTCCTAGCAGACTTAGGTTTAAAAGAGCGAAGCAAGCTTTACAAACCAAAATCGGAAAAAATTATTACAAAAAACTGCAAACTGCAAGTTTTACATGAAAAACCCGAAAAAAGTGACATTTTTGCATTTTCGGGCCATCTTGATTTTATAACTTTGAGACTCGGGAAAAATTCACCAAATATATTTGCAGTACTATTATGTGTCTATTGTACAATTACCAAGTTGGAAATCCGTAGGAATTTTCTGGAAGGAGATCCTATATTTGGGTACCTGAAAAAATTTTGATTTTTGGCAACAAATTTTACCTGGACTGTGAATCAAGCGGATATTTGATGGTCATTCTGTAGAGCTTGCTTTCCTCTATCAATTACCCTAAGTCTGTTGGGAAGACAAAAGCAGCTTGATTTATTTCAGAAAGAATTTACTTTTGGGACAACCTAGTAGCTCATGTTCGTAATCACTGCTATCGGATGACGTAAGAGCCGCAGTAAGGTGAGAATCGAGATTTAATCTTGTATAGCGCGTGTTTCGTTTTTCGTACTTCGTAGTACTTGGTAACATATCTTTTCATATTCAACTTGATGTTTCTCTTTCCTTCTTCCTTCCGTTTCTACCCATTGCTTTAAAGGCAGCGTCCAGGCAAACCTGGACTTATGGAGCTTTCGCATGGAGTAATCTTGAGGCCCTAATTAAGACTCTGCCCAAGCGGCAGTTCACATAGTGCACTCACGGCTAAGATATTAGGCTCCAAACTATGCTCCGTGACAGTATTTGTAAGCATTCGTAGCGCCTTTGCGCGAGAATCCACGCGATACTGATGTGAGCCCAATATCTTAGCCGTGAGTGCACTATGTGAACTGCCGCTTGGGCAGAGGCTTATTTAGGGCCTCAAGATTACTTTTCCACGTGAGAGCCCCAGAGGTCCAGATTTTCCTGGACGCTGCCTTTGAAAACAATAATGGATGAACGAAATCATACATATCGCTCTTCCCTCAAAATCT
Source organism: Cylicocyclus nassatus (assembly GCA_958299035.1). NCBI lineage: Eukaryota > Metazoa > Nematoda > Chromadorea > Rhabditida > Strongylidae > Cylicocyclus > Cylicocyclus nassatus. The sequence goes on from CATQJL010000305.1 coordinate 60,242,473, forward strand.
TCGACTTCTTTCTTGAGATTTAACACGAATGAGTTAGGTATCGTTCACCTTGCTACCACTTCTTGGTGTTAAATTTCAAGTTAAATTGTAGAAATACTGCATAATAACGCTCTATCACCTCAGAACTGACCTCTCAAACCATTCGAAACGGAAACATGTCATATTTTGGCCTCTTCATATTGGACCTTGGATGAGTAAAAAGATTAAACGTTTTTTTTGAAAATAAGATAATTTGTTAAGATGAGGCTTCCCAGTTTGAACTTTATTTGTCGTCCCTGAAAGCGCGTAAATGTAGTATGTATATGAATCACTGGGAGAACTTTCACCAAATTCAGCTTACAACAAATCCGAAGGTGGAGCAGATCAATTCAAAGAAAACCTTTCGAAAGCTGACCCGTTCTTCTGCTTAAATTCTGCAGCGAATTGGTCTCTTTCTGAGCCAGCTTTGTGAACCCTTGCTGACTATGCTTCGTGAAAAGTAGCTTTTGCAACTTAACGAGCAGATCCCTTTCGAAATTACCACAAGTTGGTAGTACGAGGCACTCCACTTTTCACGGTAAGAAGTCATAATCACAAGTTTTTGTTATGAAAACGGTGTTTTGGGATTGTGAGACTTGCTAGCTATGGATAAGACATCCGTTTTCCTTGTTGATATCTTTTGGTGAAGTTACAATAGTCGCATAGCAGGATTTTTGCAAGAATTAGTAAGAAGAGGTAGAAATTCAATGACCATCCACTCAGACAATTCACCGGTTCCGCAGAACGTTTGGGAAAGCTTCGCTGGGTCACCTGCGGAAGTTTCCAAATGAGGTGCTGCGGCAGTTTCGAAGAATCGAACCACAACAGCTAAAGAGAACACCTAAGCGAGATTCGAACCTTGCTCTATCAGTTGCAAAACTTAATCACTAGCCTCTGCACTACGGATGACATGTTTGGAAATGCACTCTTGGCGAGACAACACCGTAAGGAACAACACATTCACAACAGTGCGGAAGTACTGGCACAAAGTGCTGCGGAACCGCTGATATTTTTCGAAATCACCGCAGCGTTTTGTAAAAAGCCCTGCGGAAGTTCTTGTTTTCAAGCACTCTAAGTTCCCATTTCAATGTTTCCTTTTAGAATAGGCAACAACCTGCGGAACTGCTGCTTTGCTTGCTCTGCAGAATTTCGTGAATTGTCTGAATATGTAAAGAAACACGACGAAACGTTATGTGGCCGTAAATCTGTTTGTTTTCTCGACATTTCTTCTCAGAAGTTATCGAACTCTCTTACAGAAACAAGAATCAAAGCTTGACTATGAGCATGTCGTACACTTTATTTTGCAAATGGGGCATCAGAAATTGATATGAGGAAAAGTAAAAGTGTGACCGAAGTCAGTTGTATGTTACCAAAGAAGGAAAATATTTGTCTTATGGACTTTTTGATTGGTTTGAATGTTTACTCTTTATCTAGAAATCATGTCCTTCAACTTGCTTTTCTGATTGAAACTTGTTCGATCTTGCTCTCAGGTTAGAACTCGATCTTGCTCTCAGGTTGGAACTTGTTGAACGCGACCTTACCCATTAAAACTGTCAGTCAGCCAGTAGGATGATGATTTTTTGCATGCATTTTCTTTATCAGTTGTTCCCTCATGTAGGGTTGTCTGTAAGTTTTATTTATTTTTTGTTTTTATTTGCACTGACATAATTACAGTGGTCTTGCTAAGCCATCTGCTGGTAAGGTGAGACAAATGAATTCTTCTGCAAACTTTCTTCACTTGTCCACTGTTCTCCCTGTTCTCCGCTGGGAATTGTATGATAACTTGTAGTGCTAAGTGTTATCCGAAAATTAGCTGAGTTTGCTAAACAGCAATTTATCATTACTATGCCGCTGAAACAAAGCGGCTGTTTCTCGGACATTGGGCGGCCGTATTGTGCTCTTATCCACTATCCGATTTTCTGCTCATAGCGCAATTTTTCGATCGCTCAGCGACTCTCAAATTTGATTGAAGGATTTAGGTAAATTCTCGCTTCATAGAAGGAAGGAACAAGGTAAAGCTGTGCAGTTTTTATGGAGCTCAAAATTAAAGGGAGACTTACTTAGAAGCGAAGGCTGCAAAGTTTGTCGAAATCACAAATAAAAGTCTGGTTGAGCTGTTCCATGCTTAGGAGAATCAAATGCACAACTGGATGCTCGTATTTGTCTTATGCTATTGTAGTTATACAGTTTATCCCAAAAAAGTGAATCGAACCTACATTGTTAATAGTTCTCCTAAGGCCCCGGGCAGACTTCACGCGATTTGATCGTCGCGACTGAATCTCGACGAGACAACTGTTACAACATCATTCCATGCCGATCAACTTGCATTCGGTTGTGATACTTTTCCAGCCCGAAATTTTTGAATGTAAAATGAAAATGAATGGAAATCTTGGCGATTAGATCGCGACGATTAAATCGCGTGAAGTCTGACCGGGGCCTAACTAAACAGCTGTCGCGGAGATTTGTGGACTATTATATGCAGGGGTACGGTAGAAATATAGAAGTCTAGAGTTAAGCGAGAGCAAATGTTGCCTTCAAAAACTTCTCTTAAAGAGCTAAGCTTGTCACTGAATAATTTAGGGTTGCTTAATCTAAACATGAGCATCGCACGTCAGTGCAGCGTCCCAAGAGGTCAGGCACAAGTCTTTCGAACACGACCCCCCTCCCTCTGAAACCCCAAACGACCACCTTCTTCCTCATTTTCACCTTCGGGACCTCAGAGAGCGACATTCTGAAGAACACCATCCTTTTCTAAAGAGTTTTTGGGTTTTCGGAGTCTGTACGCCTGATTTTCTGTAATTGCACTTTACAATCACACGTAGGGGGACGAGTGGCGTAGTGATATGAGGCGCCGCTATGACCAGACCGGACGCAGGTTCGATCCCCGCCCCTGGGCCAACCAAGCCCTCTACCCTCCGGGGCTGGTAAATTGGTACCAGAGTAATCTGGGAGGATAAAAGCACTGACTTGAAAACGGCTGGCCCCCGCAAGTCACTGTAATAGGCCCGCACGCATACAATTGCCTCTTCGACTATGAAGTTAGTGTGTGCGTTCGGCGCATGCCCTCAGAGGGTACTGAAGACGCCGAATCCTTTATCCTTTATAATCACACGTAATTTGACGGTTAATTTTGATCTGTTTGGGTCTATTGCAAGGATCATTATTTCTTTAAGGCTGGGGTGTTTGGCTCCAGATTTTCACTTTGGCAAGAGCTATGAGCTCAATAATCACAATAGGAATGGAGCGATTTCTGGATTTTGAAGACATGTTATGGGGGCCAGGCGCAAGGCTACAAAAGCTCAGGCGGCCTGAGTAGGAGTTGCGCCTAACCCGGTTAACTTTATCACCGAAGAATCTTTTCATTCTAGCTTGTGTGATTCGATAGCACAAACCTCGAAGATTCTATAGTAGATGTTTAAGCTTACTTGGACTTGTTTCAGCTTAGTGGTGATTGGTGGAGTTGAAGCGCTCAAGGTGCGAGACGCGGGTGATTGAAAGTTTGGCAGCACTTCTTGATCCGCTGTTTGAAAGCCATAGGAGATCCAATTTTTGTCATAGATAAAGAGTATTACTTCGTTTGAGCACAAGAAAGCAGACTCGTTTTACTTTTTTGACCAAGTTAATCCTGTCTGAAAATCACACTTCCTAGACGTTAGGAAACACTAGAAATTGTGATAGATGGTGGTTTATAAATTCGTATAGGTGATTTGGCATGCTGATTACGGAATTCTTCCCAACTTTACACAGCAAGCCTCTTTAGTGACCTTACCTTTTGCAAACCCTTCGTTAGTGGAGTTAACCAAACTGCAATTAACAGCCATTTCCTCTCCGTGGAATGATATTCACTGTTCTAGCGCTCTTCTTCTTCACCTCACTCAGTCTAGCATCCCCTTCTGATTACGATCCCCTCCCCTCAGTCTCACCTCCAATAAGACCCCCTGGTCGCCTGACCCCAAGCTCAACCCTGCTTATAACTTACACCAAGTATAATCGTATCTTTGTTGATTATCGGAAATATATTACAGTGTGCCGTATTTCCGATAATCACCAGAGATACGATTATACCATCTGAGCTGCTAAATGATAAAGTTTCACAAATTTAAAAGAATCTTTTTTGGAATGAAAGCTTATTCGCACTGATCTCGTTATGCGACTAGTTCCTACCGTAACAGTAATTGAAAGAAACTGGTCCTTTTTTCCACTCCAAATCTAAGTTAAGATCAGCTTTACATATGGTATCGCAAGATTCGTGAAAGATGTTCAGACAAGAGAGTTATAAGAAATCGAACATTTGGTACATTCCTTTGCATCCTAATAACTTTTTGACCTCAATCCGTGATATGGAGAGTCACTATTCTCTTAATCACATTCGCTGTCAAATCCTCGCCATTCGAATTTTTACTTTCTATTTCTTTCTCTTTATTTATTTTCAACGTACGTACATTTGCCCATAATTTTCGTTTACTTTTACTCCCTTGGTTACCTTATCTTGTCAATTAGGAGCAGTTGCTTTCGTGTAATTTTCAGCCGATTCTAGACTTATGTTTTCATTTTCTTTTTTCAATCTATACTATCTCACCACTTTTTTCACTCCACCTAATCTTCTCATTCAGCATGCAATCTCTTCTTGTTTTTGTTTACTACGGGGCAATCAATCAATCAATCAATCAATCAATCGATCAATCAATCAATCATTCATTCATTCATTCTTCGTTTATTTATTTATTTATTTATTTATTTATTTATTTATTTATTTATTTATTTATTTATTTATTTATATTCATTCATTCATTCATTCATTCATCCATTCAATCATTCAGATTATTATACACTTATAGTTTCGCTCATCTGTTCACAATGCCATCAGTCAATCAGTCATTCATTCATTTACCCCACTCATATACCATTCATTCGTTTTCGTTCGTATCCAGCACTATTGAACATTCATTCATTTCAAGCACGTATTTTTCTGAATCTCCTTATTTCGACACTAGTACAGTATCTCTGCATCATATCAATTTGCTGGATCAAAGATTTTCAAGAACTACACAAAGTCATAAATTGTATCCTCTATTGTCGTCATTTCCAATCACTTCTTTTCCAAAGCCGACCAAACCAAAAGCGCCTTTTGCCTGAAATTCGGAAAGAGTGGAGAGACATAAGATATTGCGAGGAGATTTGGCAAAACGCATAATGAAAGAACAAGTACTAGATACTGTCTTATCGATAGTGCAAAAGACAGAAGAGGTATTACAAATTCTGCATTCATAGCACTTTTACAGGACGGGACAGCATTCTTAGAAAACTTTTGCTTATGCTGATACTTTATTTTGCAAGTCATAGAATTTTGAATACTGTTTCAAAACGCTCCAGAGTTTTTGCAAGTGTTTCGTTTACTGACGTCTTACCAAGTCTACTCTCGTTTACTGATGTCTTGATCTATTCTGCGCCCGAACGCCTGGGTGGATCGTCGCTCGCAAAATTTTCCAAACTTCAAAGAAGGAGCGATAATCAGAACCATCGCTCTGTGCCATAGGAAATCTCATAGGTGTTGCGGAGAAAGTTCTGAAAAACTAGTATTTTTTTTCGCTTTTCAAAAATTCCTTTGTTTAATTTGGAGAAGAGACTAGGACATATTTCCTTTAATGCTTTTATCAACGATTTTTATTGCCATGTTTTGGCAATACAGTCGAATAAACGAATATAATAATGTAATCGTGAAATTTTGGAGTCGCGAAAGAAGTCAACTGCTGCTTTGGCTCTGGTACCACTTCACCTTCTCTTGCTAATCATATAAGTAGTTGTAATCTTGATTTTTTTTTTTCGCTTTTTCAATTTTGTATCCTACTACATATAACTAACGGAATAGAGAATTATGGAAACTACTTACTACATGTGACGTTTCTAACCACTTTTGAAACGAATCTTACAATTAGATTCACTGTGCATATATGGGAGGCCTGATTCAAATAAAACGATCATAATTTAGTGGTAATTGCTCCTAATTCGAGATTCTGCTATTGACGCCAGTTGTTAGTTCCTCGCATTTTTTATCACTTAACGAGTATGAGATGAGAGTCTCCGCGAAATTTGCGTGCTATTCAGGATCTTCATCGTCCCAGTCAGGACGAGCAGGAGCTCAGCGCTAGTTTCGAGATGAAAAGTGTAACAAACGACGTGCGCTGCCTGTCGGCCGCAAAGAACTCGCCAGTGCATGCGCGGTGGATGTGCTCGCCAGTGTATACATTGCTCGCCTGCAGATAAATGTTCTTGGGGTGGCATTTTTTGTTCTTCTTAGCAGTGCTTACGGTATGACGTGAAAACTGGGTGTTAGGGCAAGTTGCCGCTACTCCGCAATGCGAGCAGTCTCCTAGACAGAGTACTACTGTATGCCGCCGTGATCTTTTGCGCCTACTGTATTCTGACCTCCGGCTGGGAAGGCGGCCAAGGGTATAGATAGCCTTTGATTCAACTGGCTTGACGGCCGGAAGGAGGGGCTTTGTGACCTAATTAAGGCCGCCCGCGCCCGCGACGCAGTCTGCGTCTCTCTCGAGCGAGTGCTCACTACCTAGCCTTATTTAGGTCAAGAAGTCCCGCCTTCCAGCTGCCAAGTCAGTTGAATCAAAAGGTAGCTGTGCTGGTAACGGCAGTTGCTTCTTTCGTTTTTATCAAGTCGTCATTCACTATGCTTGGCTGCTTCTCTAGCAGCTTCCGCAAAAGAGTTCTAGGTATGCGCAGTTGACCAATATGAAGTTTTCAGCGCTTGGTGGTGCAAAAAAAAACTCCTTAGAGTAGACAGAGTCAACCCTGGGAGTCGATTCGAAGTTGCGCTTCCTTATGAACTCAACGGCCGACCCTGGTGAAGAATCCACAGCACTGTCATGTGGAATGAGTCTTGAAACATCAGCGACTCGAGATTTAGACTTAGCAGTAGTAGTAGTTCGAAATAGCAGTACTATAGTTGGTTATGGTTAGTATCAGATAAACTTTTATAGTCGTCGCAGTTGTGGTAGGGATTGGCTGGTAGGGTGGCAGCGTCAGCGTCCAGTAGACGCGCCGAAGAGTTCATCGGTGGCAACCTTAATGCTTGGGGTTCAGGGCTGTGTTGTATGACGGACAAGTACTTGTCTGGGGAATAGAGATCACCCAGTCTCAACGCGTGTGCTTCACGCATATATGTTCATGTATAATCAGAAGATCACTCCGCAAATCTTCATGTATATCACACCAAAGGTGTTAGCTAGTTATGTGGAAAAAAAACAGCTCAAGGTTTATTATGAGAAGGTAAACCGACCTCTGCCTTGGTTCATCACAATGTAAAGATTAGTTTTGCCGTTAGGCCCCTGTCAGACTTCACGCGACTTAATCGTCGCGACCAAATCGCCAAGATTTCCATTCATTTTCATTTCACATTCAAAAATTTCGGTCTGGAAAAGTATCACAACCGAATGCAAGTTGATCTGCATGGAATGATGTTGTAACAGTTGTCTCCTCACGATTCAGTCGCGACGATCAAATCGCGTGAAGTCTGCCCGGGGCCTTAGAAGCAAATTTTGCATTTTTCCTATTGGACTAACAAGAAAGTTTATTGCCGTTACCATTTTCAGAGCAATGCTTCTTAGCTATGATTCATATGTATCTTACGCTAAATGCAGCTCCATTTTTCCAGCAATTTTCAAAGTTGCATAATTTCCATATCGCTCTCGTTTCATTTAGTCGTTTCCTGCATATTCACACTGATCGAAACGAGGAGTCTCAGCCATTTTTAGGATACCTTACTTGCAAAGACGAAGTGATAACGCGTTAGCTTGAGTATCTACCCTATAATATCCTGAATACAACATATGCTATTTAGTGTTTATCGAAATGTATACCTAACGCTCAAGGCTCACTACATGGGAGTGCTCAGCTCTGTGCAAGTGCTTATGAAAATGAAGCCCCCGAATTTTCGCAAATTAGGCCATTTTTCAGTCAAGTAAACGAAAGAGGACTTCTGTGAAGACAAAATGCTTTACAGGCAACGTATTTACTGAAGATTGTAGGTTTTGTATTCTAGACGATGTGGATCAGATCATATTGGAATTCTATACGGTGCGTCAAAAGCTTGAGTACTCGTATGCAATGCTGCAGTTCGTAACTCTACGATACTTTGATTTGAATGCCACGTAATGCTGCAAAATCCTGCAGTTACATCCAAATATTTTTTTGTATAGTGCAAAAGATATCCTTCATATGTTTTGTAGCAGAAAGCTTGCTCCCTCAATTTCTGAATGAAATGCAATTACTATAAAGCAAAGTTCATTAAGGTTATCTGCGTGCCCCATAGGAGCATTTGCCAAGGTTTTGAAGGCCAGCGTTGTGGCCAAAAGAGGTCAAGTCAAAGTTTGAGAGCTGATCTGCGTAACTGTTTGTATTAAATGCGCGCCAAATTTTTCACTGGAGAGTAGTAGACTTCCAAACTTTTGATATGCACTGTACATTGCTTGACCATGTATAGTTTCTCTCAATTAATCTAACAGTAACACATATGCATGGTCAGAAACTGCTAACTATCTGTGCGGAATGCTCAGTGACCCTGGACAACAAGGAAAAATGTATAGAAGATCTTCGTCATTTTCTTTCTCTTCTCTATGCTATCAGCGCTCTATCATTTTGTCAAAACTAGGAATACTATAAAAGTGAAAAGCAGCTGCTAGGTTATGCTAACAAATTATCCAGCGACTTTCAAAACTTTTGTAATATCAGTTGTTGACAGATTCATATCAGTAAACAAATTGGGGGCACTATTCAATTAACCTATGATATAAGAATCTGGTTCTATCCATCCATTCTCTGTCAACTTCATGTACTGCTGATATTTTGCAAAACCATAGAAAATACGGTCCTGATTTCTTCTAAACTTCATCTTTTTTTCATTTTTTTTGAATGTCAATTCTTGGCGGGATAAGTTTTTCCTTTGTGGCACAATCTTAACACGTTTGGTGTTCGCCTCGCTGGGCGTCAGAATATCTTATTAAAACGTAGAGGAATTGAAACACATCAATATTTAGATGAGATAACACCCTTCCCTTCTCATGTTTCGTTTAGAAATCCGTTGCAAATTTACGATAAATCGTAAAGCAGGGCAGAAAACTGGTTTCGGTCGTTTTTGTCAGTCCATATGTCAAAACTTTTTGCACCGTATGTAATTAAGTGACATTTGTCTGCACTTAAAATTTGATGAATGGTTTTCCTGCAAATATTCGAAATGTTTGAGGGTGGATAATCAGAACTGTCCGGACTGAAATAATTTGTTTGTCTGCGGTAACTCAAATTATTCGTCTCAGATTTTTGATGAACGTACTATGTGAAATGATTTTGACGTAAAATAACTCTGTCTTTTCAACGAAAAGGGTCGCTTACCCCGTACGCATTTTTTTTCTGGCATGTGATGATTGATTGGAGTTGGAAGAGAGATTTTCTCTCAGTCTTATCCCTTGCTAAGCCCTAACATCACACGCTAAAAAAGATGTCATCTTCATTAGAAAAAAGTTTTTTTTCTTTTCATTCAGCTTAGGAATAAATTTGGCTGTATTTGGTGTCGCGGAAAAAAGATGGACTTCAAAGAAGGCAAAAAAAAATAATGTCCCACTTCTTTACGATGTGACTGCGCTCAACTTATCATGGAATAATTTGCAGAAATATTGGAACGGAACGCTAAGCAAATATTAGCTTGGCTTGAAAATACTTGTTTTGGTATGAAAATCTTCACAAAAACCTTTCTACATAGTTGCTCTTTATCCACGAGATAAGTGGTGCAAAGCTTTTTCTATCTCCTATTAACTACTCAAAATGTTTCATCGCTTACGCCCCAACATGGCTAAAATTCCAAAAGCTCAATATTGCGACTTTCTGAGCTTCGTTTTCATGCTCCAACGGGTGTAGAGAACCGCAATTTGGTCTTTTGATGCGGACGAGTTTTCCTTCTGCGACTGTCAATAAAAAATGTGATCTCTTACTTCAAAATTTTCTACAAAAAACCAAAATTTCTCATATCTGCGCACAGTGAGAAAATTGAGGGTTCCTACTTCTTTGCGAATTTCTTTCATCGAAACGAAGTTTTACTTAAACAGATTCTATGTTCTAATCTCCTCATTAGAGCGCTCTTAGAGTTACCGAATACTGGACCAAAAATTGTCTGCAGGATCTCTGAGAGCCGTAAAACCGACCGAAATTGGTATAATTTCTTTAGAAGCAGTTCTTGCTTATTAGCATAACATCTTCTACTACTCTAAACCTTATACTAATATTTTCAAAAAGTTTTTGTCTCCTAAAAAAATGAATGTCTTATCTTTGGCAACTATCTCTGAATCCTTTCGTGAAGGAGTAAATTAACCATTGATTTGCCTTCATAGCCATACCCAACTAGTTTTCATGTAACATCTTCTAAGTGATTTCGGCTTTGAAACTCGAAGTTGCAGAATAGTAATTGATTACTCTAAATGACTTGATTTTGATCAGAATTCCTTGTTTGGCCCGATCATTCTGTTCAACAGAGCCCTACTTAGATATAGGAACATAAGTAACCTGTTCGTACCTTAAGAGACTTCTTTTTCAAATGAAAAGATAAGTTTTTTTAGCCAGTCTGGGCATAAAAATTTTACAAAAATTACTTGGTTGCATACTCTTAGAGGTCATGCTATTCTAGCTTTCTTTAAACTCAACTGGCTCTTCTCCCTTGTTTGATCCAGTCACCTTTTCTTCTTATCAACAGATCCTTTCTCAGCTTTTGTATTTCCCCTCTCAGGCTATTCTTGTGCTGACTAGCGAGTTCTTCGAAGCCAAATTCTCACTTTCAGGTAGTTGGCGGCTCGTTGGCAGACCGTGCAGGTCTACGGAACGGTGACATACTCGATCAGCTCGAGGGTCTGAGCAATCTCGACATCAACTCAGTCGATCGTTTACTAGTCACATCTCGCGATAAAATCGAACTCGTCGTGCACAGGTGAGTGCTCTTTTCCCGAAGTTGTTCATTGCTTGATGCGGTTGAAAGTACATTCATATGATTTTGTACTTTCTAATTCAACTCTCAAAAATAGATATGAGTAGTGAATTGAAATACATGAAGCCAAATCCCCAGAAAATCTCTTTTGTGGGGAGTTCTTATATTTGATTGATGCATAATTTTTGCACCAAAATTTTTGAAATCTTGTTAGTTCCTCCAGTCTCAATGAAATCTTCTGATCTGATACATGATAGGGAAAGAAAATGTTGAGCTTTCTGCAGGTGCTTAAATCAAAATTTCTTGAAGGCCTATGGCAACGATATAAGCTGAGCAATACCCAAAAATGATTCTTTGATTTTTGGTCACTAAAATTGCTAAAATGTCTCGAAAATACAGATTCGTATTTCGTCTTGATTTTTTTATGACATACTCTTTCTGACTCAGAGAAGTTGGTAGTGATTGGATGCCTCTACAAATAGTTACGGATTTCGAATTTTTTTTGAAGCACTTATTGGTTTTGTTTGAGGTTGCTTAAGCAAGAACGTCCACTAAATCTATTAGCTTGGCGCTCGGTTTCATGACCTGCTTTTTTTCTTAGGAAAAAATGCGGCTTGTTGGAGTAGTCATAGTTTCTACGAATAGTCATAATTTTTGAACTTTTCTCAACGTTTTTTTCCGTTCAAAATAGAACATTGCTCAAATAAAAAGCATCTAATACAGTAAAATTCTCGTATGTCCAATGCAAGCTTGTCTATGTATGTACTCAATAGTTTTCAGCGCTCGGCACGAGGTGGCTTTCCGAAAATGCTAAATACAATGTCTCCTTTGACTTTCGCAAAATTTTAGGAAGTCCGATTTGACCCTAAACCCTAAACGTAGCCTTCAAAAAACGAAATGTGCGACTGAAAAAACGTAACCTTATTTGTGTTTTTTCGGCCACAAAAACGATATCTCTTTTGCTTTTGTTCCAAAAACGATATCAAGCTTGCTTATACACACCTGTGCAGAGCCCTGTCTCAATTTGTTGTGGGCCATTTGTAAAATGCTCAAGCTACTGTGCTACTGTACTTTTATTTCTTTGAACACTCCACCAAATCTGGAAATGGTACATCTGCTTCTATCTTTATCGCAAATTCTGTCATATCTACCCATCACTATTTGTGTTACCTTCGTAAATGTTTAGGATCTAGCACCGAACAACCGGTTTACTCTTATTTGTACAAGCTAAAATGTTTACAAATACTTGCATTTTCCTTGTGTTCTCAAGAGGCTATGTACCCTTTCACTTAAACTACAAATTATCCTTCCCAGCGCTTGATCTCTAAAATTCTGCGCAGCAACTTCCTCATTCAAGGGTTTTAATTGTATAGAACTAAATCAGCTTTCAAAATCATTGAGTTCGTCAATTCTCAACCCTAAATCGCCCCATGAAAGTACTCATTATCCAAAATAGAGTCCTATCAGTCAATTGCTCAATGCATTTTCTTTCTTCAGTTAATCTGAGTGAAAAGAGCCACGTGATAATCTTCTGTAGTAAGTTATCAGCATCACATGTTTTACATACAAAGTGCCCCAAAAATGTACCTACTGTTGGATTGTTGATAACTCTCCTGTCATAAAGTCTTTGGAGAAGTTTCAAGTAGCACTTTGTAGAGCTGGGTTCATCTTAGAATTACAGTATGGAACATAATCATCGATCGCTCTTTGTTACTGTAAGATTACGAGGAACTACATAACGTTGCTTTGGAAAAGCTGCCATTTTAGAAGATTTTCAAAAATAAATCTGAAAAATTGTGTCATAGGTTTTAAATGGACGCCATGTTTCAGTACTAAACTTCGTACAAAATTTTGAAGCTTTATAAACGGTGTAACCACACTCTTGGCAATTTCGAGAAAATGGCTGCTATTGCTTACCTGGCATAACTTTTGGAAGCATTATAATGAGATGAAGACTTTATATTCAGAATCAGCAACTCAAATTAGCGTGAAATGTGAGTTTTCAGCCTGTTTGTTTCCACTCTGAGCCAAAAAATGACCCTCTATAACTCAAAAATCTCTTTTAGTTCTTACCGTAATCCTACGGTAATGAAGGGAGATGGGTGACTCACTCCATACAGTAAATCTACGTTGTAGCCTGCTCTACAAAATGGTACGCACTGTTTCCTCAAAGACTTCATAGCAGGAGAGTTATCAACAATCAAACAGTAGGCATATTTTTGGGCCACCCTGTATACTTTGATACGACTCGTGCAACATCATTACCTAATCTTGAAAATGATTAGAAAATCTTCAAACCATAAAAATTACCAAAATGTCTACTAATGTGGAATTCTTGTCAAAGAAAACATCAAAGAACAGTAAGTATGTATCTCTTACTATTTATAAGAGCGGGTTTCGAGAGTTGTATATGACGCAGGTTAGCAAGATGACTGTCGAAACCACTTATCTTGTGCGCTATTTTTACTCCACTCAGCAGAACCAGTGCTAGCAATTTTTTCAATGTTCTACAGTCTTATAGCAAAAAGTTTTGAAGAAATGTTAGATTCAATGCAAAGAGCAGTAATGCGGGTTACTGAAAATGATTTTTCGCTAGAATGTACAAATAATGAGCGCTTGAAATACGAATTCGCAAAAAAAAACTATTTACTTGTTTAAAATTTTTTTTGACGAAATTTTTTTCAATTTTTCGCCTTATTTCTCAGTGAAAATTTTACACACGCATTTATACATTACAATCACATATTACAGTTCCAGCTTTTACACAGTTATATATTTCTGGCAGAGTTAGCTTGAGCAGAACCTTAGTGCTCGGAATTTTTTTAGTATTAAGCTAGACCTCGATCGAGAATGATTTCGCTATATGTTTGTTTTCTTTTTTAAGTATCGCAATATTTCAGCTGTACATCTTCTTGATTTCTGTAGCATGTCTCAGAGCGCAAAGAATAAATAAATAGATTATCTAGCTTTTACACCATCAAAATAACTCATTCAGCTAGGGTTTTGTAGAATAATTAGAGGTCAAAATTCATATAAGACCAATTGGAACCATACCAAGGATTTTTATTGCCCAAAGTTCACTGTTTACCACAAGTGCTACCGAACCACCCGCAGTGCTGTTTATATCTGTTCGGAGGATCTCTCGGCATGGTTGGTTCAGAAACGGAAAGTTTCGGGACGAGCTACTAGCGATGGTAGCGAAACTCGTGGATTCTTAGGATTCCCGCGATTAGATGCGGAGATAAGTTGAACCAGTCAGCGATCTCTTTGAACCAGTATAGTGAAGATGATTAGAGCCTTTTTAACGTGCTTTGAGACGGGTGTAAATTTATCGTCAGCAGAGAATTAGAAAGTCATCTGATGAAACAAAAACAGAGAAGTTGTAGGGGCATGATAGCAAGCTTAAAGTTAAAAGAATTTGATTGTTAACATAATCTTCGTTTTGTAAACAGATTACAAGCATTACTGGTAGTTCCAGTCAAACTGCACGTCCATCTGTTTTACTTCAACATATAATCCGGGATTAGATTCAATTTATCAAAAGGAGCTTAGACTAAGGGCGTAATGTTTCTGCGTGCTCGAAAAGTAATAGAAACAGAAATAGTACTATACAAGAGTGTACATTGTGGTAGTAAAAGATTGTGTACAAATTCAATTCGTAAAAGAAGTATCCTTGTTCCGTTTCGTTCCTGCACTTAGACAAAGTGTAGGAAGTCCGGGCACTCCCAGAAGGTAAGGAAGGAGAGACCGTGATATTTTGTGTCCTTTTTAAAGGTTTTTAGAGTGTTGATATTTCTATTTTCCTGAATCAAAAAATGTAATCAGGGTCTTACAAACCATGAATCTTTATATATTCTTTTACATAATTGAAAATTACCGACTTTGAAACTGATATTGTTTCGATATGCTTTTTTTTATCTTCAAAAATATCAGAAATTTTTGCGCCATTGCTCTGAGGCAAATAAAAATAGTAAGACTACTTGATGACCCCTCCCTTAATGCAGTCCATCCTTACAGTTACAAAATTTAGAGCATTTCACTTCCATATTTTGATTTTTGTTCGCCAGGACTCATTATTTCATTGATCAACAAAAAAGCGGTCTTGTGCCCTATTTCTTTATCTTTTGTATTCAAAAAAAAATTGTTTCCGCTAATCACCATTTTGTTAGTACTGCTGCAAAAAATGACTTTGATATGAAGAAACTCTTAGGCGCTGCAATGGCTAAATGAAGGGTTGTCAAATTCCAAAAATTTTTGAAATTCTTCATCTGAGATCTCCTTTGGGACGTTGAAAAAACTGGTGCTTTTTAGAATCACCGGAAAACTCAAAAAAATAGACTTAAAAGTGTATAGGTAGTTGGAGAATATGAAAAAGCTGAGGAGGCAAACTTACAAATTCTTTCCCATTCTAAGTCCCTTATCTTACAGCACGAGCTCAGCATTCCAAAGAATTCCCCAAACAGTTATCAGTTTGCTTATCTCAAACTTCTCCCATCCTTGTCATCCTTGTCAAACCCCACTATTCTGTTCGGATCATATATGTAAATTGGGACGACCCGTAAACCATTTGCGCTCACCCCCGACGTTCGTTCACTTGCCCCGAACCCGCCCCCGCTACGAAATTCACTCTCTCCTCGTCATCATCATCATCCACGAAAATGGTGCAAATTACTGGGGTTCCTAAACCATGGTAAGCTGATTAAGTTGATTGGTAACGACGTAAATCAATAATGCGGTGTTCTGGTTTTTCTAAATTTTTATCGTTGATTAGCCCAATTTGTTTCCTTGCCGTCACATCTTTTGCATTGACTGAGAACATCGGACGATTTGAAGAAAAAAAACTGGGTAAAACATGAATATCCAACATTTAAAGCAGTTTTTGAGTATAATACCATCTCAAACAGTAACAAACAATCGCCTGTCAGTTTTGAATACGAAAGATTAGTCAACTGTTTTATTTTCTGATGTTTGGATTCACTACTTTCTGTTTCTTGCGTTTTGTACCTTTCGTATATATGACTTTCGGGGGTCCAAAACTCTAATCCGGTTCAAAAGTTTTTGCTCCTCTTCACTCTCAATACCTTTGAGGCCTTGCTTTTCAACGTCTCATCATTTTGAACTACCAGACCAGTTTTCTGAATCTTCCAAACTTCAACCCATTTACTCTCTTTACCATTTTGAGCCCCCCATGACATCCATTATCACCTTTTTAGCGAATTTGAGGCACAATCGCATGACGTGGCTATTTGAGCCTTGGCCAAGTTATTTTTGTGTCAGTTCTCCACAATTGTATTTCGCTAAAATATTTTTCCTCTGATTACATTGAAATGCATCTACTAAGCTTTATCCTAGTTTGGGCAGCATAACCTAACATCATTTACTCAAAGTATTCTTTCGTTTTTTTTGCAGTTTTTTGAGGATTAACGTATAATCATTGCATAAAACTATAGATATTATGCTATTCCAGCGATAGAGGTTTTTTCTGTATACATAAGACAGGACTCTCTTATTTTTCATTACTAGGAGTGTGCTGAACAGAATCTCTTTGTTGTTTTGTAAAGCCTTTATCAAGCAGATATACAAAGTTTATCTTTCGGTGTTACGTAGTTCGCTCAGGGCTTTTTTCCAAGCCATGTGTGTTTTCGGGATCATGGTGAAAGTGTTCATTGATATAATTTTGTTTTCCACCAGCGAAGCTCCTTCTAGGCACGACTTGCCAGTCCTGTAAGATATTTCTTTATTGTAAAAAAAACCCTCCAGCTCAAAGTTCTCTAGAGGTTTTCTGTGATACAAGATTTGGTATGACAAACCGTTCAATCGGCTCAAAAGCAATTCCCAAGTTTTAGGAATGAAAAATTATGAACAAAGGTTTCTTCTCAAGACCATCAACTGTTCGCTCTTATAACAAGTGCACTTCTAATATCGCTCATTAGAAAGGATGAGGAAAACTACATATACTATGCCATGATGGCGCCAGATCTCCTATCCATCAAATCGAATGATTATCTTACATGACCATCAAACTTACTGTGAGGTGAAGTGATCTGACTTTCACAGTCTGAGCAGAATTGATAGGATGTGGAGTTTGAAGATAGCCTCGTTTTTTACTTATCAGTTTCGCTACAAATATTTTCTTAACTTTCATTTTTTATTCCTTCGTATGCTTCCATGAGTATATTTTGCGAAAATTTGTTGCCTGAGTTTGTTCAGTGAAACTTCTGAGCCCAAGTCATGTAGTTCATGATCGATCTTTAACTTCTCAGTGTTGTTC
Organism: Cylicocyclus nassatus; assembly: GCA_958299035.1. Lineage (NCBI taxonomy): Eukaryota > Metazoa > Nematoda > Chromadorea > Rhabditida > Strongylidae > Cylicocyclus > Cylicocyclus nassatus. The sequence continues at coordinate 60,259,743 of CATQJL010000305.1, forward strand.
ATTTCATCGAAATTTGCAAAATTCCGACAAAATGTGAAGATCTTTTTCTTGCGAGCGAGATTATGCCACGGTTTGATTTTCCCAGTTCCAACATCTTTTCCGCTGCATTGCTTCTTCATACCAATTTATCGCTTGGTTTCTGGTGTTGATCAATTTTATCTTGAGTGAGCCTTTCAAGCAAGACACTTTACAGGCAAAAATTTTAGTAAATCTATCACTTTTTCAACTTCTTACGACTTGACCGATTTTTTCAAGAACAACACTTGATATTGGTGAACATCCTACAAACAGGTTTCCATCTTACGGGATATCCTAATAACCTTTGAGATAGAAACCTAATTTTTTAGGGATAAAAGAGAGAGTACAATCAATTAGGTGATATATGGATTACTAGAAATATCATAAACAAATTTAGCTAAAGACATAAGGCAGTATTATAAGTTTCTGCTTCAAGATGTATTACTATTACCCAAATATGTACGCTAAAGGCCAAATGTAACTCAGTTAGTACCAGATTCAAAAAAAAGAGAAAAACGCAGTTTTAGATTACAGAAATTGAAAGAATCTGAAACAAAAAATGAGTTGCCACTTTGGATACCAGTCGCCACTCTAGATCCGAATTTCAGAAAATAGAAATATTCAAATCACCAATTAATAATCAATCAATTCAAATAATCAATGCCATCTTCTTTCTGTTTACATATTTTTCTACGATAATTGCCGAAAAAACTGATTTTCTCGTTTTTTAGGCCTCCAGGTCAAACTCGAGTTTGGCGACCGGAAATAACCGATCAACGTTACGTAGAAGATCGTCCTTACCGAGTTTCTTTGGAGCATAGCGGTGACGTGAGTATTTTGGCAGTTTTGTTCAAAAGTGCAGTGAGCAGAAAGCGAAAAGGGTTTGCAACATTGGCGTTCGTCCAAAAATCGGCAGTTTATTCCTGTTCCTGCGTGGATTATCGAAGCGCTGACTCACGAAATTTTTGCATATGTGTGCACGTTTTGTCCTTAGCAAATAGTTGAAGCGATAAGGCTAAATTTGAGCTTTGACCATGGTAAGATTTAGCGGAATATGGGGAAACTCGTCCAAAAAGTGATCTTTTTCAGTCTCGTCCACCTCAAGGTTTCAACGCAGCTGCACTTCCGTTCAACACTGATCCACGAGTGAAACATTTGCAATATAACAGTCCAATGGGCCTCTACTCGAACGAAAGCGCTACCGAACAATACGTCCAGCAAACCCAGGGCCTTATCGATAACGGAATGTGAGTTTCTTAATCCTATCAGTGTGGATTTGAGTATCTCTGTCCGGCTCGTCACGCTCCAGTTCAATGATAGACTATTTAAAACGACCTCGACATTCGGTTTCACCTTTGCTTCGGGAACAAACCGTTTACTGCTCGATGTTATGGGTAATTATGTGGTAACTGCTCGCACAACCGTTTGACAGTGGAAATTAGTCGTTTCGAATTCCAAATGGATCAGCTGACTATTCAAAAAGCTCACCACAAAAACCTTTTTGCCCAAATGTATAGACCGAACAAACCTACTAATTTTCAACCGCGGTCGCAGAGAATAATTTTGGGGAGGAGGGTTAGAAGCAACAAAATAGCTTTATTAGATAAAAGGCTGGGAGTTAACCAAGCATTTATAAATTTTGTGGGCATGCCTCGCAGTTTTTGCAGGTTTGTACCTTGAATGAAACAAGGAAGGGTGACGGAGCATAAATTGGCAAAATCAAGCCTCCTTTCAATATATTACTCAGTGATTTGTACTTCTCACTAATTTAGCAAAGCACAATTTTTTAATGCTGAATAATTTCTAAGATGTCATAATAAGTCTCTGCGAGTCTGCACCAAAATTAATTTCAGTTAAGGAACTCCTGGTTCGTATCGTTCTATGAGATTAAATTTGGTCGGAATGTTTCCTAACTTTAACGGTACCAAAACGATTTTTTTCATTCGCCATGCCATTCAAGCACATTTGAAGAAGCAAAGGAATAGCAAGTCATTTTGATTTCAATCTTGGTAGAATTATAAAACTTGAGAAAATTGCTTGGTGCTAACAATGTGAAAAAAAAGGTAACCTTGAATCAGGGCCCGGCACAGATGGTCTGGGGTCAAATTGAACTTCGTTTTTGGAGTTAGAAGCAGCGGGGATATCGTTTTTATAACTTCCTTGGAGAAGCGCTGTCAAAAAAGCGACGAACATGGCTACAGGCTTTACGAGTTGAACGTGTTCTTTTGCAAGCGCGCGAATTTCAAACGCAAGACTCAAACAAACAAATGGCTTGTTTACAGCGCAGAAACAATCACATGGCTCCAAATTTGGGCTACGTGTATACAATATCACTCCAAACTATGTTATGTAAAAAGTTTCAAAAACTTATGTGTCCTCATATCCGTTCCCGAATTTGTTGGTTTCTAGGCCAACACCAAACCAACTGGGTTGGTTCGGGGCATAAATATCGGTGAGTTTACATAAGTTTTGGCTTTTTTGACTTGGACAATTAGAACGGTCAAAAATCTATCATTTAGTGAAGAAAGCGAATCAAACCATTGCCTCTCCTCTTTTTTTGAGCCAAAAGTAGTGTAAATCTATGCGCTTACAGATATTGCGCTCCAGTTACATGCGGTGTCCTTTGAACTATGTGGCGAAAAATGCATCTCCAGATGTTGGGGCCACAAATTTGGTTGGCCTAGGAGGTCTTTGACATTCTGAGCACGAAAATGGTACCCTACCCAATGACAGAGCCTTTAATCAACTCGAAATGTTTTCTTTTTGCTTTTTTGATATATTAAGTACCTCAAAATGCGCTTTTTTCGCTTTTTTATTATTATTTTGATTGAATACCGGTTTCCCTACTGATTTTTACGTCAAGAGGGACTTCGTAAATTTTTGCGAAGTCCTGCGGACTTCGTTTCCAAAAATGCTCCGAACCAACACGTGCCGGGCCCTGCCTTGAATCACTGGCGGTCCATCAGAAAATTTTTATACAAGGCTAATTTAAGTTTCTGAAAATTTTTGAAAATTAATTTTTTTTCACAAATAAACAAGTCGCGGTCCGCCACTGCCATACAACCAATCATATATTCTAATCATACCTCATAATTGTATCACAATGTTGTTTAACATAGTTTTGAGCACTTTTGGTCAGTCTACAAAAACAAAAAATTTCTACAAGCGCATTGTGAAGCTTGATTAAACATCACTAGTATTTTTGCTAAGGCTCAATACGGGCGTTGGTCGTGTAAATTTCTGCATCGCCTTTTTATAGTGTGATCACTCGGTGGTATATCGTGGACGAATACTAAGTCTTGAAAATCTTTACCAGAAGTTTTGAAGGTCTTAAGCTCCGTTAAGCTCAACGCGTCCATTTGGTTTGAAGGAGAGAGAGAAATCATGGAAGTTTCTGGAAGGCAGAGCTATTGTTGCCATATCGCGCTTTTACAGATTGACAGGGAAGTGTTCAAACCTAATATACCAACGTAGGCGCCGTAGAAGCGGCTAAGGTTGGTAGATACCCGAACACTAGCCACGCTATCAGTTTATCTATTTTGCCATGAAACAGAACAAAGCAATACACTAAGGCGAATGAATACAACAACGACAGAAGACTATTATACTGTATGTGGACTACTGGTTGGGTAGGCATCAGCCTGTGGTCGCGGAGGGGAAGCTTGGGCAGCCAGTCGGCGTCCTACTTCTAGCACGACTCCCTCGGCTTCGCAGGCTCGATCATGCCCTGAACGGAATGAATCATAGCATCTCGCATTTCTACCGATGTTTACATTACTACTGAATTCGTAGGCTTACGCCACTACCAATGCTTACACCTCTCCTATTTCCAATCTACCAATGCTTACACCTCCCCTATTTCTAATAAATCCGTCCCTGCAACGTGTTAAGGCACGTGTTTTGGTCATTTAGGAGGTCGCCTGAGGAGGGCTGAAAGTTGGTGCGTGTTGTCAGAAGAATGAGAATTTCCTTTTGTCTTCCTTGGATCGAATCGACGATGGCGAGTTCGATGTGATTGTCGTGGACAAACTCGGTTAATCTTCGCATTTGTTCCCCGTAGGATTTATGTGCCGGCCCAATAGACGAATGACTATCGTTCGGCAGAGCTCGGTCTTTGTCGAGTTGGAGTATGAGCGACTGGGGCTTTTACGGAGCTGCCATCGACGTTTAGAAATAGGAACGGGGTGACACCGTTAGGCACTTGCATAGAGTCCAAAAGGAGGGATCATTCCTCCGCGGTGGCTCCGTTCTGGAGCGCACCTGGTTTACGAACATATTTGGGAGGTCGTTCAAACGGGGGGTGCGCCCGAAACATTCGTTACTAAGAAATGCAATGGGAGGTCATCTGCTGCTGCATGCGGCGACCTATGGATAAACATTAATGCGATCATGTTTGAGATGGTCTGAGATACATCCTTCTCCGCCATAGTGTAGTCCTCGCGCTCCTCGTCGGTGAACTCCTCGTGTATGCGATCGCGGTAACGCTCAAAGCGTTCCCGACATCCTCAAAACGACGACGGATGACTTTGAGCTGGGCCGCTAGGGAGGCAGCGAAGTCGACGCCTAATCTCTTAAGAATGTTGTCCAGGTTCACTGAATCCCGGTCGTCAGCTGCCGCAGCGTCTGACAGGAATCATACCACGTTTAACCGCGAAAGTTCTGTGAAGGAGAGTTCGCGCGAATTGGCCTACGGCGGTGTTGGTAGCTGTTGACTACTTTTTCAGTTGCTAACCAGAGCGAGTCGTGCTGCTATGATGCATCGACGACAGTCTTACCGGTGCTATAGGCGGAATTGGATGTCGACGATTGAATAATTGGAACATCCGAGTTCGATGGCCCTCTGTTGGTCTTGCGAAAGTGCTGTGCGAGTGTCCTTTATCAGTATTGAGTGGGCTTCGTTCGGTAAGAGTTGTACGCGGTTCTCCGGTAATGGTGAACAGGTAACTGATGTGGCCGAGCACAATCGATTGAGCGTGCGGTGTGCAGGCGAGCCGACTTGAATTTGACCGAAAAGATCCATTCGGAAAACAATCTCGTACGCGGGCTCAGCCGCGATTCCGACCTTGCCAAGACAAACGGCGGCCGGCATGTAGTAGCTAGTAGCCAACTTTCGTCCGCAACGGGTCGTTGCTTTGACCAATGTTTGATGGGCCCATGAGGGGGCTACTGTTATGACTGACAATTCCCGGCTTACGGAACTGACATGGGCTCGGTGTATGGTGATTTAATCCAGGATTCAACCGGTCGCCCTTTGTCCCAGCCGATTCTGAGACCACGCCAGTAAGAACAAACTTAATTTGCAATGGAAATACTTGAAGGGAGCGTATCACCGCTTTGATGAGATGGGAGCGTCTATCGTTTCTTTCCGACTTATAGGCCACCAGTGCAGAGCAGGCGGAGCCGAAGAGTTGGTTCATATGGTTGAAAGCTAGCCGCTGCTTGTGGAAAAAGTTTCAAAAGGGCTATCGTAATCCCTGAGCCACTATCGTTGAGATTCTTCGAGTTTGCTGACCGAGAGAGGCGAAATACCCTCGTGTAGGTGGCATGGCACGGTATCCCGAATGAATTGGCATAGAGTCTTTCTGGACTTTACCGATGCGGCTGGCTCTGAAAAACGTATCGCTGGAAAGATTATGCTTAGATCGTGCTGACAACAGCTCATAGTCGACCAATTGACTCACATCGAAGGAGCAAATTTGTAGGAGTAACTATCACGGCGTCGGCTCCAGCGAAGGCTGCGGAGAACCGACAGGGAGCTGATTCTTGTAGAGGATCCTGATGACGTGACCCATGACAATGCGGGATTCTTGGGGCGTGATGAAGTCGTACTCGCGTGCGCGAAAGAAGAACCGGGCGTGGTTGTCTAACGTATGGGAACGAGGAGACCGAGCACTGTCTCAGGCAGCCTGTGGATTGCGTATGGCCTGGTTGGACGGTTCGACCGCGTAGCCCAAACAAGATCTTTGACGGAAGCTAGAGTCTTATCAAATCCACGCTTGTTAGATTGTATGTTCGTAACAAACTGATCGAGAAGTAAACATTGGAGCTGTTGACGGTCGGGGCGAGTTACAAAAAAGTCCTTTGCTTCGAGGATGACACCTCGTCCTCGGTTGACAACGACGATTTGATACAAGACAGGTCGACGGTGGCGGACTAGCGGGTAAAAGGAGAGTGGGCTTTTTGCCGTTGGATGTGGGTGGAAGAGTATTTTCGATACTGCGATAGTTTTCACTCAGAAGTTCGTTCATGATATTTTGCGAATGATGGCGAAAAGCGACTGCGGCTTCTAACGTTTGTAGTTCGATGACAGGGATTGGCTCAGACGTGCCAACGCGAGAAGTGTTGACGAAGGGGAGAGTGACTTGGCGAATTAGTAGCGAAGGTAGCCGGAATCGGGGATGTGGCGGTAGTCCAGTCGGGCATATCATTGGTGATATCACGCTTTCGAAGAGATGACCAGTTAAAGGTTCGAGGGAGGACCAAGTGACCCCAAGGGTGCACATGGATGAACGGATGCCAAAAATCATTCGACAATGTCCATAGGGGACTGGGGGATCATAGGGTTCGGCAGTGGCGCTCTAAGGGCTGCTGAGGTATGTTCGGCTCGGCCACAAGTACTGCCAAAGGGTTTCTCACAGCCACGACAGGCGCCACGCGGCACAGGACTATATGGGAAAACCCAAAATAATTCACAACAGGAAAAGAAAAAAGAATTTTGAGAAAACCAGATGACTAAATAAATAAATAAATAGGCGAGTAAATAAATAAACACTAATAACCACTCGCTGCTACCACTCAACGTAGGTGCCGTGGAAGCGGCTAAGGCTGGTAGATACCCGAACATTAGCCATACTAATAGTTTATATATTATCTCATGAAACGAGAAGCGAATGAATACAACAACGACAGAAGACTATTATACTGGATGTGGACTACTGGTTGGGTAGGCATCAGCCTGTGGTCAAGGAGGGGAAACTCGGGCAGCCAGTCGACATCCTATTTCTAGCCCGACTCCCTCGGCTTCGCAGGCTCGATCATGCCCTGAACGGATGAATCATAACTTCTCGCATTTCTACTGATGTTTACATTCCTATCGAATCCCGTAGGCTTACGCCGCCACCGATGCTTACAATGTAGTGTTGGAAAGATTGCAGTAACGTTATACTTTTTTATGACGGACTCTTTCTTACAAAGGAAAATTGTTCTGAACCATGTTTTCACAAACGATCGTGAGTTATATACTTTATTTCTTGACTTTTTATCTCGTACAAATAATATTCATAACACTGTTTCAACCATTGCGATGTTCCTCAGGTATTCTCAGTTTCTGTCATCCTTCTCTGCTCAAAAGATCGCGAGCCAGGCTGTCTTTGATACTGCTTTCGGCGATCATATTGGCGGTTTCTTGGAAAGTGCGTATTGTGTCCTTATCAAAATGAGTTGCAGTATTGTTTCTTCTAATTCGGTGTCCAAATATCGGATTTCCACTGTCTTTCCAATGGGTAGAGTGGTGTGGTAATCTATTGAATCTTTAGCATTGAAAACAACTGGCTATGGTTGTCTTTCTTGTTGACAGATTTCGAAGATCCAATAGTGTTCCCAAACTTTTGCGATAGGATGTTCTAATCCTTCATGATGTGCTCCATGCGCTTCTTCTGTTAGCAATGCTGCTAGGATTTCGGCGGGAGATTTGCGTTCTTGTGTCTTAATTCAAAGAAGCGAATCTCCTTTGCGATTTTCTGTTGTTCTCTTTTTTGTTTCTTTTCTCGTCTGTTTTCAAATAGTTCGAAGAATGTTTTCCCAGACCTTTTGTAATTATTTGACAGGAATAAGCGTTGATAGTTTCTTATCAATACTAATTCTACTGCTCTCATGAACTTTGCATTTATCTGAGTAGGGGGTTGGATGGAATTTCTCCCATTTCGCACTTCTGGTAAGGGGTTTTCGACTTTTTCTTGCTTGAGGTGGTCCTTTCATGGTTTTCAAGAGAAGTAGCAGTACACAAGACCTAACCCTTTCGCCTTTGTGGAGGTGTTGTATCTTTCCAACTTTATCAAGTGTTCCGTTGATCCTATTTCTCAATAACATATTTTATTACCTCAATTCTTCCATAATCTTTGACGGTCACAGAAAGTCCAAAGTTGGCGATTAAAAATTGTGTCTCTCGAGAAAGTCCGGACCATGCCATCAAATATGGTACAATATAATGCACCCAGCACCTCCGACATCGAAATCCCAAAAAATAAACTTTCAGGAGCGAAAGTTTCAAGAAAACAGCTTATCCAATGAAAAGGATATGAGAATCGAAGTAAGTGGCACCGAAAGAAGGCTGAAAACAAAGTAGACCGCCGATGTTGAAGCAAAAATGAGAATTCAAAAGTTTGAGGCGTCTCTCGCAGATGGTGCAATTACGACCTCAAGCACCCTCGACGTCTAAAGCGCTGCTGGATAAGCTAGCCCAGCGGCGGAGCGTTCGTGAATACCGACCGTGGGTAAGCTTACCCACTGAGTAAGCGAACCCATGGGTAAGTTTACACACTGGGTAATGGAACCCACTGGGTTTCGTTGATGAATACGGCCGCAGGTTAGCTTTCGCGTTCCCTGCATTCAAAATACAAGTAAACAAGTTCATATCAAATTTGGTGAAACCAACACAATCAATCGGTGCACGTTTATCCACAAAACCCAGACTTGAGTATTTAAACACTTGCTAGAAATAATTGCACACTAAAACACAACGATAAATTGTCACTACAAAATCCTATACACTAGTAAATGAAAAGAATCAAACTGCTTTTTGCGAGTTAATTGTTTCAAGAATACTTCATAAAATGAAGTTGTTAGTAGAACTGCCCAAATTTTGAGCGACTACAAAGACGCACTTGAAGTATAGTTCCAAGAAATTATTCAGGTGCACAATTGGCTAAGCTTCTGATTAGACAAGATGTAAAAAAAGGTTGAATTTCTTAGATTACACAAAAGCGCAAACTATTCCCTACGAAAGGATGAAATGAATCTTTCGAAGAATTGACGATCATACAATGCTTTGCTATGAGTTTGGTCTCGACGTTGTCTCCCGTTGTGTTGCGCGTCGAAGGCGCATTCGTTGCATTCTGTCAAAGATTAGCTCGGAGATAACACAGCCTGGGAAAGGAGAGTATATTTTGCAGCTCGCGCTTTGAAGCCGAGATATACAAAGAATTACATCATACTTGAATGAAACGTACATAGAATGGTCCAGAAATGTATCGAAGGGCTAAAAACTCTCTTGTTAAAACCATATGGTAGGGCTGGCTTCAATTTAGATTTAGGATAGAAAATGGGTTAGTGACCTGTCCTCGTCACTGTAGGTTCACGGTACAAGCCTATGGAAGAGTTCCGCGCCAGTGAGAGCTGCCTTTGAAATCGTTTGAAAAAACTGGAAAAAACCGTTTGAAAAAGTTTGCTATCAGGTGAACAAGCACCACTGATTTTACATTTGAACTTTTCGCTCGATAGTCTTTACTTCAAAATTTACAAGAGTACCTAGAATACATAGAACAGCGGCGGATGCCCCAAAGATTACCGAACTTTGATAACCTAAATTGTTCAATAAGCATGTCAATAAACGTGTGCAAAGTCAGTTACTAAAAATCAGAGGGCCTTGAAACCTTAACACAAAAGTATGAAACGTTTTGAATTCCTGACAAAGTAACTGTTTGCAATGACAGTAGCGTGCTAAATTGTAATCATAATCCTACAGTAATAAAAAGAGATGGGTGCTTCATTTTGTACTGCTTTTTACAAAACCAACCATACAATATGCTACTTAAAGATCCGCGAAAACTATTCGGGCTAGAGGGTTATAGCAATCAAACGTTCGACACTGTTTTGGTACCCCTTTATAATTTGTATTAGGACAAGTTCCAAAAACAATTTATGGATTTTTTTGTGCAAGGATTATGTACAAATCTGGTACTAATAGTTTTGCAGCATCGACCAGATTTATAACAAGTTGTGTGTTTGTAATTAGGTTGAAAAAATTACTTTTATCTCTAATGCCCTTGTGCTGTTGATCGCCAGACCGTAACGCGAAACCGAGGAAGCCTGTTTCTTCGTATGGATTCTGTGTTATCGAAACATTTTATTGATTATTGAAGTTGAAATCTTTCTTCCAATATGAACAGTATTTTGCGGGATTACTGACCTGCTTTAAAAAAAATGAAACAATTACGCTTTTCTTCCTAGTTTACCTCAAAAATTATGAACTTGTCGAGAGTTGCGCTGCTGTAGCTTGTAAAATTTGTAAGTTTGCTCTATTTTGATTACGTTTCACTATCATATTTATGAGAATTGATTGCCAAAAAAGTACTCAAAGAGGTACAGTCGATTTCACCCCGGATTAGGCGAAACATTCTACGTGGAGCAGCGCGTGCGCATCGCTGGAGGCTTCGCGAGCGCATGGCGCTGGCATTTTGCCAAGCAAAGACTAAGGAGAATAAAGAGACTTGGGTTCCCAGCGTGATATGATATACTGTAGCTGCGAAGCGGTGCGAACCGTTGCGAGGCGGACGCCCGCAAATCCAATTTCCGCGTAAAGCGGGTCGAAACTTACTGTAGCAATAAAATTGTGCCTCTTATTATTACTTCATCTCGGAAATGTGTGGGAATCTCCATTACTTCATCTCGGAAATGTGTGAAAATGTTGAAGATTTGTGCAAACTGCGAAAAGATAATAATCATCTGAGTTTTCTGTTTCTTCCTAGAGCAGTTTTATACGGTCGAGATTCAACACCCGTTGCTTGTGCAGTTACACCATATACCCATTCTTTCAGCAGAAGATTGATATGCTAAGTTTATGATAAGGTGTTTCATTTTAGTCCCAATGTTCCTCGACACAATGGTGATCAACCAGCTTACCTGCGCAGCGAAACTTTACGCTATCTCAAGGAGGAAGAAGGTAGACCGAGAGGTAAAGCAAAAGCAAATTTTGATTTATTAGTAGGGTAAACTACTCTTGTTGCTCCAGGTAACTTATCCGATCACCCAAATCCCAACGGACTGCCTGTCTGCTACGTCTGCAGCAGACCTATACTGTAAGTTTGAATCTAGCAACAAAAGCAAGGTTTATTAGTGGCAATATGGGCATAAAAACACACATCACATCTTATGGGAGGAAGAGATCATAGTAAGGGGAGAGGGGAGGACAAGGGCTCCGTAGCTAAGGCTGTTTCTCACCAGTCCATGTCTTGGTGATGTATTTAGCCCAAAAGAATCGTGCCACCAGTTCGATAGAAACGTGCTCGACGAGGCGGTAGTGATTCGCCACTATTGAATCCCATATTATAGTAACCTAAATGAGAATCAGTAAAATTCGGCTTTGAAGTAAATTCAAACAACAAGTAACAAAAGACTAGCAGTGATCGTTGACAAGATACTTACGCTTTAAAATATGTAAAAAATTCAAATCAGATTTAGCTTCACCATTTTGTCCCAATTCATCGTTGTAGCTCCTCCTCACCCGTGCAGGTCCCGCGCTAGAGATCTGAATTTACTTTTTGTACAACTGTCAATTCTATGAAAAGTGAGAAATATCCTATTCGATTTTCGATGCATTTGCAAACCTTCCATTAAAAAACGTTCGCATTTTTGAATATTACCTTTACCAAGACTTACGCCTCAAAGGAGATTGGGTAAAATTTTTAGTCTTGTAAGAGTAGGAAAATTCCGAGTCAGTTAGAAGATTTTTAATATCTCAAATAATAGTCAGTAAGTGCGAGAGATAAGGGAAATAACAAAGGAATTCACGTATGCAGGAGGACTGTACTGGTTGCAAAAAATTGAATTTATCAATACACACAACATTTTATAAAGCTTGTTATTCTTCTTATTTTCGGGAAGATTTGAGTCTAGTTTTGGACTATCACTCACTAAAGCCTTTAACTTTGATTTGAAATTGAAAATAACAATTTTCTTCAAATCTTGTCCCGACTTTCGCTTTCTTGTGATTTTTTGACTTGACTTCAAATATACGTTACCCGTCAGTTTCCTGGAAATCAAATAAACGTAATTATTCCCTTCAAAGCCAATCATGTCCTCCAAGAAATTTATAGCCATAAAAACTTCAAAAATGATTCTACTTAAATGCATCTTGCAATCTACGTCAATCTAGATTTGGATTGAAAGATCAGTGCGATCATTATTCGTCAAGATCAACGTAATTGAGTTAGCAACGTAGTGGTGGATTATTTTAGTCTAAGCTTGGAAATATGAAGTTAACAAAACTTGCATAGATCATCTCAAGGTTATACATATATAGTAGATAAATATAGGCCTTGATGACTGATTGTGAGTCAGGAAACAAAACCAGGATTACGTCAATTATCTCAAATAGCTCAAGGATCAACTTTTTCGTAATTTTCGTTGAAGAAGATCTCATGGATGTAAAATCAAAGTTTTGCACAATTTCTCTTTACGAAAATGTACAAGGAGGTTAACTTACCCCAACGATGACCCATATCAGCAGAAGGATCACATGTAAGAATTTCATATTGAACCTGTAAAAAAGTTTCGGAAAATAAGAGAATATAAGAAAAAGAGAGAGCGATTTGTACATATTACTTTGGAAGGAAAAAATAGACAATACCGAGTGAGCATTTTTTTGAAGGATTACATTCGGGATTTTCATATAGCACGTGCAAAAAATCCTGAGGAATTTTTAGGGAAAAAGGAAGGAGTATGATTTGAAGTGTTAACATTCGTGAAGGAAGGAAGGATATTGACAATACCGATTCAATAATTTTCAAAATTTAGTGGAGTGATGTGCCGCGCTGCTGGACACGACCTACATGGTGATTGTCTTTCTTGTGCAACTTGTGGAGCTAATCTTCGTAACATTGGACATCACTTTATCGAAGGTAAGACAGTCATTATCATTTTATGTTTTTTTTTCTTTATTTACTTCCTATGAGAGTTATGGCACGAGAAAACTCTAATAAAGAGGAATGAATACTATATGAAGAAGTATAATTTCAAGAAAGATATGAAAATCAGGTACTCTTGAGAAAATCTAAATTTAAAATCTTTGTAGATGCAATAAGTAGTCGGAAATTCTTCAGCTACTGCTAAATCGTCAAAAGCATTTACTTGATGATATTTTATAACTTTCACCAATTCTAAAAAAACAAATTCCCAAATGCCTAATTTAGACAAATTCTACTGTGACGTACACGCACAACAGAAGAGGGGACTTGGACCAGCAATGAACCCAAATCTGGCTGCGTAAGTTTTATATACATAATAATAAAAAGAATTAACGTCATAGTGCATCACATTCTCTCACACAAGTCTCACATTACCTCATACCTTGGGATTGCGAGATCATTACGTTGCTTACCAAAAATGGTAATGGCAATAATATTCGTAAAAACAAATTCTCAAATGCCTAATGGAAATGACAAGTAAAAAAATGGATCCAGATCAAATGTTAGGCTTGAATTCAGGAATATATCTGTGCTTTTCGTTTTCTAAGGAAACTTTTGGTTCTGATAAGTGGCTCATGAATAAGGAAAGGAACAAAACCAGCGTGAATATTCCTTCGTGAGTTATTTGGTAATTACAGTAACAATAGAATTCCTTGAAAGGCTTTAGCTAATGTCACTGCCAAACACCAAACATGCTTAAGTGAGTGGCCAACAGGGAGTGAATTACCTCATAATCTCCCATGGGAAAAGGTAATATCGCTCCAAGTCGCAAATTAGTACTACGCGTTCACATTGTTATGCAGGAAAATTTCTGGGAAAGGTCTGGCTCAAAACTACTAGACTAGAAGTGTTATTCGAGTAAAAGTCGTCATAGTTTAGTATGGAAATTCACAGGGATTCTGTACTTGAATAACAGACATACGGTGTATGTCATGAGATACAAAAACGAATACAAATTCGCGCTCGAGTCAGTGTCGGATACTTCTGAGGCAGAAAAGGTAAGCAAGAAGCTATTAATATGTATGCTGGATATCCTATGGAATTACATTCTAGCCATTGTCGTCGATTACTTCCAAAATGTACCTACTCACGTATAGTACACAGTGAGTGAACCTCTTCTTCCTTGCCTAAAAGAGTTCAAGGGGTTAAAAAAAATTTCCCGGAACTACGATATGACTCATGCTTAGGATTGCTGACAAGCTATGCTGTAAAATAATGACAAAAAGTTATCTTTCACTCGAACAGGTGGCTTCACGTAGGTGTTCAGGAGTGCAGGGCATCACTTTGGCTTTTGGCTCTAGTTTAGGACCACGTAAAATCATTGTCTATGTCTCCTCTAATGGAAAAGGGTACTCTGCTATACATGGATCAAAAAAGACGACGTTAGGTTTTCGAATGGAAAACGCTAAAGTCTGCAATCTCGGACGACCCTACTAGAAATGGTTGGACGAAAGTGTAATATTCCCCTTCATTCAAGGAGGATCGTCTAGATCAGATAAAACGCGATCTTCTCAAGCACTTTCAATGATCCTAATAGGGAAAATGAGTTCAGTTCAATGCTTAGTTATTTTGCACTCACCAAGGAGATACGATAAGAAAAGTGCGAAGGTCCTTGATAAGTGAAATCAAAACGAAGTATGTGCTGAATCAAAATGCTTATAATAGCAGAAGTCCGAATAGGTAAATATGAAGTACTGTTCTATGTCTGGTCTAGTTTTATTATCATCAAGTTTAAAATCTAAGTTTTCTTAGCTCAACGTTTTTGGATGGATAAATGCCGCTTAAGCCGGACGTATATTTGATCGAAAAAGCGATATGTACCGAAAAGGGTAGAAATTCATCGAGGTTTCAACCAGTAAGCAGTTTAAAAAGATCGACTTTCGCGAGACTTTTTATACAGCTTCTTATGCTCTCGGATTGATCATTAGGCTTTTTTCTTCAACCTTCCATTAGTTTTCATCCGCCTTCTTCCTAATTTTATGGTTGATCTTTGCTTCTTATCCAACCCGCTGAGCTAGCTCCCTGAGTGCAATCGAGGTATTAGATACATTTCAGCTTATTATTTCGGCTCTTAGATGGGAGAATCTCTAATGTATCCAGCTCTCGAATGCACAGAAGAAGCTGGAAAAATGTCAACAAGATAAATTTTATAAGCTCATATTGCGCCATTGTTCCCATACAAGTACAGCCTTATGGGTATATAGAAGTGTGTGAATGTCAAACAGTTCTGATCCCGTTCAGAGCTTTCAAAAACGGGTCGAATTTTTGCTTTCTGGGCCTGGTATTTCGATATGCTAAGACAGCTTTGCGATAATGTAAAAGTATATGCAAGTGATGTATTGTTAGTTTATAACACACTTTTTATCTCGGCGGCAATGTGTTGTTACTCTCTTGCAAAAATTTTACTGCAGAGGCATTTTCACCATCCACACCTAATAGAATATTTTACCTATTAAAATACATCGTTAACGATGCATCACTTCACAAATTACCTAAATACAAAGAGGCGAGTAAATATGGAATGGGGTGGGAGAATAAAGTAAAATATAAACTTGCAATATAATTTTTGTTGGGCTGAAGTATTAAATGTCTACCGAAATTTTGCGAAAGTTTTTTGCCTCATGCTGATTTTGATCACAACCGAAGTGAAGGAAAGCTTTTTGAAGGGCATTTTACGAAGTATTCCGACCTTTACCAGCTAACCAAACTTCTAGAAAACGACTTCAGATATTTGAGAGAAGGTATTCAGAGGCGCAAGAACTTTATTTTGAATGACAACATTGTTCTTCTACACCTATAGCTCAAATACGGCTGGGCTTAAATCAATAAAGAATCAGTCTTAACTAAAATTTAACCCTTCCATTTCTATCAAGATCTATAATTTGAACAACGAGCTGAGTATAGCTTGTATTATCGAGCCCTCGACTAGTCTAGTTTTCCCCTTCCGCTAGTTCGTAAAGTGCCTACAACCTGCATGATGTACGAAGTGATTGTCGTTTTTCTTCTGTAGCGAAGCGCTACGAGGAAAAGTGGCTATGGAAAGCGTAGGCGCGATGTGGCACAGCTGAATAAAAATCAACGATACGTAGGAAGATGTGTAGGAGAATGTCAAAGTAGAAAAAAAAGAAGAGTGTAAACGGACGATCCTGCTTCAGCAGGCGCTGAATCATCAGCGTTAAACGTTGATCCTATGTAGGAGGAGTGAGAAGTATGTCACCATGAATCTTTTGTTAGCTTAGTCATACATAAGTTTATAGAAATACTTGGGGTGAGAGGAAAAAAGAAGAAGAGTGAAGGGGGTGGCGTGAGGGGGGTAATCAGACAGACAGATAAATCAGCATTTGAGCAGTTGAATAGGATTTCACGCTATGTGGAACCTCAGCGTGAAGTCAGTGCTAAAAAAAATCAAAGAAGCAATTTCATGTTCGTTGATGACTTGCGAATAATGGAGCTTTTACTTGTTGCGCTGCAAGCTCCCTGCAAAAGAGAAAATATCAATAAGGAAAAAATCTTTTATTATACTCCATACAAAAGCTTAAGTATTGTCATAATACGCTTAGCTTTCCTTCAAATGGCAGTAAAACATAATATAATCTGCTTTCTTAATGAATCAAATGTAAAGCTCTCCTCGATGTAGGTAACTGTAAAGAGTTGGACTGCATTTGAAATGGGATGTTTGCAGACTCAAGTTAACAAGGCTATAATTTTGGCACGAGCAAATAACTATTTGTGACAACTCCATGCATAACTTAACAGAACTTCCCCCTTCGTTAAACAATCAGCAGAAGAGCAAATGTGGAATTAGAGCTATCCTGAACTTTTTGCATACATAATATATGTAGCAAAAGAATTTTTTTGCAGCTAGAGTACTTTATCAGAGAAGGGAGGATCTTGAAAAAAAATAGGGGGAAGATGTTGAACGAAGTAGGACATCACTATACTAGTCAAAATCATCGTCAGATTATCACATCGATAGATTTCAATGAAATATGCTCGATTCCCATAAATATGTGCATGTGTCAGTTCTTCATGCGTAATTTCTTGAGTAAAATTCGAGAAAGCTTAGTAGTCATTAGGGATAGACGAAAAAAATGTCGTCAGGTCTTACGTCTAAAGCACATCAAGCTGTTTTCACTCAAGAATAAAATGCGCAAGAAAATTTTGAGGAAGTGAAAAGGTACTGATTAAGTCGCTTCAAAACTTCATAGAAATTTCGTAAATCGACAAATGACAAGCGCTAATTCCGTCAAAGATGTAACCCTTAATTGTTCCATATTTTTTCTACAGTGACAAAAAGGAAAGGATCCCAAAATCAAATCATACGTCAGAATTATCAAACTGATTTTAAATGTTCATCAACTGTCTTATCACAATTTTCTTGTTGGAAAAAAATGAAAGCGAGATTCTGGAACCATAACCCAAGTGATGTGCATGAAAGAAAACGCGCCATTTGAGCTGAATCGCTAATATCCTGTCGCAGAAAATCAGCATTAAGGTAGTATACCTGGTTGAATGTAGCATAAAATTGTCGTTCCATTTGCACGCAGATCCCCCCCCCCTTCCCCTCCCCCTCGTTTCCACTCCTCTTCGTAAAATGTAAAAGGAGCTGATCTCGCCACCAAGAACCCGAAGTTATAGCACACATGTTGCCTAATTAGTAGTAGGGGTCCAAAGGCTAGAGCTATCGTTTGCCGTCGAAACGACAAATGAGTTTGTGAGTGGAGAGAAGGATCCGGAAACAAACGTAACGGTAGCCATCAGCGTCATCAAATATGCATTACTAACTTTTAATTGAGTGATTAAGCGTTAGACCAGTTGCGTGACATCAGCTGAGTAACATGAAAGAGTAGAGACAGCTACAAGGAAACGTTCGTTTGAGTTGTGCAGTTAGATGTGCTCTATAGGAACTGCATCTCAAATTTAAGTTTTGTGGTTCTCAGCTGGAATAGTAACATTGCTACATACCTTTGACCGATAGAAAATTATGGGTGTATGTCAAGAGGCGCGATTTTTATTGCCAGATGGACACCAAATAGCACATAATAAGTATTTTATGACATTCTAGAAGTACTTGAACTTTAGAAGGAGATATATTAGGTAGTTGCATGAGTTGCTCAATCTTGCTAACTTGGAATCAATTCAAAACAGCAATTATGAAAGTCAAAAACCCATGAAAATGCAGTTTAGAACAAATCCGTAAATATTTCGGTCCATTATTCAGCAAAAGCCATCAAACTCAGCTAGTGGTAACCTCAGACAGGTAGTAAGCCAATGCACTTCATCTGGTACTTTTTGAAGACTCGCATAGCACCAAACTGGAGTTTGAGTTGGTGACAGCTGGAAAAAATCGCGCCTCTTGACCGTCTCCCAAAATTATGGGTATCTTACGTTAGAAAATAATGTCAGTGCCACAAATATGCCCTTCCAAATTGGTAATAATCTATAGCTACCAGAGTAGTTCATTTTACTTATTTATTTAAGTTTTATTTATTTACTTATTTGAATACGCCACAGGCGCGCCATGGTGTCGGGTTTATAATCAACAGATTATTGAAAAGAAATCAGTGTTAGAAATACAGAAACACAAAAACAAAAAAGGGCTAACGCAGAAAAATGTGATTGCTTTTTTTGAGACCATTCGCTAGTTCAGGTCCACAATCTAATAAATGATAGAACACAAAGTCTGACTATTAGAAGCGCTGCCATAAAGAATACTGTTGAAGGTGTCAAAGGTTAAAGGTGAGAAAGATTGCATTTCTAGAGACCATTCGCCGGTGCAGGTGCGAATAAAAAAAGAAAAAAGGCATAAAGTCTAACTAAAAGAAGAGCTGCCATGAATATGACTTAGAAGTGTGATTGTGCTTATTCATCTACTACTTTTACTACTAAAAGGACATAATCAACTATGGTAGACGTCAGATAATCTAGCAGCTACCCATCAATAGCGGAATCCAAGAAAAGCCTATTTTCAGAAAATGAGAATTAAGAACGAGCACATGGGAAGTAGTGGCACGCTAATGAAAAGATGTAAAATTGTTAGCTATGCTGGAAGTTAGATGGAAGCCATACACGATGTTGTACAAGGAAACGAAAAAAAGATTTCAATAATCTGTAAATGCGAAACAGCATTCTCATGTCAAATTTCAGTTTCACCTTTCTCGCAAGGGAAGGCCCGTGGCCATTTGAAATGAATTGTATACCATTACACTTGTCTTTGAACGCTGATCCGAATCTAACTTCCTTTTCTGTTAATCGTTTCTCTGAAAGAAGCTATGAAGGATTTTCACGCCAAATTTGCCCCCTCCTCCTCCCCCCCCCCCCCCCCCCCGAGATATGATAGGAACACCAATACTAGCTGTGGTAGCTGTGGTGTAGTAGTTAGTGCGATAGCCTCACAAGTTGATGCGGGTAGATGTAAGTTCCTTGCAGATCCCTTTTTCAGTTTTGCATTGCCTCGATTAAGCTTCTTTTTGAGAGTTAGGTTTCTTCGAGGTAAATGTTTACCTTACCTTACTCTGAAAATTCAATGAGGAGTCATTTTTATACTAGTGTTTCCTACATTTATTCCAAAAGGTGCCTATAAAAATGAATGAATGGAAAATGAATGCATGTTAACATGTTACCATGTTGGTGTTCCTATCCCATTTGCCTTGCGCGGCCAAACTTGGCACGAAAATTTGCCATAACTTCTTTCAGAGAAACGATTAGCAGAAACAGAAGTCGAATTCGGAATCAGCTTTCGAAGACGAGTGTAATGGCATACGCGCTTACACACCATGAAGTTGTGCGCCGTATGAATTTTTGTTGTGCTTACTGGAATAGGTTCGCAAAAAACTAAAAAAACCATTTGATTTCGACCCGAATAACAAGCTGTTCCCAAGCTGCTCATTTCCGTTTGATAATCTGCATCTTTAATTGAGTTAAAGCAGACATGTAGTAGACAAATCGATAAATCCAGCAGATAAAGCACGCATTTGAGTCGTTAGAGTAATAAATTTGCTTTGACCTTCGTGAACAGAATCAAATGATCATTTTCTAGTCATACTGCCAAGATAAGCCTTCGCCTTGCGCTATGTAGTTAGTGCTGAGATCTATCTGGTTCCTTTCATAATATCTGCATGGAGATGGAAGATTTTGCTGGAAACAAATCGAGCGTAAAAAGCTTGGCATATTTTTGTTCTTTCTCGGATT
The DNA here is from genome assembly GCA_958299035.1 of Cylicocyclus nassatus. Taxonomy (NCBI): domain Eukaryota; kingdom Metazoa; phylum Nematoda; class Chromadorea; order Rhabditida; family Strongylidae; genus Cylicocyclus; species Cylicocyclus nassatus. The sequence goes on from CATQJL010000305.1 coordinate 60,279,914, forward strand.
ATGGACTGCTGAACTCTGATTGAACCTAATCCGAATTGCAGGAAGCTTTTTGTGTAAGAGATCTTTTACACGTAGCATATTAATAAGGCGGTATTTTAGCAGAAGAATTTCGAGAAAGTCATGCGAATGAAATAAAGTTTACTTGTTCCTTCAAGCATTAAAAAGTGCTGCTTTCGATTCACTGCTGCTAAAATTTATCGCTAACCGGCTAACAAACATTTATGTCCAAAAAACTCCGTCTTGCTCCCTGTGTGATCTTTCGTGCCATTCTGCCCTAAGCAATAAAGCATAAATGCTAGCTGTTTCCCTTTTTCTTCAATTGATGGTTACACGAACCATGAACGCTCTCGAATTTAGGCAATCATTTCTGCATAAAGTTAGACCTGGAAAGAAGTAATTTGATTTGGCAGAAATTACGTCATGTACTTGGCCATGATAGACGATTGAACTTCCCCGAGTGATTTAGAATGTAATTATTCTGATGAGCACTTTCGTCTTAGATTTTTGCTAAGCCATATGCTGAAAGAATAGAAGCCAAAGCTTGCATACTGAAAATTTCTCTCGCAGAAGTTGAAATTAGGCTTTATGGTGCGGGTAGACCTAATTTATTGTCATTTAGCACCAATACACATCTAGCAATACGTTAAAATATCATTTAGTTCAGCAAAATCTCTGAATAAAGAAAGCTTTCTGATGCCAACGAATGAGCACGTGTGCTGAGCATAAAAATCTGCTAACCTTCGATGCTCGGTCGAAAGACATGACTTAGCTTGGCAGTTGAATGTTCCATAGCATTTCTGCTCGATTTTACATCTGGGGGATATTCAGTCTTTAAAACAATATAAAATCGTTCTTATTCCAGTAAAGTGACTGCTTAGGTAACGCTGTCTCCCTCAAAAGCTTCGAGTTTTGTGGTACTGCGGTCTAGAATGTTCTCAAGATGTTTATAACCCTAACCTTTGACCGCTGTTGAAACAGGCAATGTGTATCCGCTTTTGTCAATCAAACGTGAACTTTCAGTGCTAGAAACAAGGTTACTAGAAGTGGATTTCTATCCCGAATGCTTAATGTATATAGGAGTTGTGGGCAAGGAATCTGCAAACCAGCACAAAGAGTCCAGGCTTTGCGCTCATGTTCAAAAGTCATTTTCTGGTAAAACATGGGTCTTGAGCAGGAAAAAATGGGGACGTCGAGAAATTGGGTTTCACGATTGCGGTAAGTAATGTCCATCCGTTATCATATGAGGTTCGTTGACCGTCAAAAAATGGAGATCCCATCACTCAGTGGTACATGAATCGTTCCATTTCGCAAGCTATCTTTATCGCATTACGCCCCATACCACATACAAGACAAGCTGAAGTTGACCTTGACTTGCGTTTGCAGAAATGTAATCTTCTTACTCCTCATGAAGTCGTGCAAGCGGTTTGTATTAGTACTGGAAAAGCGATAGACAGTTGGAGAGCTACCTTTGTAAAAACTGCAGATTGCCTCTTAGGTCAAAGTAGATTGTCTCATAGTGCATCATCTTATGACATAAGCCTTGTTCCGTAAAAGTTCTGAATGGTGTCCGTCTTTGGCTTGATGAAAAGATGTGTTGTTTTTGTGCACTAAGAAGCACTCTAATCTATATTAATTGATCGATATTGCGTGACTGCCGTGTTGAATATAAGTCAAGGATTGATTTTCTTCTCGTTTTTCGCAAGGTTCACCCACGCCTACTTATTGCTATAAATACTTACATGCGCTACCCGGCATCATGTCGATCCTACTGTAACAGCGCCATTGGCTGTGCGCTATAGGTGCATCTCAACACCTCAACTTGATTTATATCAGTGACAGAAGAACATGAAAGATGAGTGCAGGTATGGAGACGCTCAGCTCAAGCCATTTGGTGACAGTGGGTGGAAGTAGCATACGTGGTGATTCATGCAGCAACGAGAGCGCGTATGTCGTAGGTTGTCCTATCGAACTCCATGTGTTCCTCCATGGATTGATCTCAGATCGTATACGATCAGCCTTTAGAATCGGGCTGGTGTCATTTCGCTACGTGGAAGCCATTTGCGAGTAAAAAGCCTCAGAATAATACCTTCACAGAAGTGTATTATATAATGTGGTACAATGTATTCGTTGCATCCTTGCGAAGGTTTGGAGCGTTGTGTTGAGAGGGCTTGTCTCACAAAACAAAATGGAAGTTTTAGTGTAGAAAATGGTCAAAACGGCGGGAGAACATGCAAAACTTTCTTTTATAACAAAATATTTTGAAAATTCTCCCCTTTCCTGGCAACGTCAAATCATTCTGTAATCCACACCAACAACAACCGTGCATCGTATCTTCTTTTCTCGTCGACTTGCTTCTACAAAATCAAATGAATCTTAATCTTTTAGCTGGTGGTTAGAAATGCGTCCTGAATGCTGGTGGCGGTGCAATACAAATAATGGTGATCTGATATTATTGGTTACAGAGTGGATACAGGGTGCTCATTAGACTAAAATGAGGTATCAAGGATAGGCAGACTTGGTGCTCATCACAAAGGTTTTGTATATTGCTATCATGTCGGAAGTGTTGGTGTTTATGATAAGCGGTTAACCTTTATGCACAGCGAAAATTTATAAGGCTTAAGGACACCACGCTACTTCGACCATGCAGTTACAAATTATCGATTTTTTAAAGTCTGCACACATTTGCACCCATGTATCGCAGAATTTTACACACGAACATATAGCAAAAAACAATCTGAAGCCCATAAGATATTACACATAGCAGAATAAAGCAATATGTACACCACGCATTCCTGGCCACTGGATTCTTCGAAACGAAAGTCGATCGACTATATCGATCGGTTTTTTGTTCATATTTTATCCGTAGCAGTTGTCACTAGAAAGTCTTAGTCTACTTCAAAAAACGACACAGCTGGTTCTCAGAAATCAACTTCAGTAGGTAGCTGCTTCAGAGTCACGTAATAGAAACACACTTTACACTATTAGCCTGTAGCCGGAAAATTCCCTTGGTTGCAGGAAGACTTCGCCTACAGCAGCACAACCATTCCGTCCAGCTGACGGCGGCCAATCGTTTTATCAGCCCGAAGTATTGGCCAGGCGACCATTGTCAGTTAGCCCGACACCACAGCACAGCACCACTCATATTCACTACGGTACTCCGAAGACACAGGGAACTTTAAGGTGAGTGGAAAACTCTAGCCTTAATCACTCGTACTTCCATATTCTGCGTGGCCCTATTGGCTGCACTGCCAACAAATGAGAAATTACTCATACCGCATAATTCCCCTTTGCAATTCAGTTACTGATAACTGAATATTTCTGCCTCAAGCTGGAGAAGTAACTGATACAAGATTCTGTTGCTTATATCTGTCTTCTGCACTCGCAAATCATGAGCTTCTGTTTACATGTCATACCCCGGTCATCCACAATTCGAACACTTCCACTACTATCGCTGAGTACCACCGCCTACACATAATATAAGTGTAAAGTCCTCGACTGTATAAAAGCACGAGGTCGAGCTCACATCATCCGATGCTTGATAGCCGCTGCTGATGCATCGGCTCAGCTGCCTATTCTTATACATTTTCTCAAGGCAACTAACCTTGAATTCATAGTCGATGATTACATTTGAACTCACTATCGAACCTCAGTATTTTACTTTTTCCAAGTCACCTTCATCCTATCGTGCATGTCTGCGAGCGTATTTTTCGGTCCATCTATGATTATGATAGCATATTTTCTGTTAATTTCGCGACTTTTTACTATGATCTCGTTCTTCGTCTACAACAGCAGAATAGATTTTGTTTTTGCTAATTATGTGGATAGAAATAAGGACGGAGCTGACCCACTTTCAATCTTGATGTCTCAAAAAACTCTGATGGGTTAAGAAAGGCTAGAAAAAGAAAAGTTTTGAAGCTGAGTGGGCGGCAGCGAAACTTGCGATTACGCACAACTCACGAGACCAGCTGGAAGGTGAGACATCCTCATGAGTTTCTGCTTCTCACTCCATCAAAAGCCAACTCTAGGGAATGGCCTGCCTTTCTAAGCCTTCAGTTTGAAGTGAGGTGATATACATGGCTAAGGCACATTTCGGCCGCCGAACTTTTGCGAAAAATCGAACAGCGAGCAATTGCTGGCTTTTTCTACACTTCTGCCATGCTGTTTTCTTTCGCTCAGTGCTATCGTTCTGATGCTGATGTGCCACTGCAGAACACCTGTTCACTGCCTGTGCTCCTTGAATCATTGAATATTCGTTGACGTCCTTCGCCTTTATCAACTGCCAAACTTCTTCGCAATTCCAACTCCTTTTTTCTTGCAAACAATGCATTGGACACTTTTTTGTTCTTTTTCGCTAAAGGGACAGTTTCACCATTGTTGTGTCCCACTTCATTCACATCGATGACGAGTTCTAGATATATTCTGAACATTTGTAATTACAACCATCACGTTGCAACAAATATGCAGCTCAAAGCGCAAGTCCTGAAGAAACCCGAACAAGATAAGCTTAGCAGAGGCATAGCAAAACAAACGTGCTGCATTACTCTTACTGCTGGTCCTAAAGCGAAACTGTAGAGGGCTGATTTGTACAGCAACGCGCCTTTAGGCGCAGGACAGATTTCACGCGATTTGATCGTCGCGACTGAGACAACTTTTACAACATCATTCCATGCCGATCAACTTGGATTTCGGTTGTGATACTTTTCCAGCCCGAAATTTTTGAATGTGAAATGAAAATGAATGGAAATGTCGGCGACTGAGTCGCGACGATCAAATCGCGTGAAGTCTGTCCGGGGCCTTAGGAGTTGACAAATGCACTCAATGTATATCATTTTCGGAATTGAAACAAGTTCCCGATTGAGGGGTTATGTTTTTTGAAAAGCAGCTTGCTTTCAAGGCATCTCAGTCTAAGTGGTTTACAGTCATGCTATTGGGCTACTAAATAGCAGCTGTTTGAATTTTTCAGTAAAAATTCTGCCAGTGGAATTGTTCTATCACTCTTTCATGTATAGCACAGATACTGGAAAAGGTGACTGTAAACCAGTGCAACTCTGTAATGCTGTTACTTAGCCACTCTATTCTTCCTCCTCAGTTTTTCATTATACTGTTTTTCTCAGTATGTAGATTGTGTCTCAGTGTAATGCTGAGATCGCATTGTAAAAATAGAAGAATTTGGACTACTATGCAATAATTCTTCGCCGAACGTGCTTTTTTCGTTACCCAACTGTTTCCAAGAGTTCGTGGGTGTGCCTTGCCTCACTCAACCGAGAAAAAGTACCAAAAAATGAAAGACACTATTCCAGCCCATCACTTCGTGGAGTTCCGTCTGCTGTAAACTACGAAGGCGGGCATCAACATAGCAGTACTACAACCATAGGTACTGTTAGTGCACGACCGGTACAGGTACTTCATCAGCAGTCACCGAATCCTCCCCCACCAGTGCCGGCAAATCCGCCACCAGGTGAGCAAATTTTGCACTTCCTTAGCAAAAGGTGTCTTGTTAAATTACATCACCACCGCAGGTGACTCATTTGTGTGCGAACTACTTCTGCTGCCCTGAAGTGATTTGCATAGCTTGAAAGAGAAGAATGTATAGGATGGAAAGGCAGTAACAGATTCCTAGAACTTTGTAATACCGCGTCAAAAACCTGCATGCATGCTGTCACGAAGGCCTATGCCAGATGTGCTTTAAAGTTTTCCTGCTTTACAACTAAACTTCAACGCATAGGAAACCTTGAGTCTTTGATGTGTGGAGAGCTAGATGTACGTCATCAATATATCACGCAAATTCGGCTTGTTAGAGAGCAATAGGAATTAATGGAGAAGGGACAAGGGTATATTTGAAAAAAATCTAAATAACAGGCTTGTGACGAACTTGAAATAATTTTTTTGGAGTAGGCAGCTATAAAAAGAATGCTTATTTCATTACCCCGTCTGAACTGGAGAAAATTTTCATGCATTTATCTACGGTTGAGCTGCTTTTGCGGAAAAGATACAATGAACCTAAGCATACACTTCTCATATAGATATACATTTTTCTTATTTGAGGAAGCTGAAGATTTCTAAATGGACATAATATTATGCTGTAGATCACTCACTTCTTCGTAAGCGGAAAAAGAGAAGGTACAGCTCCAACATCACTCAAGATGTTACTTCAGCAAAAATGTCATGTGAAACCTTTGTCTTTTCTCCGAAACGTACGTTAACGTTATTTTTAGAACGAGATGACTTCGTGAGGGAAACTGCTTCTTGTTTTTACATGGATAGATACAATAACGTTCAAAAATAGCCCATTCTAGACAACATTGTGAGTTATGGATGACATTAGAGCGTCATCAAGCCTTTTTTAATGAAAAGGCCTCCAAGCTAAAATTATTTTTCGTCATCTAGTCAAAAATTTTCTGCTTGGGTTCAACTGAAGTGAACGAAACACCCTCATTAATCATGACCTAGGGACACCAAGATATCAGTCCAGTTATCGAGCTGATTGTGAGACATTTCAGGCTTTGCACTTGAGAATTTTTTGTGACATCGCACGCTTACAGCTAAATTCGCTTAAGCACTTCCCCATTGCTGGTCCTTAGTTTGTGTTCTGTGATTACGGTCTAGTGTCCATTAGTCCTGTCCCATGTCCATGTTTTATGTCCGTCCATGTTCATTTCAGAATCTCGAATACCACCGTCTGTTCGCAGCGCCGTGTCACCGCGTCGATCATATCGGCAGGCGAGACAATGGCCGCCACCGCCTACGACGCCCACACCTCGTTACTGGCAGATCAGTCCTGCTATGCAGTTCCGAAAAAAAGAAGAGCACGAGCCTCTTTCGCTTCACGATCTGATCGAGCTAACCGACAGGGAGGAATTGGAATCACCGAAGCCTGCACGTAGAACCTGGCAAAGGAGAGATCGTCAGCGGGCGGCTACAGCGCCTGTTGGACAGATTGCGCATTCGAAAGTCTTCGAGAAGAATATAACTGGTGACGAAGCGATCAAGCAGGACATAGCACCGCAGAGCAAAGAGGAGGTGTCGGCTCATATATCTTTAGATAAAGCTGAAACAACTACCAGAGTTCAGGGAATTGTCTCATCAAACTTCCCACTGAGCGCAGAGTTCCAAACTCAATGTCCCGCAGAAAAACAGCCATTAACTCATCAAATCCAGGTTTCGACAGATGTTCCTGACATACATTTGTCCGAACCCGAATGGGACACTCATTCGATACAGGCGGATGTGCCACTAGATCAGTTTGAAACCTCTTCGTCGCTGCATGTGCCACAAACCATAGATTCGAGCACCTCACCCATCCCAACAATTGAGTTGCCCAAAAGAAAATTTTTTTCAGACAGTGCTTCTCACGATATAGATTCTGACTTCATTCGCGCTCTCTCTCCATGCCCTTTCAGGGTCCCACAATATAAGGACATAATGCTTGAGACTATCACAGAGGTGTCAACGGAGTCAGCACGCCCGGTTATTCACACTCCGCAACCGTCACAACACCTTTCGCTGCTAGTTGGGATAAATACTACACCCAGACCGTTCGAGAAAATTCACTCGGAGGAAGATGAAGAAGTCAAGTCTGACAAATTTGATGCTCAGGAAAAAGTTGACTCCAAGCCTACAGTAATCCTTAACGCATGGAGGAATGTTCCGGAAGTGGTGGATGAGTCAGATATCGTTACAGATATATTTTCACTCACTAGTCCATTACAATCACCACCTGCAGGTGGAGAAGGTGATGGAGATGTTTCAAATAGTGTTAACGCACAGTATGACGGCGATGTCTCTGATATCTACGACAACAGAAGCGAAAATGGTTCGATTGCAAATTCAGAAAAGGGAAATTTGCATGAGCGGTGGGTTCAGGAAGAGGAAGATTTGACAAGGAAGGAAGAACAGGATGAAGTGATTGGCCCAGAAAAAGTGAAGCTGAAGGAGCCGAAAGAGGAGTGGCGACAGCGTGCGATGTTGCTTCTGAACGACGAAAGTCAGGCGGAACGTGATTATGCTATAGTGGCCGCATTGAATGAACGTCTGCAGGGTTTGAGAGACATGGAAGAAGCGGATAGACAGAAGGCGATTGAATGTATCGAAAGGCATCAGAAAAATCTGGAGGAACAGCAGGACCAGCTTAGTGTGCTACTGGATAGCGCTATAGCGTATTTGAGAAATTTGGATACTGCCAAATCGAGCAAAAAGGCGAGCGAGGTAGAACCTCCCAAAGAAGAGATACTAATCCAGCCAAGTGATGTAAAATCTACGGCAGATGTAAAAGTTGATAGGTAGGCGCTTATTTCATGTTTTATGTGTAAGTTTCATCTCATCGTTAGATCAGACAAGACCGGAAGTTCCGTAGGACATTTTCGTCGTTAAAATTTCTGAAATAGTAAACAAATATTTGTGGAACTGCTGTGAATATTTCTTGTCCGGCGGAAGTTCTGGGTTGTCTGAGTATGTGCTTTGCTTTTTTTTTCTGCATTCTAGCATTCAAAAGTCTGCTGTCTGCTTTTCATGTGCTTTCTTTTCCTTCCAATTTTTTCACCCACCATAAATTCGAGCTACAGCAGTCCTTGAGTGCTAACGCGCACAAATGTTCTTTCGTTGCTTCGTGTTTGTCGCTTGTCCCATTGTGTTACGTGCTGTTCCAGTCTGTCCGAAGTGCTTGAAGAACTAGAAGCAATCCCTGTTCGCTATCGAGGTCCCGGTGATTTCATAGCAGACCAACTCAGCCATATTAAACAAGAAGGTTGCAAATGGCATTTGCGTCAAAATTATCGCAATTTTCCATCTCAAAAAGGCTTAAGAAAAACATTTGTCTTAGGTCAAACGTTCAATCGTTCAACTTTCGAGCAGCATCGTACTGTTACCAGCGGAGGCACCCTTGTCGGAGGACAACAACCAGTTATCAAACAGGTCAACTAGTACTTTTTGTTGCATTCCACAAAGATCCAAAATATTCATACTTTTTAGGCAATGTCGAGCAACACTGGAAGCCGTATTCCTGTCTGCGAAGCCTGCAAGCAGCAAATCAAGTAAGCTTTTGCTATATTAATTACCTAACAATAGGAGGCAAATGTTAGAGCTATGCCTCTCAGTCAGCACTCTAGCTGTCTGCGTATCCTCTGTCCCATTTATCTATCCGAGTGAACATTAGCTTGACGCGCCGCGTTGGCCTGCGCAATCTGTGCATTGCTTGCGTTGTCTTGTCGATGAATTTCGTATAATTTAATGCATCAAAATAACTCGGCGATTCAGCCATTACCTATCCCATTTCAGAGGCGCCTATGTCCTTGCCACCGGACTCGCATGGTGCCCTGATCACTTTGTTTGCGCTTACGAAGGTTGCGGACGTCGTCTACTTGAATGTGGATTCGTTGAGGAAAATGGTATGAAGTACTGCGAAGGATGTTTTGAAGCTCACATCGCTCCTCGCTGTGCTAAATGTCAGAAACCAATCGTCTCGGTGAGTTACACTTTGTAGAGAACTACTTTTTCTTTTCTTGCAGCTGTAATGTGACAAGCTGCAAGTCTAGAAAAGAACTTCTTCATTTCTTTCGATTCAATGAAGTAGCCGCTAGTATTCTTCAACAGTAAGGTGATTTAGACGAAGAGATAGGAATTTGAGCGGCTGCAGCAAAAAGGCTGCGGTTCAGTCTCCAGTTGGAAGAGACCAAACATGGTGACAAATCGTCGACATCTCTATGATATTTTCGCTTGGTCCACTTCAGAAAACATCAAAAGGAACAACCTTTGTAGCGCTTTTTTTATGCATGCTCTAGCTAATTCTCAAATTAATTACGACAAATGTGAAGTAGTTAATGCAGTTTTGGCTGTTCAGATGAGCCATTCGTCTAGCTCATTTCTTCTTTCTATGACCTTGTTATTATCATGAAAATTGTATCGTTGGGGTAGCGCACAAGTGAGGAGGCATACCGCGAAACAATGACTTCAAGAGCTTTATTGAAAATAATGTAGCTTGCGAAAAGTTGGACAAACAGAATAAAAGCTGCGCAATTTACATAGATTTGGATTCTTGGATGCAAATCTGCATATAAAATTTGAAATGCTTGGCCATCATGATTCAATTAAGATATTATCTATTTTTAGGACTGTCTGAACGCTATGCAGAAGAAATGGCATCCAACCTGCTTTGTTTGCGCTCACTGCCACAAGCCTTTCGGAAACACTGCGTTCTACTTGGAAAATGGAATGGCATACTGCGAAATGGGTAAGCCTTTGCTCAAAATTTTCCCAGGCTAGTCATTAACTTGAAAGACAACCATTATAGACTGGAACCAGCTATTTACCACAAAATGCGTAGCGTGTAAGTATCCGATTGAGGCCGGTGATAGGTGGGTGGAAGCGTTGGGTAACGCTTTCCATTCGAACTGCTTCAATTGCACGGTTAGTTCAAACTATTGATTGATCTGAAGGAACAGTTGTACCAAGGTCCACCGTTGATTCTAATTTCAGCGCTGTCATTCGAATTTGGAAGGAGAGAGCTTCTTTGCGAAAAATGGTCAGCCTTACTGCAAGATGCACGCCTAAGGAGATGAAGAAGTCGACGACGTCTTCACAACGTCGTCGCGCCGACAAGGGGACGGGACCTTCTTTTCTATCGCTCATCGTTCGCACCCTCCCAAAAACAGACTCAACGATACACCCCAATCCCGATGTGATTTGTGTGTATGCAAACCCCGCCCCTTGATACTTGAATTCTGCTCATTTTTCTTGCTTTTTTCTCGCAAATTAAGGTCGCAATAAATTTTCGTGTCGCTGAGTGTTTTGTCAATGACAGAGCATCAGTCCTTTTGGCCTTCCCCCTTCTCGCAGTCGATATGATTTCAAAACTTCGAACTCTTTGTGCTCTCAACCAAATGCGTAATGTCTTCCTTCTCCGATAGCATCTACTTTGTGTAATTCGATCACAAATTCTCGCCTACTCTTCTTCATCGCTCAAAAAGAAGAATTTGCTGTGTGAGAGATAATATTTGCATAAATCATTCACAGAAGTTCAATAGATTTATTTACGACCATATTTAAACCAAGTTTAAGTAGTTGAGCGTACGAAATAAGATTCTCAACAGCGAATGGGCCGTATTTTGTCAGCACTTTGATCCGATACCGGGATATGTACAACGAATAGTCCCGAGTCACTCTGTTCGCTACATTTCAACGCATCACGAAATAAAATATCACTGATTATATTCTCATTCAAAGTTAACAAGACTACGTCCTATGGTTCCACGTCCTATAGCATATAAGATAAAGTGAAGTACACATTGAAGGGGAAATTCGAAAACAAAGTCAAAGCACATAATATTACCAGTTCGTTCGTGACGCGTATAGATAAATAATGTTTTCGTTTCAAGGCTACTTAATCTAAATTCTAAGGCCTCTCATGCTAGATTAATTAACATCGGCTCGGTTCAGAACCACACAAAATACGCAAGATTACTGAAATGCATATCATAATAATTGTGCTGTTTAGAGTTGGACGCAGCATATAAAAAAAACGTTCGTAAAGAAATTGCGGCTAAATGCAACTGAAAACGCAGTCACTGCAGAGATCAGACTTCGGCACGATCCGTCAGATGATCGCCCGCCTCTTTCTTTGGGCCCAGTGCTAAGATTCAGGATACCGGCACTGAGGTTCCGTTGCGCATCGTACCGTAGCCGCTCGATGCATCACCGTCTGTCACAAGAGTATCGTGGCCATTTGCGAGAATAGTCACTCCTTCGGGTTGATTTACGTTCACAGAATGACCGTTCTTCTCGATGTGGATAGCCGGTGAACGCATGCTGCAAAGAAGGATTCTTAGGGATATATTTCAAAACTATGATTCAGTAAAAGAAGGATTTATGCCGATGAGCTACATAAAAACCATATTAAATATAGAATTTCATCTCTCTTTTTAGGCCCGTATGCACGTACATCCCCGGGGAGGGGAGGGGATCTGAGAGGGGAAGCGCCATATCTCGCTGCTCTAGATATCCTTCTTCCTTCTTCTCTATCGTGCTTATAAAGGTCTCAACACTTATTCCTGCGCACAATGGATGCCAGGTTACTGCTATACAAGATTAAATATTCATTATTTCTTCCGATCCCCTGGGGATCCCCAGGGGATCATCTCACATTTTCAAAGTCATTTATCTTCCTTAAAAAGCAATGAAAACGCTGCAAAATTGTACTGAAGATACACTACGATACTACTGAGCATGTTTTCAACAGAAGAAATGGAATTCGAAGATTTTGATTTTTTCGATAATCCCTGGCTCGCGAGCAGCGGTTCATCGAAGATTTTGATATTTTGAGATTTCACTCATTTCGACCATAAACATGTTTAGCAGTGCTGGCGGGGATGTACGTGCATACGGGCCTTAGTAATACGCTTATAGAGAAAATATTCTGTGCTAATTATGTAATACAGAATATTCCAAGATATAATGTTGCAGAACTGTTGTGGCAACGCGATTTGCCGGCGCAACGAGAAAGAACTGGACAGTAGACCTTGTGCCGGCTCATAAACAGTATGATGTAGTTGCTGTGCAGTTGCAGAAGCTATTGCTGCATCACGATGTGTCGGCCCAGACAGATGATGTAGTTGCTGTGCAGTTGCAGAAACTATTGCTGCAACACGATGTGCCGGCCCAGACAGAATGATGTAGTTGCTGTGCAGTTGCAGAAACTGTTGCTGCAACACGATGGTCGACGTGATGAGAGAGACGTGGTTGTTGCTACAGTAAACCATGTGCCGGCCCAAACAGAATGATGTAGTTGCTGTGCAGTTGCAGAAACTATTGCTGCAACACGATGTGCCGGCCCAGACAGAATGATGTAGTTGCTGTGCAGTTGCAGAAACTATTGCTGCAACACGATGTGCCGGCACAGACAGAATGATGTAGTTGCTGTGCAGTTGCAGAAACTGTTGCTGCAACACGATGGTCGACGTGATGAGAGAGACGTGGTTGTTGCTACAGTAAACCATGTGCCGGCCCAAACAGAATGATGTAGTTGCTGTGCAGTTGCAGAAACTATTGCTGCAACACGATGTGCCGGCCCAGACAGAATGATGTAGTTGCTGTGCAGTTGCAGAAACTATTGCTGCAACACGATGTGCCGGCCCAAACAGAATGATGTAGTTGCTGTGCAGTTGCAGAAACTGTTGCTGCAACACGATGGTCGACGTGATGAGAGAGACGTGGTTGTTGCTACAGTAAACCATGTGCCGGCCCAAACAGAATGATGTAGTTGTTGTGCAGTTGCAGAAACTATTGCTGCAACACGATGTGCCGGCCCAAACAGAATGATGTAGTTGCTGTGCAGTTGCAGAAACTATTGCTGCAACACGATGTGCCGGCCCAGACAGAATGATGTAGTTGCTGTGCAGTTGCAGAACCTATTGCTGCATCACGATGTGCCGGCCCAGACAGAATGATGTAGTTGCTGTGCAGTTGCAGAAACTATTGCTGCAACACGATGTGCCGGCACAGACAGAATGATGTAGTTGCTGTGCAGTTGCAGAAACTGTTGCTGCAACACGATGGTCGACGTGATGAGAGAGACGTGGTTGTTGCTACAGTAAACCATGTGCCGGCCCAAACAGAATGATGTAGTTGCTGTGCAGTTGCAGAAACTATTGCTGCAACACGATGTGCCGGCCCAGACAGAATGATGTAGTTGCTGTGCAGTTGCAGAACCTATTGCTGCATCACGATGTGCCGGCCCAGACAGAATGATGTAGTTGCTGTGCAGTTGCAGAAACTATTGCTGCAACACGATGTGCCGGCCCAGACAGGATGATGTAGTTGCTGTGCAGTTGCAGAACCTATTGCTGCATCACGATGTGCCGGCCCAGACAGAATGATGTAGTTGCTGTGCAGTTGCAGAAACTATTGCTGCAACACGATGTGCCGGCACAGACAGAATGATGTAGTTGCTGTGCAGTTGCAGAAACTGTTGCTGCAACACGATGGTCGACGTGATGAGAGAGACGTGGTTGTTGCTACAGTAAACCATGTGCCGGCCCAAACAGAATGATGTAGTTGCTGTGCAGTTGCAGAAACTATTGCTGCAACACGATGTGCCGGCACAGACAGAATGATTTAGTCGCTGTGCAGTTGCAGAACCTATTGCTGCATCACGATGTGCCGGCCCAGACAGAATGATGTAGTTGCTGTGCAGTTGCAGAAACTGTTGCTGCAACACGATGTGTCGGCATGATGAGAAGGACGTGGTTGTTGTTACAGCGGACCATCCAGCACATCGATGGAACCATATGACGTTACTATAACAGTTACAAGAACCTGCTACTGCAATTCTGTTGGTGCAACAACAACGATGTAATTGCTGCAGCCGTTGGAGATGTTTGCTGCACGATGTACCTACATAGGGAGAAACGATGTAGCACACCCGAGCTTGACTAAGCCCTCTTCAGTCGGAGAGTTGAACTGATATCAATCTGGGAGGATTGCAGCACTGACCTGGTGACTGAGGCTGACCCCCGAAAGTATTGTAAGTGGCATGCATCTAGATGCTTCCATGGAAAAGAATGCGCTTTATCAAAACTTTGTAGGGATGAAAACTGTAAATGATTCTACACTAACTTTTTCATTCTTCTACGTCAATGGAAAACCTATTATGTCTATTGTATTCATTATCAAGTAGAAACCACTTTGAGGGGTGACACACCAGCGATTGTCTTGCCTTCAAGCACAGCAGGTAATGCATGAAAAATAACCCAAAAACGCAAACCACAATTACTGAACAAAGCGCGGCTGTCTCCTCGAATTGACACTCCATTTCCTCTTGAGAGACAGGCAGTTAGTGTTTCCCCTTTGTTCACTGCTCTCCTGACTATGAATCCAAAAAATTGCGCCAATAAGTTTTTTGTACAAGATTTCTTAGTACAGCTCATACTGTTGCAAATCAAATTCTCTCGGCATTTCATCTAATGCATCATGTTTTTTTTATTACTCACCTTCTAGGAGTTGGAGTTTTTCGGACTGCTCGTTCATCAACATAGTGCAGATACTTGTGTGCTCTCGACAGTAAGTACATACTCAAGGCTGATCCTACTAAACATCGCGCCCACGATGGTGTTCTGAAACAATTTTGATGACCACAATTGACATTGCAAATATATGCTACAACGTGAGCAACCTACTTATTAGGTATTAATGCCTTGATAAGTACTGCAGCTAGAAGGCTTCCAAAATTGAACAAAGTCGTCGAGAATACACTGAAAAAGGCTGTATAACTCAATTCGATTGTTCAGGCATGATGTCTTCGAATGGAACCTAAACGTGAATTTCTACCCGATCAACGACTTTCAAGATAGTTTTGTTGCTTTGCTACAGTGTACCGTAAGCGCATATAGCGCTTGAAACCAAAAAAGTGCTTTGAATTTGTTTTTGACCAAGTACGCTTTCCCGTGAAATTCTATTCTTATTCCGACGACTAAAAAAGATTTTTTCAAAGAGCGAACTTAATGTTTTATTGTGATGGTAGTGATCGTGATATTCTTGATGATAATGAGCAAGAGTTGTAACAAAGTAAATCAAGTTGTACTGGAACGAGAACGTTTTTAGTGTGTAATCTAAACTATAAGAAAATTCTCAAAAACTTTTGTGAGAACACTAAACATCTTACTCCGTCTCGTTGCTTACCCTAAACGGAGTTTAAAGTGAGTTCTAGGTCTTAACTGTAAGGGTCTCGGCTGTATCCACCTTGCAGGGTCGGGGGTAAGTAAGCTTGGTCGTAAGTTGATCCTAGCTTGTATCTGTTACACAACTTAAATCGTATTCCTGTATTTTTTTGATGCAATAAAACAGGAGCACAGTTCTTCAAAATAACAAACTCTGTGCCTTTTTCACTCTTCTCCGCCATCCCTTCTAGCAAACGTCAGCAATTTACTACCAAGCTTGTCCTAACCCTGCATGGTGGGTAAAGCCGAGACCCTTTTCACCAGGAAAGGCTCGATCCTCTATCGCACCTATGGTACCGAGCCTATGAGTTAAAACCCGTAACTATGAGACGTTCCTAACACCCAATGATAACGTCGAAGGTTGGCGCCACAAACATATCTTTGGGTAACAATGCTGCGAACAAATGAACTTACCACACTTCAAATTAGTGGTATCTATGAACCATGGAATTATTTGCAACATACCTGAATTCCACTCGATCCCATGGATTGAGTCGATGGAGGTGGTGGCGAAAATATACGTAGAAGCCTAAGCCAATGTTTGCTGTGAAGAGAATCGTATTACTGGCAGCGAGGTCCCCAACGGTGAACACTCTGCAAAAAGGTCAAGTTGACATTTTCATGCCTGAAAAACAGAAATTTTAGGGCCTTTAGTCTTCGAAAACTTGTAAATACCCATAAATCCTTGTTTGCACAGCTTTTTTGAAAAACATGTAATGTCAAACAGGCATTCGCACATAAACATTGAAGAAAGCTCGAACAATGACATTATATTTCCAAGGAAGAGGAACCTGTTATGTATGAGAAAAGTCAACACACCGTAAATGGAGCGCATCAAATTGCAAGCTTTTTGAGGAAATGGTTTTCCAATTCATGAGAAGTTCGAAAAAAAAACGAGCATCCAAATCATACTGCCCTGCCATTCGACGCGCAGCTCTTCCTCATCAAATTTCTTTATAGTCCCATGAAACTCTCTCAGCAGAAGTCTAGGAGAACTAGCTTCATTGCATCTCATAATCACGGTAATAAAGGTGAATGCTTCAACCGAAACAAGTTTTGCCCCATGGCTCTAAGTAATGAGCGATCAGGAAGTAGTAAATCATTTCATATTATACCGCAGTTTCTCTGCGCATTACGCATGCGAAAGAGAAAAAAAGCGTCATGCATTGCAGTCACCTATTTTTAGCTGAAGTTAAGTCTAATGCATAGAATGCCGAGCGTGAGACCTTTGCTTTTTTCCCTTCTCTGTAATAATTTTGATGGATGTAGAACCTTGCAAAGAATTAGAGCGCAAACTGACGCAATGCAGACCTAGATTCACCAAATAATTACTGAGGTAAAAATTAGCTTAAGTTTACTCGGTGAGAGCGCGCCTCACTCGATATTTTCGTAAAAATGCTTCTGTATTTCTTCGTAGAGTGGAAGTGTTTGGAAGCAGTGTCTCGTCAATTTCATTTTACAGTTTTCCACCTTTTCGGAGCCTTCTCGCCATGATCCAAATCCTCATCTGGGCTTTTCAACACATGAGCGAAAACGAGCTTTTTCCAAAGCTTTCCAGGTCCGCAATTGGCGATATGCGCCAGAAGTCTTTCGCGTCCCGCCTCCCTCATCTGAGCCCTGCCCACTTGCACCTATTCTCCACTGATTGCAGACTGGAAAGCTTCGGACAAAGCTCATTTTCGCCATTTTCATGCGCTGAAAAGCCCAGATATGGACCACATGGCGAAAAGGCTACGAAACGGTAAAAAAATTGGAGGACGAAAATCGGACGAGACACCGCTTTAAGATTACCTAAATAATAAATGGCTCTCGAGTATGAAATTGGCTCACAGATATTTATGCAGTTCACATATGGTTAGATGCAATCATACGCCACAATATTCTATGAGCAATATTTTCTGATCTTTGTTATGCTATCAATTAGTAGAAAAATGTGTAATGGACCACAGTTTAATTTTTATTCTCCGTTCAAATTTGCCATAGATGATGTGATCCCATAAATTTGCATCTAAAGGTCCATCATAATTTGTAATTTGTCAGCATTTAACACAAGCTCAGATATCGCATCAAACATTTGTCTGGCAAAAAACCGAGATCCTTTCAAAATGCAAGCGTTTGGTGAGTACGAAATTCGACACAAATATGTAGTATAACATCACGTGATTCAGCCGCATCAAACGCTGTCAATCTATATAAATCATCATTTTACTTTGATGGATGTTAGTCTTCCATCAAACCGCAAAATATCTTGAAGAAGCGTAAAGAACAAATTACTGTCTAATAATTTGTAAATTCTCGTCCATGCATTTCGGTCACAAGATGAAAGAACGAAGGTGAAAAACAACTCGGTGAGTGGGCAATGAATTTTGTTCACTCTGACTCAAAATAGAAGGAAGTCAAAAGGTTCGGTATATTAGGCGATGAGTAAACTGAACGAATATTTAGTAGAAACGCTCCAGTGCTATAGGTAGAACCTTAGCGAGACAAAAAAAACTTTTCTATCTAAACTACTCCTTCCCATGCAGCATTTTTGAAAATTAACAAGCACAATCAAGAAATGGGAATGATATGCAAGGCTCGAAAAGCTTTGCCTAGCTCTTATACATTTTGATGACCATTGACAACTTGACCACAATGGGTGAAAACTTGGGCTTTTTAGTGGTGTTGAACGACGATTTCTCGCTTCACCTACAGACAACACTTGAAGAGCGCAACAAATTGTCGACCGTCTGATGGAACTATGTACACAAACACCTCAGAAGCTATCGGCTCTAGCAGCTATCTCTTCGAGAATTTGAACAGCGAATTTGCTGGTTGATAGAGTTGCAGCTGACCGTCTTCCCAAAATACACAGATGCGAATACAACTGACAGATGGTACAATTGCTTCCCAATCAAAAGCCCCATGCAGCGAATGAGAACGGATTGTATCATGTGGGCAGGGTTTAAACTGACAGATTTCATCTAGCATGTGTCAGTGTTTTAGTTCAAGAAGTCAACCATTAATCTCACCTCACCTGCTTCATAAATTAATGAGTACCAATTCAGCCGCTGTTAGAGAAAAAAGCTTTTAGATTGGCTGAAAGATAAGATCTCTATACTTTTAACCTGAATCATCCACTAAGTCAAATCTTCAAGACCTTTTCTCAGTGATATTGCTCAAGAATGCTTGGCGAAAACTTTCTATTTTCAACAATAAGTACGATTTCAAGGTTGAAAAACTAAAATGACCTTTAAGTGCTTCTTAATATCTTTAGATGGAGCAGAGCAATAGTAATGCATTTTTCTTTTTATGAAATCTTTTCCTTGCACACACTTTCAACGAATTATCATACACATGACTAACGATATACGATTATGACATAGATTCCCACCAAGCAAACATTTTTTGCATGATAAAGAAATCGGGGTGACTAAGAGTTGTAGCGCCGACGCATGTGTACAGATGAATCAAAAGTAATCAGATATTGCAACGTTTGTTTTTATAGAATTAGACACTACGGAATTCTTTTCACTTCCAGTACAGATAAAATAGCTCATTTGCACACAAGGAACAATTGAATTCCAAAGCTTCTTAGTAACTGATGAATTCTGTTTAAAATTGCTGTAAAGAAAAGTCATTTGTACTTCCTCGGTTTCAGCTAGATGACCTGCCTCAATAGTGCTAGGAACGTAGAAAAATGGATTTTGACAAAGGCATGATTAAGGTGTGTAGGACGCTCAATCAAACCCTGCAAAACTTCTGCGTAAACTATTCTTTTTTTAATTGAAACGATTACCCTCCAAAGACTTCATAGCGGAACCGAAATGAATACAACCTTTAAATTGTTCAAAAATTTTTAAGACTATTCTGACAGCAAAAAAGGAAGTTTTTGACAAATGAAAAAGCGCTTATGCCAGTGCTTTGCTGGTCTTGTTTGATACATTTTTTGACAACAAGTGCATTAAGTTGACAGCAGTAATCTCTAAAAGTCAAAACTATAAAGAGAGCGATTCACTATCATTTTTATACTCTCGTGCGTATGAAATTTTACGTCTATTAGCATCTTCATTTCAATGAAAATCAAAAAGTGCACCGCAAGGGCTCACTAATCTTCCGATGAGGTTTCGCCTATACGATGATATCTCCGCGAATTTTTTTTTACGGAAGTCTAAAATGACGGAAAAAAAGTTTAGTGTGAATTACAAACAGCTGTATATACCAGCTATCCGATTTCCAGGGATCCTCTCAACTGCCGCAAACACCCTTTTCGTTCCGATTACTATATTTACACAGACTACTCAGGCGATGGGACACTGCTACTGCAGTTATTTGCACTAGACAAATGGTATTTGCATAGACCTGTAATTCGAGAAGAGTATGAGACATTAAGTAAAGTTCTAATAATAGTTCAAAAAAAACTTCATTTTGGATAATGGAACTCTTTCGCGTTTTTGAGTAACTAAAGCCGAATAAGTGCAATAAATTTATGTTATGCAGTCGCCAGGCGCATCACGCTTTGGCTTTCACTGTAATTTCTATAGGGCTTTTGTGACTATCTTCTTTCCGGCAGAAGCGTTAATTCTAAACATTAACGATGATTCAGTTTGATTGATAAAGTGTGATTTGCACATGCAGTCATGCAATCTACGACAGCAGTTGACTGTGATGATAATCGGATTATGGAGAGCATAAAAACCTTCGTATAATAGTTTCTGCAACCGCAGATAAGCGTTTTGAGTGCAGATAAGCGCAGACACTGCCAAAATTGCGGGCGTTGCGGCAACGTCCTGCGTCTCTTTGCTTCACGTTCTCTCTCAGCGACTGATAGGCGTCAAGCGCACCGCTGCGTCTGCAACTTGCATGTCGCTTTGAGCAGCAAATTAATGCCTCAAAAAATTTATCGACTCTTATTATAACAAAAAGTATCATGAGCTAGTTGCCTGATTCAGGATAGAAAATATTTTTACAGCAGCCCTACTGAGTCGCCATCCACACCTACATTTATAGCTATTTTTTGAAAGAATAAAGCTAAGCAAAAAAGCAGGATACCCTTCAAACAAATTACCTGCACGTCACAGACTATACGAATCGAAAGTCTGCTTAAGTTTACAAAAAAAATGGTAAGATTGATCGTTGTGACACCAAGATTGATTATCGTGACTATGGTCCCGGTGGTGCCAGTATTTTTATGATGTATCGAATCGAATCAGATCAGATATCTGGGGCATCAAAAGAGAAAGGAACACTTCTTCAATGCAGATGTAACAAAACCTGTCGATTTTAGTCCATTTTCTGTACCTTCTCCTCGGAGAACAATCAGAGATAATAATTCTTACAACAAGTCACATGTCACGGATTTCTCAAATTTCAGTCATATCACATAAATCTTACAAAGTAGAGTGCAACAACTGCAAAATAGTAGATCGTTACATCAAATTTTACTTTCTTCGTCTTCTTCTAAAAAATCCTAAAACTTCGGCGAATTCTCTATTTGGCATGTATGAGGAAGGAGCTAAGAGTTATTTCATTGGCACCATTCTCACTTTCAAAACATGAGTTACACCATATATAAAGCTGGTTCTGTTTCATTTTAACTCCTACTTTTTTCATAATTTTTAAGAATTTTCAGTCTTCATTTATGCTATTTTTACCGACTCTTGAGGCATCACTACTACAGGCGATCGGAAGGTTGGGCTAATCAATAACGCAAATTGGAACTTCGCCAAAAATAATCACAAAAAATCAAAATTTCGAAAATAATTTTTTACGTGTGACATGTACATATCAAGCTCTTTCGGATGATTCAAAAAGAGAAAACTTTCAATCTAAAATTTTTTCCAGGTGTAACAAAACTTTTTAACGACTGATTCGTAGCTTTCATTTAGCGCATTCAACGGAAAAAGAAAATACGAGGTGTCTAGACCGAACAACCTTACAAATTTTCAATTCGAGACTTTGAAAAAATTTGAAAATATTGGTGTCAAAATAAACCTTACCTGGAAACGAATGTTGGATTGAAAATATGCACGGCAAATAACGTGTGAGAAATAGCTCCAGATGCAGGCAAATAATGTCTCATAAAAGAGCGGTATGAAAGTGGAGGAAAATAAGACCTCAGATTCATACGGCTAAGCGCACCCATCTTGTGTTGTCGCAATGGCAGCAGCTGAGTGCGTCAAGCACCTCGCGGTCGTTCGCTTCTGGAAAAGAAACAATGCATGTGGCGACACAAGTACAGCAGACGATACGCGACGGGCTCGGATCCGTCAGAAGAAATTCTAGAAACAAAAGACGACGAGCCGTGTCACGAGAGTGAATGCTCTCTCGGACGCAACAATGCGCGCCCCCTCAAAAGAAATAATCGACGACGATAGCGGCGGCGGCGAGCGAAGGCAAATGCGATGATTAAGTGGAAACATAGAACAAGGAAGCGCTTCACTATATACATAAAAGCATATGGAAGATGTGACTCATTCTAAATGATTTCAACGAACGCATTAACAGAACAAAGTGTTTCACGGATAATACGATAGAAATAAGAGCTTGTACAAAAGAAAGACCTTGACTATTCTTGGTAACAACGTTCAAAGGCATTGTTTGAGAACACCTCGATGTGTATTTTGTTTGTTCCAGGAGGTGGTAGGTTAGCAGCAGTTCATATGTCATTTTGGCCAAAAAATTTGACACTCTCGCCCACTACCGTACTCCTTCGCGCGCGCACCAATCAGCGACGTTGAATACGATAATGGGCGAAAATTTGAAGTTAGATTATAGAATAAACCACAGAGCTTCTGCTTTGTTAACGGCTTGGCTAAATTCTCCTCCACAGTATACATACAGTCAAGTAGATTTTTCGCTTAATATAATGTATGCATCGCAGGTGAAATGCGGTAAAAGCGCGCAACAATTCACGCCTGGGATGCCGGTCAGTTGCGCGCGCAAAATGCCGGCATTACTGGCGTGGTTAATTGTTTGCTAATCGCGCAAATTTTACCGCAATTTACCTGCAAAGCGAGCATACTGTATTAAGCGGAAAATCTACTCTATTGTATTTATAAGAGATCTAAGTGCCCGGACTTCCCTGAACATTGCCTTCAATATGAAGACAACAAGCGCAGTAAAAAGTTGCTTGGCTCCAGAACGGTGCGAACATTGAATCAAAAAAAAAAAATAGAAACAATGACCATATTCACGATCAGTAGAAATTAAGAAGATGGGAAGCCGTTTGACGCAAATTCACCATCTGTTTCTATATTCATATGAATGCAGCAGATACCGCACGAAAGAGTTTTTGTGAAGATAGTCGAAAGCAGAAGAAGCACATGAGGTTCTAGCATCTTGACTAGTCAACAGAAATCAGATGTGAAATGCTTGGATCGCAATGCAGACGCATATTTTTCTGCACTCAAGAGGATGTTGATAGAGGATAAGAGCTAAGGCATGCTTAAAATGTCGAAAAAGCGCAATCTCACTCATTACCCGTGAGCTACCGTAACTCACGCAGTGCCTGTCGTGATTCGTTTATATATGGATTTAGTTTGGATGAGTATGGTAAAAGTGCTCATCCCCTGCTTCCCACCACGGCAAACACGGACACATCCCTTATCTGCTACCTAGATTACGATAGACGGCAGGGTCGCCTTCCGAGGGTAGGGGAACAAACTACGCCAGTTTGAGCCGCCTTCGCTGGCAACTGGTCCTTTTGCTATCATGTTGCATGTCGTTGCAGGACCAGTGGTCCGCGGAGGCGGTTCAAACTGGCGGAGTTCGTTCCTCTACCCGCCTTCCGACAATGATTATGCTGTACCTCACCGTTGAGCTTTCTAATCATTATCTTTTCTCATTGGGGTGTCCGGATAAAATAGGAGTAAGGAGTTCTGCCTATAATTCAAGGCAGACCCCCCATAAGTCAGTACAAGGGAACGAAATGGCAGATCATGAGCCGTAAGGACAAAATTGCTGTGAGAGTTGAACGGCCAAGTCTCACCATCTATAACCTTCTTCAGGTGCCAAAACATAACACTTTACAAGACACTTCCCACTTCGCGGATCTCGTGCAAAAGACAATCCCGATTTGGTCTATGATATAGTGCATTATACACTGTCATAACTTTCATAGCAATTCTGTCGCTTCCAGCATCACGAATGGGTTTCACTTTCAGGCAATAGCTCATTTAGGAGATCTGCTTGGAGCTTACAATAAGACCAAACCACAGCTCCCATCTTGTACGGGCAACCCTCCCCCTCCCCAGTAGTAGTCTAAAGCTACAATCCCAAGAGCGGACTCTTTGAAAGCAATACAATGCTGCCATAACTATCGTCGGGTCATTCGTAACTCAATGTGTGAGCCTGCACATTAGAAACGGCAACTAACGACACCCCCTTCTGTAGCTTCTGTGACCAACTGTAGAAATGGGTAACACTAACTAGCACTTATCCGATAAAACAAAAGAGATAACAAAACAAGGAGACCAATTAGAGTGAGCGGGTTCTATATGATACTTCAAGCACGGCGCGTGGGGTGCATAAGCAATAACTTACAAATGACTTACCTTTTAAGAAATAGCGAAAAGCCCATGCTCGACAGCGTGCGATGCGACATTTGGGATTCTTGCAGTAGGAATCAGTCAAAAGACACATTTGCTTAGAGTTTAGAGCTTTGAAAGCAGGTAATTCGAATGAGCTCATGAGAAGCGATAAGACGATAAGCGAAACATTGCTTTGTGGACTGCCGACTGCTAAGCTAGGTTGAGGAAAGAGGTATCATCTCATGCCTATCATGTTTGAGGGAATTATGCCAGTAAAGAAATTCGAGGTGCTAGCCAAACAAAAGATAGATAGGATGGTGGCATTCTTAAACAAACAGTGGTTAAAGTCGCATCGTCGACACAGATGATTACCATTCGTTCACGCTTTTCCGATGAGCGTCACACATTAGGAAAAGACTTCGGAAAAAATAGTGCTCATGCCTCATCAACTACTTATGCTCGCTTTCCCAATGACTGCTTAGAAACACTAGTTTTGCACGTTTCTAAAGTACATGCTATGACAAAGTCACGTTACCAAGTATAAAAAAGTACTGGAACGCAAGAAATCGGCATAAGCAGTTTCAGCTGTTGCCGTGGAAATCGTCGTAACGATAACACTTTTAATGCAAATTGAAGGGGAGAAAGAATGGATGTAGAAGATAAGCCATGACGATATCATACAAACTAAAAAATTACGAAAGCGCTCCGCTCAAAGATTTAAGACAGAGCACCGAAAACTCCAGAAAGGGACCTGCTTGAGATGAAAGGCTTCCGAAACTCTTTTGCATGCCCAAAAAGATGTAATCTCTAAAAATAAATTTATGATGTCTTATAAGCAATAAATTCTGCTATTTTTAGATTCAGAGGCGGCATCTAAACGATCTACAGCGTTCGGTTCATTGAAGAGTGTGAACGCCAAATTCGACAATGTTTCATCGTCACAGCTAGTACGCCCGCGCACGCTTCGCTCACACGGGTAGCCGCCTTCATATGTGACTAACCTATAGGACTATTTCTGCGTTTGAAAACTCTTGTTTTGCGGCTTTCCTGCTATAAAAGTCTCACGGAAACTGAAGAGCACGAAGAAGAATAACCTGCAAAAATAGCAACAGTAGTAAGAGGGCTCTAAATCAACAGAAAAAAAATTCATGAATGGTGAGTATTTAAGGCAGCTACCGATAGACAAGCGGGTCATTTGTGTACAGTTTTCTTGCAAGTGCCCTATTGAAAAGGTCTTCGTCACTTGAATAGAGTAAACATTCGCAATTGTAGAATGTAAAAGAACTGAAAATTGGTTGCCAGGAGCTACAAATTCACGTATTTCATGCAGAAAATTTTGTAGTTGAAACGATGGAAACGGCTGAAGAGGGAACCAAGGCGCTATTGCATAGAGCTTGCACTAGCAGAGAAATTGTCAAGGATAGGTGTGCCCAACTTATGTGGAACAGTGGACTCGACGTGAGCTAGGGACCATTCTCAGAGGCAGTATCCAGGCTAAATCTAACCCCGTCGGATTAGTGCCGATCCTAAACGTAGGCCCAGGAGAGGGGCATCCGCGTTGGCCCGGCCCTCTAATATTGTCTCTGAATGGAGATAATGAATCTGGGAAAGCGAAAGTGCTACCAAGCCACGCCCAGATCCTGTCAAGCTCCGCCCACACAGGTATTGAGTGGTGCCTGTGTATTCAGGATAGGCTTCCCAGTAATTGGGTTTTTGGGAGGTTTTGGGACATTTTGAACTTCATAATTGTAATTAGGGCCACGGAAAGACCCCAAAATGACATAAACACGAAAGAAAGAAAAGAAAGATTTCGAGTGGACGCTGCCTTAGAGGGCATTCACTTCCTCATCGAAGGGAACCTGTCTTGCTTGACAGACAATTAATGAGGAAATTAGGAAACTTTCACTTTTTCCAGGAAAATCTCTAACAAGTCAACATTGGTTCTCTAATCTGTCAGTCAAATTGAGTCAACCAAATCTTTCTGTATCAGAGCTATGCGCCAAAATTTTGAGAGCTTTCACCGCTTCAACTAAGCCGCTTGCAAAAGAGATGTTTGTCCACCTTTTTTGAAAGTCATTCCCTATGTGCTAGTATAGGTATTGTACTGTATACTATACTGTCGAGCAATTTCTAAGTTGATATCTGTATAGCACACCATGCGCACTCTCGACGCTTGTAAGACCAAAATTTGCTCATTTCCAGTGTCCTTATTTCCTTGTCTCTTTTATTTCGACTGGTATGATTTGTAGTTTATTACGCTAGAGGTTTTACTACGAACTTACTAGTAAGGCAGTCGTCTTGCCGCGCATAACGTACGGACATACAATTGAGCTACAAACGACTCGAGGACGATTCCGCTACTGCAGAGGGAAGACTAATGTTATCCAGCTTTAACGCGTGGGATTACGGTGGGATACTGTAGCAGTGCAAAAATAATGCCTCTGAGACTACTGAACTCGATAATAGTTAACGACATAGAGATGCTCGTTTTACCACGCCTGAGCCAGCCCCGCCCGCTGCAATTCCTCAGACCGCAATTTTTCGTCCACTATATAAAATAGCGTCTCCGACCTCGAATAGAAGAAAAAAGCTGGATCAGTCATACGCATGGCTTCTAGAAGACCTTTCCAGACCTAATTTAAACGCACACTTTGAATTAACCTATGTTCAAAAATAATAAATTGAAAGACCAACATCGACGGCCGGCGTGAGCGCGAAAACAGTGATAAGGAAATGCAAACGAAATTTAATTTAAAGAACAAAATAGAAGGGGAATATGACGAGTAGAAAATGGAACAGGTGCATCGGATTTATAGTTTACTGAGTTACTATTCAACCTCAATTTGTCACTTATCTTGGCGTTACCCTAGTGATAAGGCTCAGTCTGTTTCAATGAACAGAAATAATTAGATTAAAAAACCTCTTGTTACCACAAAGATGCTTTCAAAAAAAGAAAAGGCCAGAGAAATTGCATGATTGAACGATAAAGGTCTTCCAAACAATCCAGTAAAACTGCTAGCAAAGTGCACGCAAGACACAGCGTCTTACGATAAAAGCGATTTCAAGTGCCTCATTTATTTGGTGCAAACTTCCAAGAATAGTGCTCGACAGTGTAGAGAACTAGCCTGTCATTGCAGTAAGAAGAGTCGAAGAAATTTTGCAGACGGAGCCAGTTGTTTGCTCTTTTCAATTTCGAGAGCAATTGCAAGAAAGGGCAAAGAACGACTTTTGCAGCCGAGAAGAAAAAAAAACTGGCTTCGAGTGGCTCTCGAAATTGTGACGGACACAGGGGTCATTTCGATCTATTTGAAATCGTTCCGTAAATGAAAGACTCCCATTGAAATAAAGAGACCATGACGAAAAATATAAACAAGAGAGTGGACAGCATCGTATTTTGTGAGTCTGCTTTCAACAAAGCAGAACTCTTGAAACATTCGATGGATGGTTATTTGAATTATTGACGTTCCGTCAACATGTGAATGCTGACTGCATTTTCCACACAGCTTAAGAAAAAAAGATGGAGCATTAACGTCATGATTTCCCTGACAGCTGTGACGTGAGCTTATGCTTCAAAGCCATTATATTATCGCTTAACTGATTGACGATAGCAGAGGAGCAGTTTTGCGCAGAAAAAGCCTTGAGGCTTTGAAATTTTCAGTGGTAGCTTTTTACAACAGCAAAATTTTTGTTAATTTTAAATTGCTGAGATAAGTAAGTTTCCAGTGGATGCTCAATGGTGTTGCAAGATCTTGAAAAACATTTTGAACATGACCAAATGTAGACTATGCATATTCTTAGTTGATCATAGCGTCTCAATTAATTGCAGCGATCAAAAAAACTTATGCTTGAATTATTCGATTTTCTCTCACTACAGAGCTTACGATTATTATAACAAAACTTTCAAGGGACCAGTAGATTAAATTACTCAAATAACAGTAGATACAATGACTTCCTTATGCCGCACAGTTTTTTTATAATGACACATTTCTTGCTCTACGTTTCGGCAACATACTATACTACAACATACGGACTCAAAGAGCTTTCTTCGAAAGTTAAACGCAGTATCCAAGCAAATCTGAGCGCATGGGTTTTGCCTGGAAATTGATGAGGGAGTCCTAACTAAGGCACTGCCCAAGGGGCAGCGCAAATTGTTCATTCACGGCTGAGAAATCCGTCCCCGAAAATCCCGCGCCTGCTCCATGACCGTAATCTGAAAACGATTTCGCTTGCTTTAACACTACGTTCGCGCTATTCTAAGTACGGTCATGGCGCAGCCGCGGAGTGTTTGGGGGTGGAATTCTCAGCCGTGAATGAATTATTTGCGCCACCATTTGGGCAATGACTTAGCTAGAACCTCCTCATCAGTTTCCAGACAGAAAACCCGTATGCCCAGAGCCTGGACACTGCCTTTAATCGCTTTCTACAAGTTAAACATTATCCAGAGTTTTTAGAAGTTACGTGTTCTCCACAAGTTAGACATTCTTCAGAATTTCTAGAACTCCGATAATTACTACATATCAAAAACTAAGCTTGAAATTCAATATTACTGCATTTACAGCTCACGAACATTATCAAGTCCAAGATAAACGGCAATAGATTACGAATTACTCAATGAACTTGCCTCCAAGAATCAAGCTTAAACATTCTCCAAAACTTCAATAACTCCGATGATTATTGCGTAATAACCAACACATCCCACTTTATATTCCTAGTGCAACAGAAAATCTTGGTCATCGCTCTTTTATAGAACACTTCTCGACCTCTTTATCGTTCGGAGCATCATTTTGAGTACTTAGTGGCATTACTGCAAATTTGCTGAGTCATTGAACTCGATGGCCACCATTACAGCCAATGACCTCAAAAATTTCTTGCACGTCCTTTGGGATTTCAGCTGAGTTCAGCCTTCCAGACGGTTTTCTCAAGATGGAACAGTATCTCCACATTGGATGAAAATTCAAAAAAGGGCATGATATCAAAAAGCATGTTTTTTATCAAGTGTTATATTAGACATGCATGTTAATCTACCCCTACGATCTAGAACGTATTAGAATGGGTAAATGTAATCTATATAACTGGAAAAGGCAAATAAACCGGGAAAAGAAGTAGAAAAAGGAAAAATTCTTCTGTCAAAACTGAGAAACTTCTAACCGCCGCGCAAAAAGACTTGGCGAATGTTCCATGTGCACATAATTTCAGAAGAAAAGTAAAGATGTCGGAAGTTATTAACGTTTTAACTCAAGGAATGTTGAAATCAACTGCTACCCTTTTGAGCTGTCACATTGTATTTCTTCATCTGTTCATGATGGGCCCATTAAGTGTACAGATTTCACTAATGATTGCAGAAAAACCGTAGAGGAAACGTCAAATGCTCTAGAAAATATTAGATCGATCAAGTACTGTCGTTTCATTTTCAAAAAATCGTAACTTCTCATACTCTAGACAAATTTACTTTGCCTTAATTTCATTAGAAAGGAGAGACCTTCTACTTTGTAATAATGTCTTAGCGAGTTTCTCACGAACACTGATTGCAGAGATTGCAAGAAAGAGATGATTTAATTATCTTGAGAGGCAGCCAAAAATCTGAAACGTAGAAAAATCCGAAATTGTCAATAGATAGATTTAAAGCCTGCCCTTTGCTTCAAAGGGATTGACGGCTGGAAGGCGGGCTTTCGAGGCCTGACCAAAGTTAGAAAATGATCAGAGAGCACTTTCGTGAGAGGAGCAGACTGCGTTGCGGTCGCGAGCTGTCGCCTTGCCGCCAATCCTGTTGAACGAAAGGATACTCTTTTCAAGTGAGGAAAGCTTGTGCTGATCGGACGTCTCTATGAAAGGTTAGGTTTTTGGAAAAAAAACTGACAAAATAATTAGTTCCGTCATTTTTACATCAAATTCAAAAATCATGACTTTTCAT
The DNA here is from genome assembly GCA_958299035.1 of Cylicocyclus nassatus. Classification (NCBI taxonomy): domain Eukaryota; kingdom Metazoa; phylum Nematoda; class Chromadorea; order Rhabditida; family Strongylidae; genus Cylicocyclus; species Cylicocyclus nassatus. The sequence goes on from CATQJL010000305.1 coordinate 60,310,039, forward strand.
AGAGATCAGCACAAACTTTTCACATAGAGCAGGTCTTAAAACTTATGCACTGGTGATTCCAGATTGTCATGCAGCGCTTCAGATATTTGACGCAAATTCAAATGAGATGCTTGAGCGATTTTCTTCAACCAATTCTATCTCTGCAACCATTGTTCGGGAGAAATTCGCTAAAAAGTATTTGAGTAAAGGGCCTTATCATTTTAATAAGATCAAAGCAAAGTAAATTCGTACAGGTAGTGAGAAGTCACGATTTTTGAAAATGAAACAGCCTCCGGACCAACCTAATACTTCGATTTTCATAATGAGATCAAATTTTCGAAACAAGGAGTCATGAACAAGAACTTCAAATGTACGTACTTTGGATTCAAATGATTCGAGAACTTGCAAGATTGGAAAAAAAGTGTTGATAAGATCTAGATGAGAAACTAAATTCATTTTCTTACACTATGACGTTTTCATGTAAAAGTAAGCATAACTACTCAGATCACAACATATTACTCGAAAAATGGAAGAAAAGAAAGAACGGGGAAACGTGTTCAAAACAAACTAGCAGCTTTATTGCACTCGAAAATCGGGAAAAATCCTCATAGACGACTATACTACCATAAGAAAACTTTTTCAATTGCGAGATGGAGATAAAAGGCTACCAGTCTGCTCTTTACGATCTGGTAGTAGAGATTACGTTGCCCGAAAATTGCCCCCAATAAAGCGGCGATCTTTCCTCTTTGGAACACCTACCTACGTGCACTCTTCTGATTCGCTTCCAAAAGCAATAATTCACAAATAAACGCCTACGATAGGAAATTGCGAATCCCATAAAACGTAGAATTTATTTGCGCCATAACATTTCCACCTTGGCGCTGGCAAACGGCCCTTGCGAAGTGCTATCGCGTGCAAAATCGAAGAATATGAATCACTGACGTTAGGTGAAAGGCCTTGACTGGCCTTGGCTAAGCGAAAACAAGGCTAAAAACACGTCTTGCTGGCCTCTTACAGCTTCTGACAGTTATGGTGGATGATGAAGGGCAGGAAATGTGGCAAGTGTAGCTGGAAAGACACAACAAATGGAATGACAAATGACAAATGACAGAGACGTAAGTAATAAAGCGAAGAAATGACAGGTGCCGTCGTAGTTAGCGCAATTGGTGCAAGGTGAAAAACACAATTTGCAAAGCAATAAAAGTGCAAATTTTGCAGAACGACTTCTGCGAACTGTTTAAAATGTCTCATAAATATTCATCACACCAAATGGAAGATGTGAGAAAATAAAAAGCGGCCGAAATCAATTTCCCAGCGCCATGGATGAAAGACTATTTAGGCCAAGAACGCGGCGCGAATTGACTGAACTCATAATGAAATTATTTGCAAACGCAAGCAACACAAATAGTAGCGCAAGGTGCATACACAAGTTGAACAAAGTGTAAACAGTTAATCTCATGCTCACTGTGATTGTTGAGTGCGGCTAAACTCACATGGAACAAAGATCGGTTGACTAGTTTGATGTCATCACAAATAGAAAAACCATCGTCATTACTATTTGAGTTTTGTAGTTTTTACCATTGCCGACGTCTGGCTTCCTGCCAAATTTAGTCGAAAGTACTCCTGCAAAGTTTGCCCCTTCATGCTTCGACCTTATCACTGCACAAACAAAATGCCGGCACGATTGGTAATTTATTACTGGTGGAAGTCCACTGTAAGTCTCAAAGATAATAATTCATTTGATACAAAAATGTTTCAAATCACCAAGCAGACATAATGATATAATTTGATTGATTAATTTAACGCACTGTGATTCGATTGACAATGACAACGAGATAATTTCTTTACATATCAAATTTTTCAAAATAAAGAATTCTTAGAAATAAAGTGCGGTTCATAATTATACGAACACCCAAAATTTTGTAAGTTTTCGGACTTTTTGGGAGAAACTCAAAAAGCTGTTGGTATCACGCGATAGAACATAGCCGAGAACGGTTTATGATTCATAGGAATGGAAATCAATGTCAACTGTAGGAGTGTTTTTGCGCCTAATGCGAATTTTAGCGATTCATAATTTTACGAACACCTCAAACAAAGGTCCATTTTTCATTTAATGCAATCTTTCGAGTCCAAATTTTTTGTAGAGTTACAGAAACAAAGTCCAAGATATTTGCTACACACTGAACCCAGTGCAGCTCAAAAAGAGAAGCAATGCCCTTTCCAGATGGATTTAAATGCTTTTGGAACCATTGCGCTCCAAAAACATTTGTTTTTCTGTGATTTATGCACTCTAATTAGCTTCTACCAAAGCTATGAGATAAAATAAGCTCTTGCAATAGGTATTTTGTTCGACGCCTGGAAAATCTTTGCGTTTTCGTGCCGTTTTTCAACCAAGTTCCAACCTTACCACAGAGTTAGCACGATTTCGAGCCTCAAAACTCACCTTCTCTCTTGCGCAAACATTTGACATGAAGCAGCTGCATTGCTTGCATGATAATGTTTCTGTGCCAAAGTTTTTGGGTTTTTTCTAGAACTGATCTTGCGGCTGTGGAGCTACAAAGCAAATAAGGGTATGATTGCAATAGTAGAAACAGTATTTCTGGGGAAATAACGTCTGCGTGACCAAAACAGACGATTAACGCTGCTGATTTTTTCTAGCCAAATATAAAGTCTTGTGAACTTCTACATACTATATGCTTGCTTCATTGTACGGCTTCAGAAGCTGAGTTTTGAGGCTCGAAATCGTGCTAACTCTATGGTAAGGTTGGAACTTGGTTGAAAAACGGCACGAAAACGCAAAGATTTTCCAAGCGTCGAACAAAATACCTATCGCAAGAGCTCATTTCATCTCATAGCTTTGGTAGAAGCTAATTAGAGCGCGTAAACCACAAAAGAACGGATGTTTTTAGAGCGCAATCACTCCAAAGGCATTTAGAGCTTTTGAAAAAAGTAACAGTCCTCTTTTTGAAATGCACTGGATTCAGTGTGTAGCAGATATGTCAGACTTTGTCACTGTAACTCTACAAAAAATTTGGAGTCAATTGATTGCAATCTTGAATAAAAAATGGACCTTTGTTTGAGGTGTTCGTATAATTATGAACCGCTAAAAATTCGCATTAGGCGCAAAAACACTCCTAAGATTGACATCAATCTCCATTCTTATGGATCATATACCGTTTTCGGCTGTGTTCTATCGCGTGGTATCAACGGCTTTTTGAGTTTCTCCCAAAAAGTCCGAAAACTTACAAAATTTTGGGTGTTCGTATAATTATGAACCGCACTTTATTTCGAGTAAACACACAAGAAAGACGGCAGCCTCTTTTTTTACCTGTATTTAGCTTTTAATGAGATGTAAGATCTTTCAAATCACACCGAGGTAGAACCCAGAACAATGAGGTAGAAGAAGAGGTATCTCTCTTCGATACGGTTCGACACCAAACAACATGCTCAAATGCCAACAATCTAACTCAAAATCTAGACTTCTTGGAGTAAAAAAAAGTGAAGCAGGTTTTCCACTTTTCTCGCCGTCACATATCTAGTGTAACTTGATCGAGGGTAACAACTGGACAACATTTTCCCTCTGATCACTGTTCCAAATGGAATTCGAAAGAATGTAGTGAAGTGGAAGAAGCTGAAGAATTGACTCGAGGAGATACAGCCGTGGTGTCACAGTCAAAAACAAGAGTGCGTGAGAATTAGAAGATGGATGCTGAATATTTTTTTCTATGCCATGAATTCGTTCTCTCAAATTTCGTCTTGCGCATTCATGAGTTTTCCTAACATAATTAAACAAGACTATGGGGCGAGTACAAATTGTATAATACCGATTCTAAAATACATTGTTGATATTTACAGATCTTTGTTGTGAGATGATTGACACCCGCGCGAGCCTCATTAATCTTTGACAGATGTGCAGTTTGAGCGCGGTTACAGCAGCGAGTCTAACCAATTGCTAAATTTGTCTCATCTACCCTTGGTGTTTTTTTACGTCTAAAAAACGACAGTGAAGTGAATCTGGTACGCAAAAAAGATTGGAACTTGATATCAAGAAGGTGTTGCATTACATTCAAAGAGGACGTGAGTAAGGAAGAAGGCTCAATTTCATACTAGTCCGGTCAAGAAAAATTCTGGAAACAATTGTGAAAGCAAAAATTATTTTTTTGGACTAAGAGAAGAATATAAACCTTGCAAAATGGAAAGGACTAGTCTCAGTTATTGACAACTGGATGTGGTCAATCCTCTTTTGATTCGCAGGCTGAAAATTGCCTTAATGACCGCCTGAGTTTGAAAAAATGCTAATTTACTGTCCAAAAATGAAATATGAGCATAATAGTAATGAATTACGAAAATTGCAGTAGTCAAATCATTGCGCTGACAATTTCATCTTTTCATCTCATTTTCTGTGCAATCAAAAACTGGTAACGTGCATGTGACGTAAAATCGTAAGATTTCTTATGTAAATTGCAAGAAATTTTACGATTTACACTCTGGAGAAAAGAGAAATATCAGTGTGAATAATATCATTTGCAAAGCAATTAGTGGAAAGCGCCAAATGGCGCGTACAGATATGGACGACGGGCAAAAAAGTAAAGGGTTCTCGCTCAAAAACAAAGTCTTATTTGATGGCACAAAAGAGCTGATATAAAAAACATTTAAGCCCTGCTCGATGGGAATTTAACTTTTACAACAGAAAAACTTTTAGAAAGAAGGCGAAAACTTCAAAGAGCAGATGTTTCGGGAGATTATCGTAACGCTTCAAAGACAAGGAGTTGAGTACAGATAAAAGCGACGTGATAAAGCGCAAATATCTCCTAGTAAACGTGCAAATGACGAGAAACTGCACAAGAAATTTGCAAGATGAGGACACTTAGCAAGCGAAGGAGCCATCGAGGACAAAAATGCATATTACCAGGCGGAAAAGCAGCGCTTAGGACCTACGAAGTGCTATCGCGTGAAAAATCGAAGAATATGAATCACTGAGGTTAGGTGAAAGGTCTTGGGTGGCCTTGGCTAAGCGAAAACAAGGCCAAAAAACACGTCTTGCTGGCCTTTTACAGCTTCTGACGGTTATTTCGGATGATGAAGGGCAGGAAATGTGGCAAGTGTAGCTGGAAAGACACAACAAATGGGATGACAAATGACAAATGACAAGAGACGTAACTAGCATCGAAGTGAAGAAATGACAGGTACCATCGTAGTTAGCGCAATTGGTGCAAGGTGAAAAGCAAGATGGGAAATTTGCAAAGCAATAAAAGTACAAATTTTGCAGAGCGACTAGTGCGTACTGTTCAAAATGTCTCATAAATACTCATCACACCAAATGGAAGATGTGAGAAAATTCAAAGCGGCCGAAATCAATTTGCCAGCGCGATGGACGAAGGACTATTTAGGCCAAGAACGCGGCGCAAATTGTCTGAACTTATAATGAAATTATTTGCAAATACAAGCAACACACAGTAGCGCCAGGTGCATATAGAAGTTGAACAAAGTGTAAACAGATAATCTCATGCTCACTGCGATTTTTGAGTGTGATCAAACTCAAATGGAGCAAAGATCGGTTGACTGGTCTGGCGTCGCATACAAATAGAACATCAATCGTCACTATTATATGAGTTTCGAAGTTCTTGCCTTTGCCGACATTTGGCTTCCTCCAAAGCATTTGATCGAAAGTAAAATTGATAAGTTTGTCCGATATGCTTCGATGTTATCACTGGACAAACAAGATGTTGCCGGCTCGATTGGATGATTTCTGGTGTTCAAAAGTGAGCAATTTCATTCTGATGAAAAATTTATCATCCATTAAAAAGTCTCGAAGGTTATAATCCATTTGATACGGGGTTGAAGTGGTGCAGAAATGCACACTGTAATTCGACTGACAACAAAATAATTTCTCGACAGCAAAATTTCTACATATTGTAAAAATCCATGCAAATTTCAAGAAAGCACAAATGGTAGGATATCAGCTTTTTTTATCACCTATACCCACCTCTAATGAGATTAAGATCTTCTATATCTAGACATTTGCAATGAAACTCCGACATTGAGATAAAGAAAGCGCTGTTTTACTTTTTGAGACAGTGTTCCACACCAAACAACATGCTTAAATGTCAACAATCTATCTTAAAATCTAGACTTTTTGGAAGGAGAAAAAGTGAAGCGAGTTTTCCTTTCCGCTCTTGCCGTCACAAAAGATCTGTGGCCGTATTCATCAACGAAACCCGTGGGTTCCGGAACCCACTGGGTTAGCGCTTTTGATGAATATCGATTCTACACCAGGGAAGAATCGATATTCATCAAAAGCACTAACCCAGTGGGTTCCGGAACCCACGGGTTTCGTTGATGAATACGGCCACTGGTTGAACATGATCGAAGGTAACAGCTGGACAACATTCTCCCACTGAATAACTGTTCCAAATGGAATGCTGATTCGACAGAATGTACTGAAGTGCAAAAAGCTGAAGAATTGACTCGAGGAGATACAGCCGGGTGTCACAGTAAAAACAAGAGAGTGTGTGAGAATTAGAAGATGAATGTTGAATGTTTTTTGCCAACTTCATAATAAGGTTTTCTCAAATTTTTGTCTTCCGCACTTTCGAATTTTATCCAATAATTTTGACCATCCAGAACTGCGCGAGTACAAACTATATAAACTATATATTAAAACTGAAATATACTGTTGATATTTACAGATTCTTTATGTGAGATGATTGACACCCGCGCGAGCCTCATTAATCTTTGACAGATGTGCAGTCTGAGCGCGATTACAGCAGCGAGTCGAACCAATTGCTAAATTTGTCTCATCTACACGGTAGTGAACCGAATCTGGTACACAAGAAAGGGTACTTGATGTCAAGAGAGGGTGTTGCATTACATTCAAGACTGAGTTGGTAAGGAAGAAGGCTCAATTTCAACTAGTCCGATCAAGAAAAATTCTGGTTAGGTTAGACGCAAGAATTATTTTTCCGGACTAGAGAATATAACTTTGCAAAATGGAAAGAACTGGTCTCAATTGACAACTGGATGTGGTCAATCCTCTTTTGATTCGCAGGCTGAAAATTGCCTTAATGACCGCCTGAGTTTGAAAAAATGCTGATTTACTGTCCAAAAATGAAGTATGAGCATAATAATTATAATTTACAACAATTGCAGCAGTCATTAATCATTGCGCTGACAATTCCATCTTTCTATCTCATACATTTTCCAGTGCAATTAAGAACTGTAACGTGTATGTGACGTAAGAAACTTTTACGATTTACACTGGGAAGAAAAGAGAAATATCATTGTAAATAATAATATCATTCCGCGAAGCCAATTAGTGTAAAGCGTCAAATGGCGCGTACAGATATGGACGTCGGGCAAAAAAGTAGAGGGTTTTCGCTCAAAAGACGTCCTGAATGACTGGCACGAAAGAGCTGATAAAAAAATTCGGCGTTGCTTTGATGGGAATTTGAGCTTTACAATAGAAAAAGTTCTGGAAAAAAGGTGAACGCTTCAAAGAACAGATGTTTCGGGGGATTATCGTAACGCGTCTCAGAGACGGGAAGTTGAGTACACAGACAAGCGACGTGATAAAGTGCTGAAAATGTGCGTTGGATGCAAATAGATGTAATAATCTTCTAGCTAAAAGTGCAAATGAGAAATGCAAGAAATTTGCAAGATGAGGGCAATTTCCTAAGCGAAGCAGCAGTCGGGGAGACAAAAATGCGTGTTATCAGGCGAAAAGGCAGCGCTCTCTGCGCTTGTTGCCTGCATCAACATTACACAAAGCTATAAGAGTGTGAAAAACTTGGCTTAGTCATCGAAACTGGAGATCAGACCATGAGAGCAGGAAGGTCAATAGCCTTAAATGGGATAAAAGTAACAAGAAGCGACAAAAGCTAGTAAAAGCTGCTAATGCTGCGTGATTCCCCAGTCACAATAGAGAAATCGATGCGAGAGAGAGTGCCTTGGTGTAAGGCGTGGTCGCCGCCCATTTGTGTCGCTGGCGCAATTCTTCGCAAGGCTGTTGCGCAACTACGCGTTGATACGCGTGTTTGAAGACATCGTAAACCCAAACTAAGGATGGTGAGATTTTGATGCGATATATTAGCGGAGGTCTCAGTCAAGTAATCGCCCAAGTCCCAGCTGCAAAAGATGAATTCCGAAGCGAGAAAATTGTTTTTAACATAGAAACGGGCAAGGTAGCTCCGCCCATCCACGTGGGTGGTCTGAAGATACCAAGTCCAAAATTCAGCTTTGATGTGCAAATCACCCCATTACGATTACAAATTTTTCGACATTCACGCCTATCTCGAAGCCATTTTCTAATTCATTACCTTCAGACCATCCGCGTTGATGGGCGAAGCCTTCTTGGCGGTTTCTACCCATTAGAACAATTTTCTTCGGAATTCTTTTCCAGCGGAACTTGGGCGATCACTTAGTCAGGGGCTCCGCGATTTTACAGCAACAAAATCTCAGCATCTCTGATTTGGGGGTGCCTTTAAGGTATACCCTGGTCGTTTTGTACCTTAGTATGTGAATGCACCCACCACATTGCGCCTACGTATCCATCCTGGATGTGTTTGCCGTTTTGCATTCAAATTCAGGACATTCCTCAATAAATACTTCACTGATGCATGAAATGAAAAACTTTGGAGAGACGCTGAAAAGCAATTCCAGTGGAAAAGTTCGTGATGGTCAGCGGCATGGATGGTCGGTTAAGATATAAAATGTAGATGAATAGATGTATAGATATTAAATAATTTAGTAGGCAATAAATGAGTAAATAAATAAATAAATAATTATTTTTCATCCATCATGCAGGACTATGAGACAACATGACAGAATTTTATAAAAGCTCAGTTCTTTGACTTTCTAGATGTAGAGATGAGTGTCTTGGTGTTTGGATTCAAATTCACAGCAAGAATTGATAAGAATGATGTACTATGTCTAAGTTGTTTGATCAAATCAAAATTTCCTCATATCTGCGCACAATGAAAAAACTAGGGTATTTGATTCATTGCTCCTTCACTCTACTGGAAAATAAAATTCTTCTAAACAAAATATCTACATCACAATTCTCATTGTAGTGCTTTTTCTAAAGATACCAAGATATCAATACTAGAATATCCTTGTCTGCGTTTATAATAGCCGCAAAAGCCACCGAAATTATTTATTAGCCAGACTAATATTGAGATACAAAACGACTCGAATGTATGAAATGGAGAGCAGAAGGTGTAAGACTACATTGGAGTCTTTATGTGATTGACCAAGGTTCTTTCACGCATCATAAATTATCACTGTGGAACGTAAAATCATCGTCTGGCCATTGTGTGTTATCTACGGAAGAATGGATGGTAACTCCCAGCTGTTACTTCAGTTGCATGCCTATTTATTACACTCACATGTGGCAACAAACAAGGGGAAACTACCCATTGATACTTTCCTTCATTCCTGGTATCTTGTTTCACATTTCATAGGGTTGTAATTAGAAGTGCAAAACCATTAGGAACAGTCCAGTGAAACTTCTGTTGAACTTCATTATCAGCTCGTCATGTGTCAACCTTCAATGCTATTTTTGGAGCAGAGGTTCACGTTGTAATTTGACCCTTTTGATAAGACGAAGGAAAATGAAGATTGGACTGTCCAGCGTCAAAGCTGTACAATCGTGGAATGAAATAAGCGGAAAATAATTGGAGGAATATTGATATATTGAAATTTGCCTTAGGTTTTCTTACTATCACGAGAAAGATGAGATATTAAGGATTAAGCGTAAGCAGCGAAAAGAATTCGCTTAATTTTCTTGTTTCGTGCTCCTCCCAGATTCAATATCTAACAATCAAAATTTTTTTTGCAAGGCCAGATTTCGATGCGAAACTCCTGAGCAATCTTTGAGCCCAAATGTGATTTATGTACAAAGTCCCTGGAGCATTCGGATAAGTTCTCTTACACACTGGTGCAAGCGCTGAGAGGATTTTCATGTTTTAGATTTGATGAACTTCAAAATGAAAAAAATGTCCCATATTTCACTTCCGTGTCTCGTCAACAAAGGGTGCACAAGGTGTGTTCTGATAAGCGACGCCAAGACTAACACAAAGACCAGGACAAAATTCTTCATTAAAATATGACCGCATACTAATCCAGGTGTTTTATGGACAGTGAACATAGAGAAAGCATGTTGTGTTGTTGCGTCTATGAAGTAAAACTTTTATTCTCGAAAGTGCAGTGCATGCAAAGTGCAGTAAACGCTCTGAACGAAAACCTTTGATTTATATGCTTGCTAGGATAGTATGTCTCTTATATTCAGCTATACGAGTATCCACATGACGTAGGCAATCTAATTCAATTTCACCAATATGTCTTGAGTCTCGTCGATTGATCACGGATGTAATTGATTATGGGTGGAACTAGGAAAACACACTGTGTCGGAAAATGCACCATTTTCTGTCAACAAAATCAACAAGCTGTTTTGCCTTTTCGAAGGAAGTAACAAAATGATCAAATTTAAGAATACCGCATAGTTGATTTCATGCAATGATCACGTTATGAGAATGTCACTGGATGCGAGTACTATACGGTCTGACATCAACACAAAACTTCTGTCCCTCCTTGGTTCTAAATATATCGACTATTTTTGTATTGAGACAGTCACGCTTTTTTGAACACCTTTAGGTTTGTGATGACTTGTAAGATTCAACTTGACAAGAAAATCAAAGTTTTGCAATCTTCCAATTGGTTGCAATGTGCCAATAAGCAATAGAATTTGCAACCAGCGCACGATTCTACCCATACTTTCATTAGGGAAACAAGTTAGCCATCAAGTATTTTTACATAAATTGAAATTCGAGAGAATAATGAGATGTTAAAAATTTTGTCTTCGAATGAGTCTTTGTGGAAGCTTTCACTCGGCAAAACTTCTCTCAGATGTAAAGAATATGACTTGAGATGTATATAGCTACAATGCAAAGTTCTTTTGCTGTAGCCAGTTTTTGCCTTAGGCACAACTAGAAGGCATTTTCGTTCTGACTGAAAAAATCTAAGCCGAGCAATTTATATTCACATTTCCGGCCTGATAGTTTCTTTTTGTGTTGTTCTTCACTTTGGTTCATCAACAACGCATGAAAGATTTGCAACAAAACGGAGAGCGATTTTTGATACAGAACGAAACGTTACGCACAACCATCAGAATTGCAACAACCCTGATTCAAAAGCTGTGGGGGCCAGAATAAGATGCACAGACGTCCTTGTATCTTAACTCTGCAAATTCTCCAAAAAAAATCCGGATCAAAAAATGTCTACGTCCTTGGTTGCACCTATCGGGTTTTTCATCCAATCGCGACTTTCTGAGCGAGTAGATGACCTTTTACATAACAATTTGTTCCAAACAAGCAGCTTATTCCTATATCTAACTGCCTTATATTGCAAGTCATGTCTTGCATAGGAACCCTGCTATGACTCCGCAATGAGCGCAAAATTTTTTAAACAGATTGGAAGAGTTCAAGGTTGTTGACATTTCATATGTAGACATTATCAGATGAGCTGACATCATACAGATTTTATGATCGAGTTTCCACAGACACTATCCTTTGCCTTCAAAAAATAGCTTCCTGAAAATGTTTCGACAAAAATTCACGCCTCTAGCATCGAAGCTCAGGTGTAACACTATAACACTACCAGTGGCGTACCGAGGGGGGGGGGGGGCGGGGGGGCGCGCGCCCCCCCCCCCCCCCGAGAACGGGTCGCGAAATTTTCGAAAGTTACTTACATGAGTTATAAAAATGTGCAAATGACTTGTTTATTTTTGTAAACAATTATAATAATTTTTAAAATTATTTAAAAATTCAAATTAGCCTTATAAAGAAAAATTTTTCGGAGTGCGTGGCTAACGCCACGCACCTTCATTCAAAAATTTTTTTTGTCGCGCCCCCCCCCCCCCGAGCCGAAATCCTGGGTACGCCACTGAACACTACCTATAACACTTGAGATTTAAAAAAAAATGCATTTAGAAATAGAGCGTTTTATGGTAGTCGACCAGGATTATTTTCTCAAGCCAAACAACAAAGAAGAGCATCGTTAGTTCAAGGTTAATAGATCACATGAGTAGGCACCAGACGAAAGCGAGTGCCTGTCAAATAAACTTCAATTTGCGTACTCTATCCAATTATGAGTAGTTTTATAGCTCTTTTCGTGGCTCGCTTAGCAAAAAGAGCGCTAGATTTCGCCCTAAAAAGCATGCCCGTTTAAGATAATCACATGCGAGCTTAACGCACAAACACCGGGACCATTAGGCACTCCAGCCAAAAATGGTACGACAAACTTGGAATGCACACATACCGATTTACCAGCGGCGCACCGAAATTTTTTTAGGGAAATCGAGGAGCTGAATTTTTCCGAATAATGGAAAGTAGCTTCCACCGAGTTCCTCATGAGGCTTGACTCTAATTTTTCACCTGTGGCTCAATTTCAAAAAAAGAGGTAATACTGTAGCATGTCTACAACCATGATAGCAGTCAGTTGACATGCGAATATTTGCACATTTGATATTACCGGATAGAGTTTCCAAGTACGGCCAGATGGTAAACGTTTTTCGGCTGAAAACAATCTTTGATGACAGAATGGTCCACAACAAGTATCCAAAAGCATAGCATTGAAATATGCATCGGAGTTGCATGTAAAAGATAGTGGTTTCAAAAATTCCGTGATTCCCAATTTTCGAAACGCTTTGACTTATTAGATAAATTTAGCGATTGACTGTTCCATAAGAAGACCAGCATGCTCGTCCATGCATGAAATTAATTGTTGAAAAGGCTAAACGTGATTTTGCGAAAAATTGCCTAGAATGGATAAGGTTGTGCTTTATCACTGATAAAGTTCCGAACTGACATATAATAGTAAAGACTTGAAACTGCTCTTTCGTAAATGCTTAGGTAAATTATATCTATTTAGACGTTTGATGATACTAATGAGATTTTTTTTAGATGACCTGATAAGGTTAACTAGGTATAAAGAGTCGGTCAGTTAGTTTCCCTTCAACATTAGAACAGTCGAAAATGTACACTTGTGATAGAAAGCCGAAGAAAGGGTGATTTTATAAAACCTCGTATGATGATATCAAAAAAAAAACGCAAGCAAATAAACAGTCGAAAGGAACTACGCAGACATGATAAGAGAATGGAAGATGAGGAAAGGAGTGAGGAATGAAATATAACAAGATGCAGCAACACATATAAACAATGAATGAAAAAAGATGAGCCATGCATGAGTACGACAGTATTTGCAAACACAAGTTAAAAAATCAACAATACCATATCGAGATTTAAATTAGACTGTAACGATCAAACCCTCACCCGTAATGCAGGAATAACACTGATGCAGCGAGTCAATAATAGTATAACAAAAACCTCGGCAACAATGATTTGGCGTCAATGATGCGTTGTTGTGCCAATAGGGAAGGACACATTTTCGTACATGTACAGCATGCACATATCAACGGCTGCTACCACCGATGTACCTTCGATGGCGAATCCATTCACAGAGCCGAACGATGGAGAACGCAGTGTATCCAATTCGACATTTTGACTCAACAGATCTGATAGCCAAGGAGATTGGCGCATTCCAGCCGATGGGCAATTTCTGACAATGTTCCATTATTATGTGTGCTCTATTTGTGGTAATAAAACTGTGCAAGCTCAAAATTAACTATTGGAGAAAGCCAAATGGTTTACTCGTCATTAAACATAGAGGCTCAAAACTGCATATTTGTTCGACATTTAATAATGACTTGCCCCACAGTTTTTGCACTTTCCTAAACATCACCAAACCAAGAAGAAAAAAAAACAGGAAAGTCCGTATAAGCTTAGTGTAGGCCACCATCAACTCCTTCTTTCGCTTCCGCCGCAGGCAGAGATTCAGAAAGATGAGCGATAAAGAGAACACCATCTTATTTTGACGTAATCTATGACATCTAATTGGATCCAACTTTGAACCACCAGATAAGTTGCTAGTTCAAGGGTACAGAATCAAAGACAATAGTTAAAGCGCATACACTCTGTATAGTGCGGGACCTACGCAAGTGTAGGTAGGCATCTAATATTACAGCCGTGAAGCGTAGCAGGATAACTGTACGGTCAATTTCATGATTCAAAACTTTCAGATCAACTGTAAAATGCACCGGGATTTAGAATTCAAAACTTTACACTATTGAAACTATGCTTTGGGAAAAGAATGAAAGCCAAAACAAGCAGAACAGCTCGAGGAAACGTGCTAAAATAAAAAGAAATGAAACTTACACGTTCACAGATGAAACATCCCAATGGACGAGACTCCCATCAGCAGATGCACAAACGAAGTGATCGCCACATTGCGAATGGAACTCAACCTAATATAGACAATCAATCAAAATTTCAAGAGGGCAAGAAATGAACCTGCGTGATGGTGGAAGTAGCTACATCAAATGTATTCGGCATCAGGTCATGACCCGCTCCTCGAATGTCGGCGAAGCCAACCGTGCCGAGATCTGTGCCAAAGGAGATCTAAACGAAATCATAGATTTACACAACAGAACGCAAATAAGTCGAAGCTTTCCGATTCAGATCAAATATAAAATGTATGTATGTGTAGAACGAGATCTGTGGTCGTACTCATCAACGAGCCCAGTGGGTAAATCAGCGCCACTGGTTTGTATGGATATACACAAAGTTGCTGCAAGTTCGCGAACCACTTGTTTTGTGAATACCGTGGGTTAACCCTACCCACTAGTAAGCGGTACCCACTGGGTTTCGTTGATGAATACAGCCACTGAAGCAGTAATTCGCTCTTTAGGATTGAGCATTTAGATACGAAAAAAAATCGACAAATGACGATGGGAAAAACAACAAGCGTTGATGCACCGTTTGAGAGTTCATCAAAGGGATGATAGAGTAGAAACTTTTTGCCTCCATTTTTAATAGAAGGAAAACGTATACTCACGAAACATCACAAGAAACACTCACCAAGCTTGCCAGTGCTGGATGGTTGGCTAATGTGGTGACAGCGTCAAGCCTTCTTTTAGAGGGTACACACACTACCACTGGCTTGTTGAACGACTGCAGTCGACAGTCCCATACCAAAATTTGGCCGGCAGAATGACCAGATGCCAAAAGAGTACCTCCCGCCAAGGTCGTGACTGATCGTACTCCAGAATTACCCTGAAAAAGGCATCGACACTCGGGAAACATTAATTCACTTTCCGACTTCTGAGGCCTCCTAGTCGGTGTGGCTGAGTAAGCTTCATTATCACTACCTAATAAAGCAGGAAAAGAGAAATATCAATATCTGTACACTTACCTTAGATAGTGAGCTAACTGTCCCTGTCTCAATGTCAACCTTTGCAAGAGAGCCGTTTGATGACCCGCTGAAACATTGAAGCTAATATGGAAGGCATTTGCCAAGTAATATTTACCTGATGATGCTATGACTGTCGAATTCTGTAAGCACACGAGAATCCCCTTTCCCGTGCACATTCTCGATTGTTTTTAGCTTAAAACAGTTGATCGGCAATCTAATGACGTGCGTTGATAAAAAATTACCTTTGTCAAGTTATCGTCTGTGTTGTTGAGTACCAATAAACTTCCGTTATTGAACGAGACACAAGTCACTGGTGGTGTGCAACTGCTGAAAAAAATTTTTTGCAAGAGAGCAAAGGAGGCGGCAAGGCCGCAAACTCCTTATACAAAACAATGGATCATGAAAGAGGCTCATTTTAAAATGATAAGCACATACCAATATTGATATTATATCTTGATGATGATGTAAGAGCTTGACTCTATAGACTCCGATACTGGCAAAAAAAAAAGAAAATCTAAGGATGGATGGCCGTGATAGAGCAGCGAATGACATGATACCAATGCAAAAATGTCGGAGATAAAGATGGGACTAGATAATATTAGGTTGTCCCGAAAGCTTAGTCGGTTTTTTCATCGATCACTAAAATCATAGAACTCCAATCGATGGATGACTTAGGTACCATTCGAATCAGATTTTTATCCTCTTTCTTATAGCTATATTTGTCCCCTGATCTATGGTGTCTTTGTGATGTTATCGCCATGGCTATTCTAGCAGCTTAATAGTAACGTCAGATCTTCCCTGAATTTTGAAAAATCTTGTTTTGATATTTTCAAAAAGGGCAGTTACTGTTGTGTAGAGCAAACCTTGGCTACCTTACATTCATTTTAGATTACATAGGTCACGTATATCACCTCTGTAATAATTATTTACTTGAGAAAAACCGCGATTCTTTGATCACATTCAGCACATAAGAGTTCCAAAAATTCTAGAAGCTCACTTTTTGAAACAAGTCAAACTTGATTACGTTGCACAAATAATGTTCGATAAGTTCCAACTCGCAGAACCTTTGAAAGCTTTGATGTTTGCTGCAGTTGGGTTTTTCGTGACTTTACAAAAATCTCCAAAGAAATATTTGAAAAAAAAAACACACACATACAAATCATGAGAATCTAGAAAAATTACCGCATAGTCCGAGATTAGATCTACTTGTGCTACTTGGCCCTTTCCAAACCTCTGGAATATAAGTTTTCAGAAACTGGCTGGACTTTAAGTAGTGAGAAATGACGGAGAAGATTGGCAGTCATCACAAAACGCATAGAGGATACGGTTCGAAAATGTAATCATTACAAAGGGGGAGAAAAACCGCATCGGATGCATGTTAAAACACATTTAGGCTTCATGATGTGGTTTTTATAGTCGTTTGAAAGAAATTGATAAACTCGGGACAACCTAGTACATTCGTCCAGCAGTGCTTAAATGTTGCAAGAATAAGGCTGTTGGTTTGCTGTATATTCATCAAATGCTACCACTGAATAACCATCCCCACCTTTTCGTCGATTTCAATGAATTCAGAACAATCATAGGAAACATTTTGTACGTAACAACGTACATACCATAAATCGAACGGATCCACATCCAGTGGTAATCTGCAAAGTTCCTCAAAGGGTTCCGCAACATCATCGTCGCTCTCATTTGGCTTCCACAGAGAAGCACATCGTCCATCGGAGTATCCAAGCCAGAGCAGGCGGCCACCATATGGGAGAAAACGGACCTCAAACACTCATTTGTAGTATGCAAGGTTTTGCAAGATCGTCCGTAGGTAAAATGGAATTTTCTTCGTCAAGCAAAAGCGGATCTTCTTACAAGTTATTAGCAGTAAAAACGATGCTTACCTTTCGGAGTTTTGCGAATGTCTGCTGCGAATAATCCTTGCGCTCCTTAGCCGCTTCAGATTTATTCGTTGGCACAGCAGTGACAGGCGACGTCAATTCAGAACCAACCCGTCGACTGACAGCCGTAGCCATTAATCTTGAAGAAGCGAACGATTGAAGATGAACTACAGATTATCTACGTTCAAATGAGACAAGTGACGCGCCACAATTATGAGTGAGACAGAACTTTTGTTTGTAGCGCATTATCGAGGCGACCGGATAGTGCAGCATTTTCCGCAAAGGCTTCAAAACTAGGCGCGAAACATGAGGGTCATACTTAGGGTGCCTTCATACCGCGCTAGCAGCCAGAAGGCCTGTGTTTGAATAATTCGTACATTCGATGGTTTGGAAAAATGAGTTATTCGAATATTCGTTTATTCGAGGAATTTTAAAAGACAGTTATTCGAATATTCGAATATTCGAGCCAACTTGATAGACATTATTCGAATATTCGAATATTTAAGAACATTCATTCGAACATTCCATGTCAAAAGAAAACTTCAGCTGTTCTACACTGAGTACAAGTATGTCCCCGATCGGTCAATCACATGAATGAATTATCATATGACAGAATGACTAGCAAGCTTCTTTTTTAAGGCATAGGTCGCGAATCATGCTACAGCATAGTGATGACAAGTCTTATGCATAATTTATTTGGATGGTCAACTATCTTTTGAAGGTCCCTTACAACAAAATTGCAAACCTCAAAATTACCACTAAAACAACTTTGTGAGAATTCAATCCTACAGCAGAAAATGTGAAATTAGTGATTGATATATAATTCCCAAGTATTAGATTATCAGCTAATATACAGATATTTCCATGAGTTTTCTTTTTCTGGATTTAGATGAGCGCAGAAGCATTTCGTTGTCCCGAAAGTTTTGTCCGTTTTTTCATCGCTCACGAGAACTCACAGAACACCAATCCATGGACAACTTAGGTACGATATGATACTCGTACCTATAGTTACAAATGGCTGCGAAGAGCGCGCCCCATGACCCAATGCAAATTTGACCGGCGCGCAGGGCGTTTGCTGTCGGAGCGTGCAATTCAAACACATGTCTATTATTTGAGCTATATAGGCTAATCAGTGAAGATCCTGATCGATGACAGCTTATCAGTGTCATGGACCGGGGTGGTGCTGTGGATTTCATTGAGCCAGCGGCAATAAGTTGACGATGAAAGGGTAGGGACTGTACATGATTGATCCTTTTCTGGAACTTTTGCATGAGTTTTTTTGTAGGACCTTTTTCAAATAGCAATTCTGTGCAGCATGACTCCGTTTTTGATGCTAAAGAATGGAAGGCTGTGTATAGACCCCTTCCCTCAGTTTTTACCTTTGCTTCGGTTTTGAAGACAAGTGTGGTTACTTCGTTGCGCACTCACAATGAGCAAGTTTGGGATCTACTCGCGTTTCTTGTATTGAATGGAAAGTATCTGTTTGCTCTGAGATGATCTAAACCAACCATGAAAGGTGGACTCTTTGTTGAACAATCCAGACTTTCTTTTCATCTGTCAGAAAAATGAAGGTCAAAGAGGCCGAGTTTACACCATCAAAAATTGCGAAAAAAGTGCTTTTGATTCATTGACAAGAAGAAATTTTTGGTTATGATATCATGGCAAGCAGTTTTATCTTCAGTGCGTCGCAATAGCTAGCTAAGGAGTGCGCTCAGCTGAGGAGTAAAGGGCAGTAAAGCAAGAAGTCTCTGAACCACATAGATACTTCTCATAGACCGTACTTATGCTCTTGCACACACCCCATCTGTGAGATGATGAACGAAGACCAGGTAACGAAAATCGACAGACAGGTAGTATGTTGGATAGCCTGATAACGTCCTACCTAAGCTGGTATCTACGTAAGCCTATCACCTAAGCTGCCGAAACTAACGTACACAGTGGTTTTCACGAACAGTTAAGCTATCGAAATCTATCTGTACTCAATGCTCACCTGCAAGCTACTACCCCCTCTGAGGATAAAAAACTCGAAAACGCTCTGTATCTACAAGTTGTCTAAACATGCTCGAATTCGTGTTATCCAAGAATTAAGTGAATAAAAATGAAAGATGTCGCAAGTGCTTGTTAACTGAAAGCGTTTTTGAGTCTCCTAGTCTTAGAATAAATGATATTTACTTCTTAACACTTGGATCTGTAGCGTTTTGCTTCTTATGGCTGCCGTAGACGGCGCCTCCTCGTTTAAACACAGACAAATTACTACTATCGTATCCGCTAAGTATTTAGGGGACCACCTTGATGAATAATAATCTTATTGGCAGGATAGATCAGCGCGCTTTGACAACTGCACTTCTTTTTGTGATCCTTCTGCAGAAAAGAGTCGTTCTTTCTTCAGTGTCGCTTGTTTTGCGCTGAAGGTTATAGGGTGCGCGCGCTTAATCGCTGAGGTTCCTGCAGGGAACCGAGATTTGCACTGGGACATGGGGCGCGCTCTTCGCAGCCATTTGTAACTATAGGTACGAGTCGATATGATGCATATTTTCATCTTCTTTCTTACAGCTGCATTTGCTCTCTGATGTACTCTGTCTTTCCAATGTTTTCGCCTTCTGAGCAGCTCAGAAGTAACGCCAAATCATTCTACAATAAAGAATGGCAAGGGTTTGCACTTACATGTTGACAAGTTACGGAATGAGGCGAGTGCTTGCCGTTTTGTCAACAAGGCTAGCGTGTTTTCGTAAGGGTAAGCATCGCCCCTCATCGAGGACTGTTTAGACAAGGGTGCAGCTACCAAGTGCAAAAAGGCACTGATTTATAGAGTGCACAAGGCACGTCCTACCTACAAAATTAGCCGTGGACGTTAATTCGACCGCAGAAACATGCGAAATTACGTCCGATCATTGCATTTGACGTGGGGAAATGTATTGCTTCATGATTTTGTGGTTTCTCTCTACTTCTTTTGATTCGTGCGCATCATTGCGCTCAATTGCTGTTTATTCTGAATAGAGTGAAAGTGTCGCAAAGCACGATTCTTTGGGATGTGACCGTATTCTACGTCTTCCCCGACGCGAGTCTCGCGAATGAGGATCATCAGGGTAGCGAGTCCATTGGTCGCGACATTTTTCGGGCTATCGAGCTCAGAAAAAGAAACAGTGTGTTCTACTCGGGAATGGTAGTATTTCTTGTTGAGTAGATGAATAATTTGAGGTTATCAGCTATGGTCTAATTTTATGTGAGTCATATAATAAGAAAAAAACTGCTATAAGTCTCCGATACCTACAACGAAATACTCCCTGCTTTCCTTCACCAAGCGGATGTAGACGGAAAACTGTGGAAATGAAAGAGCGTGGAAGACAACCATAGGTGCGAAGGGTTGAGATGAATCTCACCCTCCCTTCACTTTGGAGCCTGGGCTACCCCCCCCCCCTTCACTTTGGACGGAGGAAAAAAAATTTTTGAGGTGAGATGATAGTGTGCTTGAAGTGGAGTAGAATCTAAGGTAAAACAATTTATTTACAGAGTGTAGGGAACGAGAACGCGGGAAACGAAGCAAAAATGGGGCCGGACCCCCCCCCCCTTCCCCCCTCACTGAGACGAAGCAGGTGCTGAGGTGAGAAAATACTTAGCTTAAAGTTGAGATATCGTATTTGAGAAATCCAATTTTAAGAATTTCATGGGACGAGCGGTAATGAGTCGGATGGAAGGGCGCATGGTCATGAAACGAATGGCCGGGCGTGTTGTACGAGACTCGGAAAAAGACATTTTGTGGTTGTACTCTGGCTATAAATCAAATAATTTGCCATTGTATTGTGTGTATAAGGATAAACGATGAATGGACATGTTGTACACAATCAAAGACATAGATAGTAAGTGAGGTTTGGTTGAGGCAGGTTTGAGTTGTGACTATACCCCCCTTCGAGCCAAAAAAATTCCATATCTCGGTAGGGGGGTCCTCTCATAATCTGATTTTTTTTTTATCTTGTCGAGAAGAGTGTACTGGATATAACTAGGGCTGTCGCAAAAGAATCTGCTGAAGCAGACCTTCTTGAGCTTGAATTTCACACAAAAATCTATGCGTCTTCAACTCGGTACTGTTGCTCTCCTTCCTTACAGCAGATCCTGTTTTGCGACAGCCCTACTTATATCAAGTAAACCTCCCTCTACAAGACGGTGAAAAGAGTAGATCACAAAAGGACCTCCCCGCTGAGATATGGACCGTCAAATAGAACCACCCAAAATCGATTTTTTTGCTATAACTCTTGTGTAAATTAACAAAAATGAACAAGGAGCTGGATTTAGAATCTACTCTTCAAGAGCTTTCGAATGATATATAATATGTGGGGGTCCCTTGTTTTTTTTTCGCCCTGCGACAGGGGTTGAGACGATTCATTTATGGCTTCTCAGCCCCGCCCACTTTAATGCATATGGAGGGGGGATAGACCTGAGATCGCATAACTGAATCGTCTCAACCCCTGTCGCAGAGCGAAAAAAACAAGGGACCCCCACATATTATATTAGGTTGAACACTAAGTTTTCAACTTGTTCATAACTTCACACTCATTCAACATGGCGCACTCAAACTTTGGCATCATGTAGAATGCAATGTGAGCTACAAGTGAGCATAAATTGTCTGAATTTTGAACACGAAATGGAAAAGTTTCAGGCTTTTTTTGGAAACTAGTGAAATTTGAGAATTGAGGTTTCAAGCTAAAATGAAGCCTTTGGCAGCCTAGACCATGCGCAGTAATCCGGATTCGTCTACTAATTATTGCAAGAGGTTGACTCCTTTGGCCTAGCAAGAAAGAAACAAAATTTATGGGCATGTCGAGAGGCGTCCTCATAAAGCGAACGAGTCGATGTACGCAAGAGCTGCTGGGGACGACCGTCAATGACTAAAGAGTCCGAAGCCCAAATTCCGCCGAGACTTCACATAGTAAGGTTATTTGACCTGCCGAATGCGAATATCATATTCATTTGTTGAATCAACGCCTTTTTCCTTGTTTAGGGTGAGACCCCATGACGTACATTTACAGTAGTCCTACAAAAAAGCCCTTATCACGCAATTTCACTATCGCTTTCGTGATCAGCATGTCGGATAACATCCCTATGCCAAGTTTCAGCCAAATCCGTCCGTTTGAATTTTTCCCCTTCATACCATACGCCTACCGTAACCCTCACTGCGACGTCAGAATTTGGTAGGACAGCAGCTGCGCTTGTAGTATACATAATAACCAACACAGTGGCAAAATTTGAGTGCACCATGTTGAGTGAGAGGGAAGTTATGAGACCAGTTGCAAAACTTAGTGTTCAACCTAATATATCATTCGAAAGCTCTTGAAGAGTAGATTCTAAATCCAGCTCCTTGTTTATTTTTGTTAATTTACACAAGAGTTATAGCAAAAAAATCGATTTTGGGTGGTTCTATTTGACGGTCCATATCTCAGCGGGGAGGTCCTTTTGTGATCTACTTTTTTCACCATTTTGTAGAGGGAGGTTTACTTGATATAAGTAGGGCTGTCGCAAAACAGGATCTGCTGTAAGGAAGGAAAGCAACAGTACCGAGTTGAAGACGCATAGATTTTTGTATGAAATTCAAGCTCAAGAAGGTCTGCTTCAGCAGATTCTTTTGCGACAGCCCTAGTTATATCCAGTACACTCTTCTCGACAAGATAAAAAAGAAATCAGATTATGAGAGGACCCCCCTACCGAGATGGATTTTTTTTTGGCTCGAAGGGGGGTATAGTCGCAACTCAAACCTGCCTCAACCAAACCTCACTTACTATCTACGTCTTTGATTGTGTACAACATTTCTATTTATCGTTTATCTATTTATCCTTATACACACAATACAATGACAAATTATACAATTTGTAGCCACAGTACAACCACAAAATGTCTTTTTCCGAGTCTCGTACAACGCGCCTACGTGAAGGCTCCACTCCAGCCATTCGTTTCATGACCATGCGCCTTTCCATCCGACTCATTACCGCTCGTCCCATGACATTCTTGCAATTGGATTTCTCAGATGCGATATCTCAACTTTAAACTAAGTATTTTTTTACCTCAGCACCTGCTTCGTCTCAGTGAGGGGGGTTCGGTCCCGATTTTCGCTTCGTTTCCCGCATTATGGTATATGATAATGAAATGATATTTATCAAAAAAAAGTATTTGAAAACATTTTACTAACTATGTTAAAATTTGTACAAATAAATTTAGAAAATTTAAAGTCAAAAAATTGGAAAATTGTTAAAATTAAAATTCAAAAATAAAGTTAAAAAATTGAATATTTATTTTTTTCAATTCTACCTCCCCCCCCCCCGGTCGACGTCGGCATTTTTTGGACCCCCTTCACTTTCGAGGGTCAAAAACAGCCGAGACCCCCTTCACTTTGGAGGGTACCCATCTCAGGCCTTCGCACCTATGAAGACAACAGAGCATTTTGCATCCATGTATGATAAGTATGAACGAATGACCCTAAGAAGTAGTCACCTATTTGATCTCAGCTATAGAACTTCAATGGAGATACGTCAGATGTCTCTGCCAACAACTTCTTGACTCCTAGATATAAATGCTTCAACGATATTTGATGCAGTTTGCAGATAATCCTCTATCAAATTTAATTCTGTACCTCTGCTTTGTGTAGGCGCAGCTGCACAGACTATTGTTCTGGTAATCCTTCCCACTTATTATAAGAAGATGAAATAGTCTAAGCATTGTAAAAAGATAGAATCGAGTCTTACGAAATCTGCGTTTTGATGTTTCCTCAGTGGCATCTGTCATACCACATAGGGAAATCATTGTCGGTACTGTTAGCATCCTAAGCGCTCTAATACGTGTCATCGAGATTACAGTGGATCGGCGTTCTCTGAAGTTACCAATAATAACAGAATAGGCTAGGCCTACAGCGTCTTTGTCGTATCACTTAAAATGCCCTGGAGACGGGACTGTGTTACTTCCTTGAATCGAAATCCGTTGCCTTCAAACCTCAAACGCTGCCTTTATGTACATATCGCATCATCACATCAACATACTGATACGTTTCGTCAAGATTGGTCGTCATTTGTCATTTTAGTCAAAGTCAGTTAGGTATCCGGTCTAAAGAATACTAAGTATGCGATACACGTGCAAGATTCAATAAAGAACAATGTGACAAGATCGCGTTTACAATAACTTTCTCAAAATTTGATGCCCTGTCCCCGACAGCGATCTTCATTGTGGCATTCGCGAGACTCGCATCGGGGAAAACGTAGAATACGGTCACATCCCAAAGAATCGTGCTTTGCGACACTTCCACTCTATTCAGAATAAACAGCAATTGAACGCAATGATGCGCACGAATCAAAAAAAGTAGAGAGAAACCACAAAGTCATGAAGCAATACATTTCCCCACGTCAAATGCAATGATCGGACGTAATTTCGCATGTTTCTGCGGTCGAATTAACGTCCACGGCTAATTTTGATTACGGTAGGTAGGAAGTGCCTTGTTCAGTCAAAAAGACTATGGTTGCGGAGGTGCCGACACTCTCGGAAGGTTGCTAACAGCCCCCCCCCCCCCCCCGCCCATCTTTCGCAAGTTTGAACTCTGCGGGTATGACTGTCGAGTTTTTCACATTGGTACCAGCCAGTTTGGTTTTCGACATGCTGTAGTAGCCCTTACACGTTCACGTAAATGCTCTGAGAACTCGTTCACTTCTTCGTGTTCCTGCTGTAGTATTCAAGGCTGCCCCTTACGTTCAACGAAAGTATTAGGTTGTTACATAAGTTTTGTTACACTTTCTTCGTCTTCCCCCGAAAAACTCTAGAAAATTCGGCAAGTTCTCATATTTGGGAAATATGGGGAAGGAATAAAGGGCTATCCGCTGGTACCATTTATGCCCTCACAACATAACTTACAGTAATTATAAAGGCAACTTTATGAGGGCACTTCAACCTCCATTTATTTCTTTGAATTTTAATAACTCTCTTGTTCTTCTTTTCTATCTTTTTAGATTTTTTATGGACTTTTGGGAGCATTGGTAGTAATACTGAAGCAGCCAGAAAGTCTAAGTTCGTCAACGAGTAAAGTTGGAAATTTGCCAAGAATAATTCGAAAAAATTCCAAAAAATTCTAAAATTTGATTTTTCATGTGTGACATGTATATATCAAAAATCTGCAACACCACGCATAATTTGGAGGTAAGGGAAAATCATTTGGAAAAGTTATGAGGATTTTTTCAGTCGAGTGTAACAAAACTTATGTAACAACCTAATAGATCAGTGAGGACGGTTCTTCCGTTCTTTCTCTATCGGCATTGTTGGTGGGTCTCTATTTCTTCTCAAAAATCCATTTTGTTGGCTATCATAGTTGTCATAGAGCAGATCTTTCAATTTGTTAGCGGCATTTAGGGCATACGGTTTGTTGGGAATCGCTGGACAGTTTCTATTTGGATCATCGTGTAAGCTCGCACAGGGCAGTTCTTTCGCATAATTATAGCCTGCGGGAGTTTGTAGGTCATTTTTTTCTTTGAGTTATCGTTCTGCGAGAGGTCCATAGGGCACTTCTCACCGGTCTGTAGGCGGTTCATAGTAGTACTCGCTAAAGACAGATCTGTAAGCTTCTCAATTCCTTTTCAGTACCGATCTGTAGGGGGCTTGTAAAGCAATAAGTTGGTTCCCTATTGGCCCGAGAGCAGCCCATAGCACATCTCCTTCATCCAATGATCGGTCTGTAAGCGGTGAGTAGGGCATTGCTCCTCAAAATATTACTTTGTAAAGGCCTGAAATATCGTTCAAGCAGCTCATAGCTTCTTTTCTCATACTCTTGGTTCATAGGGGATACGAGGATAGGGTAAGGCGGTTGTTTCTCGAAATATTGGCCTCCTAGACGTTCTCAGAGAATTTCACAAAAATTTTAGTTTGAAGATCTTTGGTTTGTGCAGCCCAAAGGGCAGTTCTTTTTCGAAGTGACGTTCGTAAGCGGCCCATAGAGCAATTTTTTTTGTCAAAATTGATTTGTGGAAGTTCGTAAGGCAGTTCTTTGAAAAGTACCTTTTTTTGGAAACGGTTTCAAACAGCTTGCAGGGCACTTCTTCTTCAAATTAATATTATGGAAGCGGCACGTACAGCAGTTCCTTCTAATGATTGATTTTAGTCTGCAAGCGACCCGTAGAGCAGTTCATTCTTGAAAATCTCTTTACGCAGCCACACGACTACCTTGAGATATCGGTCTGTGGGAGGCCCTTATGGCATTAGCCTAAGATTTGTTTATAGGGGTCTTGTAGGGTCATTCTATCCTAGAATACCACTCTGTAGGTGGCAGTAGGAAAGTCTGGAAATATTGCTCTTTAATGGGCCTTGCAGGGTAGTTTTCAAAGTGTCGGTGGGTGACCCACACTGTTCACGAATTTTTCCGATATATATCATCTGTAGGCGGCTCGTAAGGCGGCTTTTCTCTTGAAAAATGGATTTGTAGGGGGGGGGGGGATCGTAGGCAAATTTTTTGTAGATCGCTTTTAGGCGGATCGTGGAGCATTTTTCCCCAAAACTTAGTTGTAGGCGGCACATAGGGCCTAAGAAAACAATATTCATTTTCGTTGCCATTTTTTTCCGGGATCTAGGGAATCTCGAGTGTAGAGTTCTTGTAGAGTAAACAATATCCATTTTCGTTGCCAATTTTTTTCGGGACCTAGGGAATCTCGAGTGTAGTTTTGTAGAGTACATCGTAGTGTTGAATTTCGACTGCTTTTGAGGTGACATTCAAAGGAGATTGTCGAAGAAATCAGAAGTTCTCAATCGGGTTCATGTTGCAGAGCTCGCAAAGTCATTGTGACAGGACAACGCAAGAAGAACTTTGATTTCTGGGAAAATGTATTTTGTTTTTATGGTGATTTTCATTGTAATTTGCCAAAATAGGGTAGGGTTTTTGAGAAAGTATTCTTTGTAAAAGGCGTGGAAACGACGGGTCTTTTATTTTTTGAATGAATCTCTATGAAGAGGGGATTTGGATGAGAAGGTATTCGGGAAAAGGTCGATTTTCTTCCTCAAATCTTTTAAGACTGTGTCAGGATTCTCAAATGTTGAATAAACGTAAAGTTCTTTAAACTCCAGGTTCTCTCTTCTCTGAATTTGGGCATCTTAAGTCGTAAATTGTAATAGATGTTCTGTGTTGTTGTTCTATTTTTTTTCCGTTGTGCATAAGACGAGGTCTAGACTCGATAAATACGGAGATGACGTTTGGCGGCGTAGTTTCACAGGTCAGGACTGCAATCATCTTTCAGACCTCCGAAGAAGGCGACCTTGTCGAAACGTTAGGTCAATAAAGATTCCACCGTACCAATCTGGGCTTGCCAGAGCACCTATTACAATTTACGTAAAGTTCTTTGTTTTTGCAGGACTCGCCCTTAAGAGTGGGTTATCATGAATAATTTTCAAAGAAGTATAAAATGTAGAGATATTTGCAGTCATAACGAGGCTAATAATGTATTTACCCCGACCCACTTGCCAGCGACCCATAGGGTCGCTAGTCTGTACTAAATTTCAAAAATTTTTATCCTGATGTTTTCAAAGAGCGCTGATAATTTTCAAGTAAGCAAGCCTTTGGCTACACTGCACTCATTTTAGATTACAAGGGCCATGTTTACTTGCTCGCTATAATTATTTGTTTGGTAAAAACTGCGAGTTTTTGATTACGTTTACCACGTAAAAATACCGAAAAATCTTAGAGCGCTTTTTCAAACCAAATCAAACTTGGTTATGTAGCATAAATAATGTCTGATAAAAATCATATTTTAATTCGGAAAACTTGTAAAAGCTTTCGTGTATTTGCTACAGTTGCGAGTTTCAAGACTTTGAAAAAAATCGAGATTTTTGAAGAAATAATGTTTTTGAAGCTAAAAATAGCAAATTAAGAGAATTTAAAAATATTACCTTGTAGTCCGAGAATCGCTTTATCTGATCTATACTTAGTCCTTTCCGAAACTTTGGAATAAGATTTTAAAAAAAGTAGCCTCACTGTGAGCAGATAAAATTGACGGATGGAGAATTTTGGCAACTATCAAAGAAAGCATGCACGATTGTGGTTCGAAAAAGTATTCTTTAAAAAATAATGAAAAGCTGCATCGAATGCATGTTGAAACTCATTCAAGTCTTCATTGTGCGTGGTCTATAGTGGTATGAAAGGGACAAAACTTTCGGGACAACAGCAGAGGTTCACTGATTTTATTGTAGGCCTTCCTCGTGCTCCCTCAGTGCTAGTCTTAGAACTCACGCAAATCTGACCATTACGAATAAATTACAAACAATTATCTAATTTAAAAGTTTTCCATGTTAAATCTTTAGCTTTGGGAAAAACTTCTGTGCAGCTTTGGGAGAAACTTCTGTGAGGAGAAATAAATGCGGACTTGAAACGATTACTAAGTAAGGCTTAGTAGCCATCTTAAAAGACCATGAACACCTTGAACTACTGTTTGAGCGAAATTCTTCTGTTTGCTATTTGGAACCCTGACCAGCGGCAATAACCCAGTCATCCTACCACTTGCTACATATAATTATCAGCTACAAATCTAGATCAAATATAGCGATTAACTTTTTTTGCAGAGAACGCAACAAAGGAAAAACAGCACTGCTTGAGCTGCTAGATTATTCAAATCATTCGAATAGTCGAATATTCGACTACATGTAATTATTCGATTATTCGAATAGTCGAATGTTCGGTCAACCCCATTTATTCGAAATATTCGTTCATTCGATTTTAAAATGTAGAATTATTCGAATATCCGAATTCGAATAATCTGGAAATCACAGATCGAATAATATTCGTTCGTTCGAATATTTTTCAAAAGCCAATTATTCGAAATTCATTCGTTCGACGAAATTTTTCGGTCGTTTCAACTATAGTTATTATACCAGGGCCAGCAGACCCGCCTTATAAGCTGTCGGTTTGCTTTTGAGATCAATATAACGATCGTTCCGCTAGCAACGGGGGGTGGGGGGGGGGCATGGGTCCCATCTCCTTGGAGTTATAATTTCTGCATTTATAGGCTGTATCAGCCAGCATCGGTCCCGCACCAGTATGACTTGCGACGACGCACTGTCGCATGCCGTGCCTTAACGCGTAGCTGAGTTCGCACGCGTCACATCGCACCGTCGCAAGTTGCCGCAGGCGCGACGTCGCATAACCCATGCTGGCTGGTACAGTCTATAAAGTATCAATGCCTATCAATGCCTACATTTTTATACATATCTTTTTAGTAACCTATCAACATGATCAATGCTAGCCGTTTCATCTTTCTTACATTAGTCTGACTAGGATTAGACTCGGATTGATATGATGATGTTTGCATTCGTTATGTTTCTTGTTCACTCTGCTGTGTTACTAACTTCTCGATGTGTTTTGTCTTTGTTTTGGAACGCCTTGAGCGTACAAATCAAAATGAAAATGAAAATATGTTGGCGAAACACCTGTGCACCTAAGGTTTTTGATCTTCAACAGCTGCAGTTTAGGCCCTTAGTGAAGCTCGGTCAGTTCAGGTGGTCTGAACTGAGGTCAGTTGAGATTTGCAAGGTGAACTTACGAGTCCATTTCCTCGTGTTATAAATGCAACGTGACCTGACAGGCGAGCGTCAGGTCAGGTGATGCGCTGATCTCACCTTGCTTCTGTAAAGCTGCGTTCACACTGTCGAAGTTCGGGAACAGTGCTTGAACTGAGCGCTGTGCTAGAACTGTTTCCATTCGGGGTCAGTATGAACACAGCCTAAGAGCAACGTGTTTTGAGATGATCTTATAGATATAGTGTGCAAGTGATGAAACACAGGGGAAAATCCCGTAAGCCGTAAGTAACATAAGGGACATAATGCTGCGAAGAGTGGCGGCCGAGGGGCAACGCGGGGAAGGTGCCTCCCCAGGGCCCGGCACAGATGGTCTGGGGTTAAACTGGCTTCGTTTTTGAAGTTAAAAGCAACGGGGATATCGTTTTTATAAGGTCCTGGGGAAGCGCCGATAAAAAAATGACGATCATATCAGGCTTTACGAGTTGAACGCGTTCTTTCGTAAGAGCGCGAAGTTCAAACGCAAAACTCAAACAAACAAACAAATGGCTTGTTTACAGCGTACAAACATTCAAATGACACCGAATTTGGGCTATGTGTATACAATAAAACTCCAAACTATATTGAGTAAAAAGTTTCAAAAACTTATATCCGTATATCCGTTCCCGAATTTGTTGGTTTCTAGACCAACACGAAACCAACTGGGTTGATTCGGAGCACAAATATGGAGAGTTCACATAAGTTTTGGCGCTTTTTGATTTCGACGAATAGAGCTAAAAATCTATCATGTAGTGGAGAGAGCGAATTAAACTGCCTCTCCTCTTTTTATTGTGCCAAAAGTAGTGTAAATCTTTGCGTTGATAAATACTGCGCTTCAATCACATGCGATGTCCTTTGAACTATGTGGCGAAAAATGCATCGCCAGATTGTTGAGGTCACAGATTTGGTTGGTCTAGGAGGTCTTCGACATTCTGAGCACTAAAATGGTACCCTACCCAATGACAGAAATTTTGAGCAACTAAAATGTTTTCTTTTTGCTTTTTTGTTATATTAGGTACCTCGAAATGCGTTTTTTCGTTTTGATTTTTATTCTGATTGAATAAGGGTTTCAGAGATTTTGAGAAGCATCTTCAAAAATTTTTCAGGGTGTGTGGCTAACGTCATTCACCTTTATTTCATAAATACTTTTGCCATCCCCCCCCCCCTCCTCGAACGAAATCTGTGGACGCCACTGGCTGCCGACCATGGTGCGCTAAACTGCACAATTCGCGGACAGGGTAGCAAGAGTCAATGAACAGATGTTGCAGCAATCAGAATTTCAAGTTATTTTTTATCTTATCAAGAGCTAGCTGATGAAATCATTTGTTTCAGAATACTCCTCAAAATAAAAATTTTGTTTTTGCACCAGCGCTTCATCTCTGCTTAGCAGAGGCTCGCACCATTTCTTTTATCTGTGTGCCTTCTTCGTGCTCTCATGATGACGGCTTTGTAACCTACCATGCAATGCTGGCTATCTCGAATTAAATAAAACATTTAGCATTCCGTACCAGGGGTTGGCACAGGTGGCCTACCGGGCAAGAGCTGGATAAATGTTTTGAAGGTAAAAAGCAAAGGGGATATCGTTTTGGGGGGGGGGGGGGGGTCCGGGGCGAAGCCCCGGAAAAAAATGCATGTACCAGCTTTGTTTGGTGTATATGAAGAAACGCACTGCCCGCACCCGTGTTAAGAAAAATAAACTTCGTTTTCAGCTATCAATCTGTGTTTCTAAACAAAATGGTTTGCTTCAGTGTTAGAGGAAGTGAACAAGGTGGAAAAATGTGTATTGTGATATAGTCCTACTATATCGAAACACCAAAAAAACTTATTTTTTATTGTTGGGAATTACACCAATGCTGAAAGTCGTATCTTCGGCCTTCTCCACAGCTATCAAATCTTTTCGGAAAGTTTTGATGTCGCTTTTGCTGCGGAGACTAGCTCTGACCGCCTGATCCCCAATTACATAAAAAAGTGTCTCGGCATTGATTTCAGAATTCACCACTGCATCCAGCGCGCTGCTATCGCCCAGTTTCTCTGAAGAGAATCCATTTGGGTCCACAACATTTCAGTGATACATGTATAGTTAGAGTTAGGCAGTAGACCTACTTGCATAAAAAGCGTTTTGTAAAGTAGTCATAGTGTTTGTATAGTCGTCCTCACCCCACTAGTCGGTCGGTGGACGAATTTGAATTCGAACTGGAGCAGACCGGCCGCGGCAGAGCGCCGCAGACCGCCCCTCAGCCAACCGCTTGCACATGGGTTTTCCTCTTATTTTTTTCGCATTTCTTTGCTATCTCTCGTATTGTGGCAATGTTCTTAATCAGATTTCAGATTTCGTCCGCTAACTCTTTGAAACAAACGCTTTTTGAGACAATTTCAGCCCCATCGCAAAAAAATAGTTTAGAGTACATATTCTGACGAAAAACTTGACACAGTTCATCAAATCACATTTGTGTGTATGTCACTTAGCGGTAGAGAGATTTCTCATCCAAAAATCTCCAATCACATCCTTCTTCTCGGTTTACCTGGAAAAAATGTAAAACAAACGGTCACAACTGCACAAAACAATAGTTAGCAGGACGAAGTCCAATAATCTGATTAAGAACATGGTCGCAATACGAGAGATAGCAAAGAAACACGAAGAAAATAAGAGAAAAGCTCATGTGCAAGCGGTTGGCTGAGGGGCGGTCCCGCGGCCGGTCTGCTCCAGTTCGAATTCAAATTCGATTATCGACAGACCAATGGGGTGAGGACGACTATAGAGTACCCCTTTTGAGAGTAAACCAGATTTCAAACCAAGACCAGGCAAGGGTTGTGTCTACTGCTCAGACAATCGACGGCATACATCCGGAGCAAGAATGAGAGGGCGCCGGGGTCTGCCCAGCGGGGGTTTGCCACTCACTCCGGAGACTTCCCATTTCACCCAGCTCCTCCAAATTTGGCGCACCTCCAGAGCAGAGATTTGCGAGCCTCGGAGAAGGGTCATATCCGCCTTCTTGTGACGTCCTCCAAATCTGGTGTGCCAGATTTGGAAGAGCCCCGAAGCACCAAAATGGGTAAAATGGGAGGCCTCCGGAGCACGAGTGGCAAACCCTCGCTGGGCAGGGCCCCGGTACCCTCCCATTTTCGCTCCGGAGATATACCGTCGATTGTCTGAGTGTTAGGTGAGGTCAGGTTCTACTGTCAACAGATTTGGACCGTTTCTTTGTATGCTATAAAATGTCACGGAAATCGATATTGAAAAATATCCTTAGATGGCTTACTGCATCACAGGTTAATGGTTATGTTGAGAGACTGTTTCTTTCGCCTGCTGTGAGTCGATTTGCTGTGAAGAACGTTCGTTCAGTATCAGCATTGTTTCACGGAATAACGAGAACACATTTGAGCACCTATTATGACAACGTGGAGGCAGTAGGAAGAAAATCTAAGGAAAATATTCAAATCTTATCATTTCAACTTCTTCAGTCATATCAAGTTGCTACCGAAACTCTAACAACTTCTTATAGAGCCTTTTAGAAGTTTTGTCATTTCGTAAATCTTTCGGAAATACTTCCATATTTGCCACTTTCGTGTGCAAAGTTGCGTAGAAAGCAAAGATTCTTTCAGTTTAGAAACAACACAGTAGTTCTCCAGCATTTCTATCGAGTCATTGATCAAATTAGCCCGTTTAGATGATCGTATTCGTTATTAACTCCCATGTACGCTGCATATCCTCTGTTGGAGAGGGTTGCACCCGAAGGTACGTAAGTATCCCATTCTGTCCGGAGATTTCCGTTAAAATCAATTACATCCAGAATTGGCGATCGACTGCGACGAACAGGCTGTCAGGCATTACTGTCTCCTCCATTTTGACTGCAAGAGGCAAAGGTATCAGTGTAAAGCGCTTCAGCTTCTTCCTTTACACTCTTTTCAATCAACTCAGATAGAAATTTCATGTAGATAGATCCAAGACCAAAGTTTAGGGTAACGTTTGGATCAAGATCGGTGAAGCGTCTTGCTCTAGTGGAGACTACTGGATTCAAGTATATACGTGAAAGCAAAGTCATCATCACTCGATTTTTCTTCTGACGAAGTGAAGATTTTGAATGATTCAAAGTAAATCTCAAAGCTTTTTCATCGTTTGTAAGACTGCCAAAGTCACTTTCTGCAAAATCCTTGAAGTTTCTAGGAATATAAGCCAGGCGCCATCGTCTCAACGATTGACTATCTTCTAATTTCTCGAAGTAATTCATGAGAAATTGCTCAACCAAGCGTTTCAGTTGCTTTCCGTCATAAATCTTCACTATAGCTTTGTACCCATTAACTCATGATTGACCTTGTTTATCAATGAGCCGTCTATGAAACTTCGACTGGAAGCACGACCAGCTTCCATTGCGTCGAAGGCTAGACTGTCTGTATTTTGGAACAGCAGCGAAAGAGAAATTTTGTCAAGAGCACCCAAGACATACTTCATCATCAGAAGACGCGTCAATCTCGCATAACCCAAAGAGTATATTTGCCCTACTCCGTATACATTCGAAAATTCTCCCATCATCAGACACTTTGCGCAAGCTTTCGATCAACACGTCTGCATGCGGACAACGTTACTAAGGCCCTTTTTAAAACTGTCGGACCACCGTATTGCGATGAATTGACCCATATGCAGGTGTTTGAACGACATCAGACGAGCTGTATCTTTGTAATGCCGTCTAGGGGATGAAGACTTTGGAGATCCAAAAATTGTATGCATTTCCATTATGAGTCTTAGAGCAAGCGTGTAAGCAATGTCATTTGCATTCATCATTGCTAAATTCAACTTACGCGCAGCACACAAGACAAAAGCAAATCCGATCTAACTGGAGAGGAGCTTTGCAACCGTATACGTTGTCGCAGCCTTCCAAAAACACCCTCATTATTTCCAGTCTCGTGCTTGCCCCATCAGTGGTGATGGCTACAAGTCTTTTCATAGCATGTTCATGCGGCGAGATCTCAAGGTCGGGAGATTGTACCCACGAGTTGAGTTCATTGAGATGTGTTGACAGAACATCCGTTATGATTTGACCCGGTTCGCGTCCCAGCTCGGCAATAAGAAAATAGTAAGGTCTAGGCTCGAATGTGGGAATCACTGTGCGGATCAAGTAAGCCATCCACTTTGTCTTTTTCAAGGAGGATCCATAAGATCATTTACTATTAAGTATTTGAACGCAGCTCGTATTCAATATGCAACGCAGAATTTTTTATAATTCTCCTCGCGGTTGTAGCCTCGTAGTAATCTCTGCCAACATTTGCACTCGTTCTTAATGCAGACATCATCAAGGTGGAACTGCGTAGTCAAAGGAAGGCCCTCCTTAACAATGGTGTAGGCTGACAATGTTGCTGTAATGGTAGCATCTATGGCAAGATTTTGGTTTTCAAGCAGCTGAGCTTCGATCGCTGTGTATTACACGTTTACTGCGTCTATGTGCTCTTTTGATTGTAGATGACGTCTGATTGCTCGAGCGATACCTGCATTCCAACCATTGCAGTATTTATCTTCTCGTTTGATGCAGAAATCCTTTCCCAATTCATTGAATTAATTGACTTCACTCTACAGTGCTGGAATCGTGAAGCATCTTCTAACTGCTTGTGATTTCTATTGCAGATTTTGCATCGCATAAACGTTCTGAGATTCGATGCATCCAAAAACACTTGTAACCACGGAAGTTCCCTATATTTTTTCTTTTGCTCCTTAGTGAAAACGACGCCAATATTTTTGAGTAACTCCAGTTTTGCCTCCATTTCCGGGTGTAGATCCATTCCGAGTTTCTTCTGCAGTTGTAGAAGGGAATATTGCTCAGTTGCTTTTCGAAGTCCCTTAGCGACCATACCATTGTGCACTTGTTTCACTCTTGCATGTACAGTGCATATATCCTCTTGTAGTCGCTCTGCTCTTTCCAACATTCTTTCCAAAGTGATTTGCTGCCTGTCTTGTTTACGTCTAAGAGTCTTGCAAAAAGAGTGTGACGGGTAGTGAGCGTGCAGCGGCGTCTTTTGTTGAAGCTATGTCGCCATCACCATCCATAATCACTTCTGAATGCGGCTCATACACTTCATCAATGACATCAATTTTGTCATTTCTTCGGGTGGATTGGCATGTGCAAGTGCTCTCGTATTTGAATTGCGCAGGTCTTGATTAAACTCAACATATATTCGCTATCATTATCGCAGACGTTATCAGCGCCTAGTGTCACAGCATAGTATTCCGAAGGGCATCGATAAATAGGCTGAGCTGCTCGAGGTGCATCCCTATCTGCCGGAAGGATGGTCACCAACACTTCTTTGACATGTGCATTACCAAGCAATTGTTTTAAGCGGGCAATCGGAAGCACTAAGTCTGGAAACATGGAGATGCTTAACACCACAATATCTATGACGAAAGCCACTCCTGTATCTCCTTCGTTATTTGTAAGTCTTCTGGCGCAAAGTGCTTATTCTTGTTGGCGTCAAATTGGACATATCTAAACCCGCGTGAAAAAAACTCCGCTTCTTCCTTCCATTTTTTATAATCCATTTTTAGAAGAATAGTCACTATTTAATAATAGAAGAATAATAATAGAATAATAGAATAATAGAATAGAATAATAGAATTAATAGAATAGAATAACAGAATAATAGAAATAATAGAATAATCAGTATGAAATAATCACTCATCATTATCTTGAACTCCTTATGTGCATTAATGAGCGCATTGACGATGAAATGAGGTACATCGAACTGATGAACTTTATGCCTTCTATCTCGATTCTTTCGATCAAAGAACATATTCGAGCTGGTAGTGACTCCTTCGTTTATAGTTGATGGGTGCCCAAACGCAAGTTTTAATCCTTCTTGGTTCTCTCTGCATGCCTTCTCTTCGTCATCATCATTGTTGAAAATATACAAATTGAAATACATTAAAAGTGAAAATACCATCTATGGTCAACATCCTCTTTGAAAAAATCATCTTGTTTTTTTGTCCTTCTTGGTCATGAGCGTCAAGGAAAAACACACATACCCGTAAGATAGTTGGCGTTATAGAGCAATAGCGTTATAGTAGGCTGACGGTCAGGTAGAACTTCTATAATTGAGC
The DNA here is from genome assembly GCA_958299035.1 of Cylicocyclus nassatus. NCBI lineage: Eukaryota > Metazoa > Nematoda > Chromadorea > Rhabditida > Strongylidae > Cylicocyclus > Cylicocyclus nassatus. The sequence continues at coordinate 60,346,849 of CATQJL010000305.1, forward strand.
GCTTAACGTGGTTCCTAACCAAGTGAGCTAGCAGCAATTCCTCATTCTCATAGAGGGCGCTTTCGAATGCGTTTTCTGAGCCTTTCTTCAATGGAAAGTATTAGGTTGTCCCGAAAGTTTTGTCCGTTTTTTAACCTATCATAAAAACGCGTGGAACGAAAATAGGGAAACGCTCTAAGCACTATCCGACGCATCTTTTCCTTCTCTTTCTAACTGTCATGCCTCCATGCCGACTAATCTTTTGTTTACTGAGATAAACGCCGAAATCTCGAACCATGGTTTTTACTATGCCCAAGTTTGGCAATTTTTCACAATCTTTATTTTTGACTTTCGAAAAAGCTTTGGCAACAATTAGATAGAGCAAACAAAGGGCAATATAATGCAATTTTGCGGCATCTATAGCCAGCCTTGAAAATTTTTTAGAATTATTTTTCTGATGCTATCAAATTCCACTTCTGGTGATGCCAAAAGCCAGAGATCATGAAACGGCGCACAACTAAGGTGTTATTCGATGCAGCTTTTTTTCATCTTTCCCAGTGAGTGTATTTTCCCTCCATTCGCGGAGTCCTTGGCAATAAAATTTTCATAATTCTTGAATTTGACCTCACCTCAGCGTGTACACGGAAAATGCAAAATCTTATATTTCGAAGCGGTAGACGCTCATTTGCTTCGTAAAAATAGTGAACAATCGTAATCGGTTTTTGGAAGTTTCAAAATCCGATGATTTGCTAGTGTTCGAGGCGTTTCTGTATTTCAGAACTTCGCAGAAGTGAAGACTTTTGAAAAAATTATCTTTAAAAACATTGAAAAGCCAGCTATATACGCCAAATAATTGCATCGCATTGCCCATTGGTTACTCTATCTGAGGGCTATCAAAGATCTTCCAAAAATTGAAAATGAAGATTGTGAAAAATTGTCAAACATGGACATAGTAAAACCATGGGTTCGAGATTTCGGCGTTTATCTCAGTGAGCAAAAGAAATCTGCACAAGATTATTACAGTTAGAAAGAGGAGGAAAAGATGCGTCGGGTAGTGCATAGAGCGTTTCCTTATCTTTGTTCCATGTATTTTTATGATAGGTTGAAAAAGCGGACAAAACTTTCGGGACAACCTAATATTTACTATTTTTTCAATGTCTTTAACCAAGCGCTTAATGTCCAAAATATGAGAAATTGAGATGCTCTAAATTCGAATAAAAGAAAATTAGGGCAAAACAATGTGAATCATTCACGCGAATTTTCTCCGAGACAATCATTTGTAACTCTTTTATCTTTTCCTCCTACTTCGTTATTACTTCCTATAAATGGAGAATTTAAGCACTAGAACTGAGATGCTTGCAAAGATTCACATTTATGAACCTACCGCGACACTCGACGAACAGACAGGTAAAGCTGCCATACATTTCTCCCCAGTTGAGAAATCTAAAGTATCGACATAAAATGCAAGAATCAGAAGAAAATATGTACAACAAACGGTACGGCCACAAAGTAGACTGAATTGCATGCAATTATCGCAGTTCGGTTGAGTTAAGTTTCTGTATGGAATACGTAATGCAGATATACAAGGTGTCCCAAAAGTATGTATACACTGTTTGATCGTTAATGTCTCTATTCCCAAGAAGTCTTTTGCCTTGCTCCAGGTACCGTTTTGTAGAGCTGGCTTCAACTTAGATTTGCAGTTTAGAACGAACCACCCATCTCTCTTCATTACTGTAGATCTGAAAACTTTTACACTAGGTTAATTAGAGTTGCTGATTCTAATTGTAAAGTCCTTAATTTATTAAAATGAACCGAGGCGTCACCTCTGCTTCGCAGAGGCTCGCACTGGCTCTACTATCTAGGCCCTACTCATTTTCGAATAATGATAGCATTGAAACTCACAGAGCAATGCCGAGTACCACAAACAAAATGTAATCAGCTACTCATTCCGAAAGGTTTCTTATGTGAAACCAGTGCGTCGCCTCTGCTCGCAGAGGCTCGCACTGGTTCTCCTATCCGCATGCCTCACTCATTCTCGCATAATATGACATTGAAACTTACCGCGCAATGCCTGCCTTCACGAATAAATCGTAAACAACTATTCATTCCGAAAGCTTTTTCGTGTGAGATCGGCATTCTGTTTGTATGAATTTGGAAGATGGAGACCAAATACAGATTTAGAACACTTTTAAATTTTTTCATGGCTTGTTAGTCGTCATAAAGATAATATCCATCCTGGCTTACATCCCTGTGCAAAAATTCCCTAAAATGATCATGTAAGACAGTGGCAAACCCGCCATTCACACAACCAATTTGTTGTGGCGCCGTTTTCGTAGAGTGATAGACTTTTGGTCACTTTTTGGGCTAAACTTCATGGCTTGCACATTAAATTACCAAACATGACCACAACTCTGGAAAAAATGTGATACGGAGCCAACTTTGCGCGCCAGAAGTTGAGTGGATCCATTTGGAGTGCACATTTTGGGAAATCTACTCAATATGAATCCGCTCGTGCTTTTGCATAGTGAATCTAGGTGTTGGCGGAGTGTGTTGCGCAAAAAACTGCGGCTTGATACCTTGTATGCGACTTGTTCTGTGAATTTCGTTACAGACACACACACACACACACACACCACACACACACACACATACACACACATACACACACATACACACACATACACACACATACACACATACACACACATACACACACATACACACACATACACACACATACACACACATACACACACATACACACACATACACACACATACACACATACACACATACACACACATACACACACATACACACACATACACACATACACACACATACACACACATACACACATACACACACATACACACACATACACACACATACACACATACACACACATACACACACACATACACACACATACACACACATACACACACATACACACATACACACACACATGCATACACACACATACATACACACACATACATACAAACACATACGTACACACATACATACACACATATATACACACACATACATACACACATACATACACACACATACATACACACACATACATACACACATACATACACACACATACATACACACACATACACACATACATACACATACATACATACACACACATACATACACACACATACATACACACATACTCACACATACATACACACACATACACACATACCATTTGATTCAACTGGCTTGGCATCGGCAAAGGCGGGGCTCCGTGACCTAGTTAAGGCTAGGCAATGATCAGAGAGCACTCGCGTGAGAGAGACGCAGGTGCGTCGCGGGCGCGAGCGGCCTCAATTGATCACAAAACCCCGCCCTAATGGTGCCAAGCCAGTTGAATCAAAGGTTACACATACATACACACATACACACACATACACACACAAAACACGTAAACACCCTTAGCCCGTTATTACAAGTCGTGATCGGTGATTTCGCGTGGATGAAGTTTTTGCAAGAGAACAAACGCAAATTTTTGTAGGTTTTCGATTTTCCCATGGTCTTGACAGTCGCCACAAGAACTTTAGTCACCGTGACCTACATTTTTGTGCAAAATTCCGTCAAATGCTTTTGTAAAACCTTGGCGAATTGACCATTTACGCAATCAATATCTTTGGCGCCGTTTTTGTAAAGTAATGGACTTTTGATCACTTTTTTTGGGCCTAAGTTCTTGGCTTGCACATTTACTTGCCATAAACATCCATGATTCTGCAAAAAGTGGAATTGCGGACCTAATTTTGTGGGCCAAATACAAAGTGGATCCGGTTGACGCGCAATCTTTGAGAGACCTCTCAACGAATCTGCTTGTACTTTTGCATGGTGGACTTTCATGCCATTAACAAGTGCTGTGCAAACTTTAAGCTCAGGACGTTGTGGAACACACTCTACGAATTTCGTGACAGACAGAGATTCACATACACAGACACACACAAACGTAAGCAACTCTTAGCCCGTTATTATAAGTTACTAGTTGGCTTTCCCGGTCCAGCCCAGGCCATGGTTCACCGCACTGCGAGCCCCCCCCCCCCCCCCCCACCCCAGCCCTATATGGTATGGGTGACTTACCCTGGGACATCCGCTTGGAAACCGCATCCTCGTGATCCTGAGGTGAAAATGAGCTTCACCGCCCTCCTTTACATGAGTATGGAAAATGCTTGATTGAACATGATAAACTTTCAATTCCTTAGGAAAACGTAAACAAATCAATAAATCGATAGAAGGACCCAACGAATCGCCACAAAAAGTAGCCTATCATTTGCGCAAGGGTCGAAAACATGTGTGTGCAAAGTTTCAGCTGAATCGGTTGAGCGGCGCACGTTTCTATAACGCACATACCCTCCAAACTGACAATTTTTGAGTTTTATTAGGTTGGAAACTAAGTTTTGCAACTGGTCTCATAACTTCCCTCTCATTCAACATGGCGCACTCAAATTGTGTCACTGCGTTGGTTATTACGCAAGCTACAAGCGCAGCTGCTGTCCTACCAAATTCTGACGTCGCAGTGAGGGTCACGGTAGGTGCATGGTATGAAGGGGAAAAATTCAAAGTTTGACGGATTTGGCTAAACTTGGCATAGGGGTGTTATCCGACATGCTGATCACGAAAACGATAGTGAAATTGCGTGATAAGGGCTTTTTGTAGGATTACTGTAGGTGTACGATATGGGGTCTCACCCTAAACAAAGAAAAAGGTGTTGAATCAACAAGTGATTGTGATAATCGCGTTTGGCAGGTCAAATAACCTTACTATGAAAAGTCTCGGCGGAATTGGAGCTTCGGACTCTTTAGTCATTGACAGTCGTCCCTGCAGCTCTTGCGTACATCGACTCGTTCGACTTTATGGGGACGCCAAATCTCGACAGGCCCCTAATTTCTGTTTCTTTCTTACTAGGCCAAAGGAGTCAACCTCCAGCAATAATTTGTAGACGAATCCGGGTTATCGCGCATGGTCTAGGCTGCCAAAGGCTTCATTTTAGCTTGAAACCCCAAAAATTCTCAAATTTCACTAATTTTCGAAAAACGCCTAGAACTTTTCTATTCCGTGTTCAAAATTCAGACAATTTATGCTTACTTGTAGCTCACATTGCATTCTACATGATGCCAAAGTTTGAGTGCGCCATGTTGAATGAGTGTGAAGTTATGAACAAGTTGCAAAACTTAGTTTCCAACCTAATATATATATATATATACAGGGTGTCCCAAAAAATGTGCCTACTGTTTGATTGTAAATAACTCCCTTGTAATGTAGTGTTTCGAGATGTTTTAGGTACCGTTTTGTAGAGCGAGGTCAAACTTAGATTTGCAGTATGGAGCGAATCGTCTATCGCTCTTCATTACTGTAGGATTACGGTACAAAATTCGACAAGGATTTTAGGGCCATTGGAGGCTATATTCGGCCTCCGAACAGAACCAAACAAGCCAAAAACTCTGTACTACGGCAATGGGAGCCGCTGACTCCGATTTTGAAATTTCCATTTTTCTATGATGCTTCTTTCCAAAGTTATCCCCGGTAAATCGTAATAACTCAGTTCCCAGCATTTGTCAGAAATGTAATTACAACGTCAAAAAAGCTGAAAACACTCGTAAAAAGTTGTTAGGTAGAGTCAGCATGCGCGAAAATCCTAATACACGATTTTTCAGAATTTTTGAAAAAAGTTTTATTAAATAGTAAATTTCACATTAAATCCATATGTTGGAAGTTCTTACCGTAATCCTACAGTAGTGAAGAGAGATCAGGGATTCGCTCTATGCTGTAAATCTAAGTTCAACCTCGCTCTATAAAATGGCACCTAAATCTTCTCGAAACACATCATCACAAGAGAATTATTTACAATCAAACAGTAGGCACATTTTTTTGGGACACTCTGTATATATATATATATATATATATATATATATATATAGATGATATTATGCTTCCTTAAATATTATGCTTCATTGAAGAGTCATGCTAGGTTAGGCAGTAGCGGCCATTTTTTCAATGTTCCTAAAGAGTGCGGTTACACCGTTTAGAAAGCTTCGCAATCTTGTGAAAAGCTGAGCATTGAACTCAGCGTCCATGAAAACCCTATTACAGAAGTTTTCCCCTTTTTTTCGAATTTTTTTTGAAACGGCAGCTTTTTCGACATCGATACCATATGTTTCAAATTTCTACCGTAGTCCTACAGTAATGAAGGACTGTCGGTGATTCTCTCCATACCGTAACTCTAAGTGGAAGCCAGCTCTACAATATGTTACCTGAAGCAAACCAAAAAACTTCTTGGGAAAAGAGATACTAACGATCAAACAGTGTATACATACTTTTGGGACCCTGTATAGACATAATCCATGAAGATTTCCATATATGTATGCGTCAGTGGTACGGCGCTACCGTATACATACTTAATCCAACATTTACGAATAAACCTCCCGTTTCATTCACTCTCCTGGTCCTCAGAAGAGTGCTGAAACGCTCACCACTGCCTTACCCCACTTCAGTCTCTGCAAAACTAACAATTTCCCGCTCCAATGTGCTATCCGTGGAAGTGCAGGAATTCAAAAAAGCGCCTGAGATAAACAAGAGGCTTGTTTACAGCAAAGAGCTAATCATCTGACACCAATCTGGGTGTGTAGATGGGCAATGAGAGGATAGTACTAAGTTTAAAAATAAAAACGTTATGTGAACTAAAGTTGCGGCAAACTTTTTTGGATTTAGGTGGACTTACAGCTACCTGGACAGCCACCTGAGGTGGCTGTAAAATAAAAAAGTAATGAATTCCTCCGTCTTCACATAATTTTTCAAAACTTTTCATGTATTAGGTCGTTTCAAAAGTAATTTCGCTTTTTTCAAACAGGCACCAGATTTGAAGGAACAAAGCTTTCTAAGGGATCTTAGAAGCATTCGATGCAAAATTTTATTCTCTTTCTAATGGTTATGAAATTGTTGCAAAACTGTCAATGAACTTTCAGAAAATAACCAAAATCTGCGACCTGTGCTTTTTGAGATAGTCAAGTTTCACAATTTTTTAAAACTTTTATATCAACCCTCCGAAAATGTACAAGTGACGCCTTTATAGAGCAAACCCTACAGAATGCGAAACTACTTTTTTCTCCTTTCCATAGCTTGTCCTACATTTTTAACAGAATTTTAACTGATGCTACCGATTTCCATACTTGGGCAGCTAAATCCTCGTAGAACATCAAAAGAAGAGCAGCTCGCGCACTATTCGATGCAGCATTTTCTTCTCTTTCCAACAGGTGTTTTTTGTTTCCGATTCGTTTGGTTTCCGGGAGAAATCAACATAACTCTTTTTTTAGCGAGCCCCAGGCTGTACCCGAAAAATTTCGAAATTTGATATTTCGAACCCATAAACTCTCATTTGCTTTATAAAATCAATATTAAGTCATATATCATCTTGAAAGCTTGAAATTCCGAGTAATTACTGATGTTTGATGCGACTGTGGTTGAGGTGGGACTGCTAAAATCCGATGGTTCTGCTAAAAAATCTTTTAAAAACTACGGCGAGCTACGAGAAAAAGAAAAAAGTAGTAGTGTATTTTGTAAGGTTTACTCTACCGAATCTTTACTTGAACTTCTTCTGAGGATTGTTTTGAAAGTTTTAAAAAATCGTGAAACTTGACCATCTAAAAAAGCATGATTCGCAAATTTTGGTTATTTTCTGAAAGCTTATTGACTGTTTTGCAACATTTTCATAACCATTAGAAAGAGAATGAAATTCTGCATCGAATGCTTTTAAGATCTCTTAGAAAGCTTTGTTCCTTCAGATCTGGTGCCCGTTTGAAAAAAGCGAAATTACTTTTGAAACGACCTAATATATATATATTCTACATCGTGCTGCCCATCTATTCGTTCTTCAATCGCTCGGAACCCCCTCCCCTCCGTCTATTTACGAGCTCACAAACTTTTTTCAGCGCGATTTCGCAGGCTGCTCCAGCGCAGAACAATGCGCCGGCGAAACACTCGCAGGCGCACTGTTTTTTCATATTTTCCCAATGTCAAACTGCGGAATGGATTTCTGTTGTTTGCATATATATTCATTCTGCTGAATATTTTTTACCTCCTCTCTTCGTCTATATTGGCAACTCTGGAAGATGCTTTGGGCGATCGGTGGTCTCGTTGCTTCCCTCGCTTCGTTCTTGTGCTGTTTGTTTGCACCTTACCTTTGCCATTTCACTATACCTTGCTACACAAGCCGGAAGACATGCTTATGAACTTGTAACAGGTTTTCTCAAATATGTGATCATTATTCTCACTATGGAACTATTTGTTACAGCGTGGTTCTACTGTGCACACCGTCTTGGTATGGATCTGCATGTTATGCTTAGACATGCGTGTTGCTGGTGTCTTGGTCATTTCATTCTATACTTGCTGCTTATACCCCTATCCTTACACTTAAGCCTGGGAGCTTGTTGCTGTCGTAATAAGCAGGGCTATTCACGAGGCCAGCGATTACGACACGTTTTTGCATCGCGATCACGCAAAGATCATCATAAGTCACCTCCGCCGCGATTCACAGGAACAGCTCCTGGTTACTTGCTGCTATCGGAAGCAATCAGAACCTCAAACCTATGCTTGAGTACCAGAAGTGAATTTTGTGAATATTGTGACCTTAGATGCGATACCCATTGTTAGTCAGTAGAACATACCGGTATATCGACGACTGAAAGGTAAGTATGCGCTAGCCGCTTCTATCATTTCTCTCCAGTTTCTTTCATTTTCGTCGTTTTATATTCATACCTTTTCACAAGAATACATATCCTTATATGTATAGATTCGTGACACGCAAAGACTGGGAGTCTTGCGTCCGGCCAAGATAGTTCGTACTTGGGAGAGACAGTAGGCGGCAAGAGAAACGAAAAAGCGCAGAGAGTCGCCGGTACGCCCGCAGTCTTTGCGGACGTATCGGCTTTCGCTATACCGCATGTCTTTGTTTTCATTCCTTACAGTTCAATAAAAAATCGAACAATAATCGAAATGCTGCATCTTGCTCTGCTACGATTCCACTAATCTTTCATTGTGATTCTTATGGTTCCCGAATCATTTGTCTCGCATCGATTTACTTTACAGTTTCCTGTTTCTGAGCAATATCGTAGATCTTTTCAAAGTTTGTACTCGTTTTACTATTATATATGGATCTATTCAGTGCGTAATATGACAGATGGTCATGAATTCTAGTTTTATTTTTTTGTAAATGATCAGTGCACATTATGACCTGCGTTTTCGATTAATGGCGCTAAGCACTATCGCGACTCTACACTCATGTGGATCTATGAGTCATTCCCTGTGCGGCTTGTCGTTCCTACGTGTAGAGGACTGCATGTCGACGAAAGTGGGAGGGTTCAGCGCGGACAATGCAGCAAGTACTCAGCCTCTGCATGTATTGGAATGTGCATTTGTCGCAGATGTCCGGCGGGATCTCCTACTTTCGGCGACATATACTCCCCTACCCCACTCCTACGCCTCATGAACTAACTTTGTTCTTGCAGGAGTTCGTGGGCCTAGTTGGCTTTCTTTTTGGACTTCTTGTGAATTCCTCTATCAACATTTGATGCATGATGGCGTCGCAGCTAGGCTTTAGCCACATATCTGGAGCTATGTCAGCTCTCAGTTCTTTTCTCGCTAAATGTGAGTCTAGTCCTTGCCTTCTTGTTCTTTTATATACTAGTGCTTCTTATTGTTCTTGGACGCGGTTATCAGTACGGCAAGACAGTCAATATGCATTTTGAGCCAAATTTACTCCCTTTTTCACACCAGCGCATTCAGAAGTGCCATTTGACTGCAATCAGAGTTGTCTATGCCATAAAGTGTTAGCGCCGTGCCGGCGCAGAGCGATCAGCACGTGACGGCGCACGTGTCAGCTGGAGCGGTGCTAGCACAGCCCTGGTATAATGCGCACCTACGTTGAAACAGGCTATAACTCTCCTGTCATATCCACCTTCATCAAATTCGACTTCGGACTAGCATGATTGTGTTGCTTTTAGTGATTTTCTGTTATTGTTCACTTGTGATGCATCCTTTTAGTATACAACGTTGTCAAGAATTACGCAGCTGACTTTGACAAACCTCTCATTTGCAGTAAGGTCCATCATAAAGTGAATCGTTTTATTTGAGTCATTTATTATGGGAAGCCTACATCGACTTATTTGGTGAGAATTGAGTATTGTCATCAAGATGTGAAATAGATTCTTTTGTTTAGATCAAGTTGATGAGGGAACTCAAAGACTACGCTGCAAGAAGATTGATGGTAATGGCACCAGGATTGTTTGTTCAAGCTGTTCGGGTAACGAACAGATTAGCAGAAGCGATAGGACATAACTACGAACAAATGGAAGCCGAGAAGGTCACCTCCAGGCGACATTTTTTATTTCGCAATGATTTCCGCTTTTACAGACGGAACTACTGTTTGCCACTTAATATTATAAAGTTGCTGAAAAGGGGGCGGAAACAGAGCGAAAGAAGGCTATCATAGGTAAGCGGTAAACTCCATTTGTTTTTGCCAGTTTATTGGAAGATTTCTGTTTTTTCAGAAGATGAGCTGAAGGCACAGGTTGCAGCTACCATGCACAAGCAAGTGGTAGGGGAAGGGGAGGCACAGAAAAAAATCACTGAACTTGAAGACGATAGTCATCATTTAGACAAGTTATTCTGCTGAGGAAACCGACTTTCAATTGCAGCCAATTCACATTACATTCAATTTTTGCAAAGTAATTTCACAGTGTGATTTTGCGAATTTTTGCTATGAAAGTTGAGTTCTTTTAGCCTCGGAGAAAGCAAAGGCTGACACAGAATTTTACCGCGCACAAAGGGAGGCCGAGGCAAATCAGTTGCTGCTGACGCCGTGAGTTTCAATTTTCCTTCATTGCTTGCTTATGGTACTTTTTTGCATTTCACAATTGTTACTTGCAATTCAGTGAATACCTGGAACTCAAAAAAATCGAAGCTTGTACGAGAATAACAAGATATTCCATGGTCAAGACATGACCAGTGCTTTTCGCTCAGATGTCGGACCTGCTCCAAATGTTTCTTCTTATGCATGTTCTGCTGTTATACAATCTACAGTGACATATGCAAATCGTTTTATTGTGACAGAATTGACACAACAGTCTTACATTCCTTGCAGATGCAATTTCCAAAATGGACCATTATACTAACACTGTTGGCGGTTTCGACATGTGCAAATGCACAGCATATGTACAAGGAAAATGAAAAAAGGTGGGTTTCAATGCCGTGATCGGCTCCAACAAATTGAAAATTGCAGAGTAACGGTTGGAATCTGCCGCCGCAAATGTACTACATCATGATCGTCATAGGATTTGTGAGCCCGTAGAATCCCCCTTGCATGTTAACATCAAACATGAGGGCAATTCCCGAACCTTGCCGCATGCTCTTGTTTCGGGCGCAAGCTAAATCTTGCCTTGAATTCTCGTTTCTCAATCAGATTTTCTCTTTTTTTGTGCTTCTTGAGCTTGACGTCTTATTCGCCTTGTTTTTGGTCTTTTGCTGTTGTGTTGGTAATGATTTTGATTACTTTGTTTTTTCTTGTTTCTAACGCTCTAATTTTCTCAGATTGTTCTCTCTTAGGATGGAGTTTTTTGATGAGCCTTCTTCATTTGGTTCTAGTTTTTGCAACGGTTCTCCTCAATAATGTAAGTTTCTATGAACAAAAAGCATTGATACTGATAGTTTGACACTATGTAATACATCGGCTATCTGAGGCCCAAAATGCTTTGTCACAAATTTCTTCTGATCTTTTGGCGCATAGGGATTATTCGGCAGCTGAACACGAATATTTTAATGAATACCTGCAAAAGTGCCTTTCTGTGCGGTTACGGTAGGTTTACGGTAGGAGGCGAAGATCACAGATTCGTCTGAAAGTTGGTCCAGAGGGGTTGTCCGCCACGCTAAACACGAATATCACATTGATTCTGCACGAAAACGCCTTTCTGTACGGTAACGGTAGGTCCACCTAAGAGCCGAAAATCACAAAAAATCGATAAACTGAAATAAAGTGTTCGTAATCAGCATGTTCACTTACCGCTTGTGCCAACTCCCAGCCCCATAGCTCAAACTTTCCAAAAAAATCGTTAAAATCGACAAACTAAAAATGTGTTAGTAATTAGCGTTTTCTTGAAGTCTTTGAAAATTTTTTCGTCTAAAAACGTTTCTTCAGAAATGCTTCCTGTTCTCATACTTCCAGCCATCTTGTCTGTGGCGAGACAGAGGAATATTAAGTATTGACGAGTGCACCCCATGAGGACGTTTCACACTAATCAGCGATTTATTATGAGGAAATATCGCATGGGTGAAGTACATCTGCGTCGCCTGTGCAGTTTTCTGGCTCCTCTCATGACCCACAAATAGATTGAGAATTGGAGCGTTGACGTCGAGAAAAAGGTCAGTCCTGAATAGCAACTGGTAATCTCTCCCATCTCCTCACTTCAACTTTTTGAAGATCAAGTATCCCATATGGTTGTTGAGTTCTAATGAGAGTGTCAAAATATTTCATATCGCAGCATATTTCAGATTATCATCGCGTTGTGTTATCTCGCCACCAACGCTTATCAGGCCGTCTTAGCAGATACCCTCGGTGTCTGCCAGAAGACAGTCTCTAAAGCCGAGGAGGAGGTGGTCAGGGCGCTCAATCATCCGGCAGTAGCGAAGAAATTTTTACTGTGCCACCTGGACGAGTGCACTACTGCCGAAGGAAGGCTGATGGCTTTGCACGACTGGGAGCACTCACAAATGTTGTCGGAACCATTGACGGCACACTGATCCCCATACTGAGACCTGCTTACCCAGGCTAGGAATACCACTGTCGCAAAGGATTTTGCGCCATCAACGTTCTGGCTGTTGTTGACACTCACGGTAGGTATTTATGTACATCAACAGCAACTATCCCGGTTCTGTTCACGATTCTACCGTGTAGAAGCGAATGTGTAGAATAATAGCCGCTTGCATGACGCATTCGGTGGAGGAGCTGTTCCGTAGGGATTCTGCTTGATCGGGGACTTAGGATTCATAAATATCAACGAAATTCTGACCTCTTACAGAAGCACCCAAGACCGGGCGCAGCGCAGGTTCGACACTACCCACAGTAAAATGCGGGTAGTTATTGAATGTTTGTTCGGTAAGTGGAAGGGCTGCTTCAAAATACTGCAAACGAAAATGCGAGTGCGTCCAGAAAAAGCGGTGCAAATCATAATGGCTTGCTCAGTTTTGCATAATGTTATGATTCCGATGAGATTCTTTGCCGAGATGTCGCCCGGTGCGAAATCCCGGCGGAAAAATTGCAGATCGAAGAGAAGGAATAATGAGAAAGCAGAACTAGGACAAACTTGCACAGTTTCAGCGCCTCGTCCGGTATACGCCACATAAGCCGTACGTGCAGATTGATGCGAATGAAACGCACTAGAAGCCGTAGTAACAACCACCTAAACGCCTAACGGTCTAAAGGCAGGCCATGGTGGAACACTAACCGCCGTCAAATATTACAGTAAATGCACGAACCTGCTACTTTCGCTAGTGAGGCAACATCTGCAATGCTTCAGTTAGTACAGGATCCATAAGCTGAAGCCCGAATTTCAGCAAACTGTAAAAGACATTTCATAGCGAAGTTCACCTAAAAGATAATCGTTAATGTTGAATGCAAAGCACTAACAAAGAATCTAACTCTTACGATGTACGCTCAGGAATAATACAGGAGAAGTAAAGTGATGCCATGACCTGTAGGAAAGTGTCCGGGCAAAAACTCGAATTTGAGATTTTTTGCTTACCTGGGCCTATCCGCTATCCTGAATCCGAAAATCACATGAGAGAACGCGAAAACGGCGAAAAAGCGCTTTTCCGGAAACCCTCCAAGTTGAACGCGGACGAGCATTGGCAGAGTCAGAGAAGCAGAGTCAGCGTTCGTGCACTGGAGCGCCGTTGGGCGCTAATTCCTCTCGCTTCTTTCTTCTTTTCGTTTTTTTGTCTTTCCTGCTCCTTCTCGTGCCCATTTGACTTTGTAGCCGTTTGGTTCTACTCCTCCACATGCATTGTGCTTGTTTCAAATTATAACTTTTTCAAGCTGGACGCTGCTAACGAAAAACAGAGGAAACAACAAGGAAAGTGAGTTTTTCGCGATCTTAGATGTGTTTGCTCTCTGTGATTAGTAGTTCTAGTAAATCACTTCTGTTTTTCATGCGATTACTGTGCTATCACTTCACTCTTTCATCTTACGTGTAGAGTATACCAGTAAGTGCTATGTTTTTAGCCTTTCGATGCGAAGAAACCAGCCGTCACTGCACTTGCTGGATCAACTTCAAAAAAAGCAATGGTGAAAAGGTGGGTTAGGTAATTTTTTTCATTTACCTAGAGTATTTTAGTATTTGCTGTGTATTTTAGCTCTTTATTGAGAAGTGATCGATAACCTCGAGCACTTGCCCTGGAGCAGTTACACAAAACAGCAATTTGAAAAGGTAAGTGGTTGTTTTCGTCTATTTTTAGAGTATGGTAATGCTGTGTGCTTTAGTTCTCTAATGCAAATGATCGATCCTCTCGAGCACCCAAGGAGCAGTCTTGAACAAAAGTAAGAAAACATGTGACTCTTTTTATTCTTTTTCGTTTATTGTTCTTTCATTTCTTTTACGTGTGTTTCACTGTCTCTACCTGGCAGCTGTTTAGCTTGCTTTGAACAGACAGCTGGTAATTATGCCCAGTTTTCTATTTCCATGTATAAGAACATCGCTGTAGTGTAATATATCAAGGCAACAATTCGTGCGCGATAAAATGAAACTTTTACAAGTTTACATAGCTGGTATTGAGATGGTCATTGCTAAAAAGACATTTCCGTGTGATTCTCCTAGGGGGGGGGGAATGGTGAGAGTAGGATGGATAGAATCAGTCATAATCTTGGAATGAGCCGCGCATCTTTCGCACATGGCGTAATGATTGTTAGGTACATGGGAACAGGCAACTGTAAATGCGGTACAACAGTTTTGGTGGGTATTCAATCCTCGTCTGATGCTTCTCGAGCAGGTGAAAGCACATTTGGCCTGGTGGTGACGGTGGAGCAGACGTAGACGGCTGACCAGATGAGGACGGTTGATCAGACGTGGACGGATCAGATCTAGCAGATTTTAGGGACATGTACTCGACCAAGATCAGGGCCCGGCAGGAGGTGGCATTTCAGAATTTTGAAAACGATATCCCCTTTGAAGCCAAAATTTCTTACGACTTCCCCTTTGACCCTATTTTTGACCCCCGTAAGTCCCTGACAAACAAATATACTAAATAATAAGATGGACGGCCTCAGCGCTTATTATAGTAGTACTACCTGGCTTTCCTGGTCCAGCCCGGGTCATCGTTTGAGGGGATGGCCAAAAGCCACACTTTGTCCTTCTACCTTCCCGTCCTTTTGGGCCATATTCTCCACCCCTTTTCTGCAGTATCAATACTGCACTGCAGCCCTCCCCCTTACCCTCCTGCACGAGCTTACCTCAGAAGGGCTTATTGGAGTGACTGCACCTTCTAATTTTAAAGTGGAAATGAACTTCACTGCAATGTTCACACCAAAATGTGCAAGCAGTTTGTTAGCGGCTGGTAAGTGTTCACTTTCCTTGCAAGGTGCCAAAAATCATTAAATCGATAGAAGAATTCCAATAGAAGAATTGCTTCGAAGGGTAGCTTAAAACCATCTACCGAGGCCGAAAACATGTTTTAAGGTTTCAGCTTAATGGGTTCATTCGCAAAGGAATCTATAAAAAAACATAGGGTCAAGATTTGCATAAACTTCGACGTTTAGATATCTAAGATACTAGTCATTTATTAGTCAGCTGCGAAACTTTACAATTTACAATGACCGATTGCGATTGGAGCGCGCTTTCCGAGGCCGATCATAACGCTGTGAACCCTATTTGGGCCTGTATCGAAGCGGTGCCTTGGTGGTTTTGGAAGCGGATTTGAATATATAGTAATACTCTCGAAGTAGTCCACATTTATGTAAAGAAATCCGGGAAATTATGTGAAGGAGAGGGTTGTTTCAGACTGCCGCACTGACTGCAGCAGACTGCAGCAGACTGCAGCTGACTGCACTGACTGCAGCAGACTGCAGCTGACTGCACTGACTGCAGCAGACTGCTGCAGTCAGTGCGGCAGTATGAAACAACCCAAAGCAGGGTGCCAAATTAGGTGGCTCCCAGGTGGCGCGGGGAGCCACCTAATTTCGAAAAACACTTACCATTTTTTAAATTCACATAAGTTTCCCATAATTCTTCATACTTTTTTTGTGCTCACGATTCTCCAACTATACTGCAAATTTGGTGCCATATCGTTACTTGTGCATTGAAAACGAGCCTATTTTGTTATTTCCCTCTTACAAGAATTGCGATTTGAATTCCCGCCTGGGGGCAGGCTAGCGATCGGAGCAAAAATCTTCACATTGCTGGAATCTAAGTTCATAGGACAGTAGCATCAACAAGGAATGATGAATAAAGAATGATATGTGCATCGTTTATCGGTAAACAAAGGGGAAGTCGTATTTTGGGGTCCGAGGCGGAGCCCCGGACCCCAAAATACGACTTCCCCTTTGCTTTTTCGGGCCAAAAACGATATCTAGCTTGTGAAAGCGCCACCCCCGCCGGGCCCTGACCTCTCCTTTCTCCAGATGTGCTCCACGGGAGTCTTGTAGGGAATCTCTTTCGGAATGTTGCTGAATTTTCGGATAGTCGTGGTGGTGAAGGCTCCATTATTCGTTCTCCACGCATCTCTGGTAGACGTAATTCATTCTTGTGGAGAGTCGAAAGCATTACATAGGTCGGGTAAATACTTATCGGCCTGAAAGCTAATTTATTTCTGTTGTCGTAGTATAGAGCGGGACTTTTTACTCACAGGTAAATTTCCTTAGGGCAATAAACCCTGTCTATAGGGCGTCCGCGCTGCGCACGGAGAGCAACGCTGTTGCGTACACTGAAGGCAGTTCGCGACTGGAAGAAGCGCAGAGAAAAACAGACGGCGAGAGTGCGCGAGGAAAGAGGAGTGACGCGCAATACACACCTTGCGCACTCTCCGCGCCCTGCGCGGACGGCCTATAATGCGTTTTTGCTCTCACATTGACTAGTCCCCCCAAAAGGGCTCATCCTAGTGAGGTTCTTCTTGAAGCTCTTTCTGCAATATTCGTTCTTTCTGCTTCTCATGAACTTGACTGCCAAGCGCGATGATCGGCTTTTGCATTTGTGGCCATTCTCGGTGGTCACATCTTGTTATTGGGCCAGTGTTGGCGTCCTAAAGCTCCTATCTTGTTGATTTCTCAAAGTTTAGTGGCTTTACCTGGTTTCATTCGTGGATGCCCGCCAGGTGATAAAGGAATGTGTTGATGTGTCTTGTGAGCTGAGCATTTTGTGCTCGTGCCCCTTCTCTGACAGCATAATATAAGTGTGCCTTAAGGGGGGTTATTCAATCCTTTAGGTTTCTGCAGTCCCTCAGCCTGATAACCTGAAAATATCTATTTTGTAAAGGCATTTTCTGAATAAAACTAAATGTTTCCGGTCGAAGATGGTTGTGGATTCGTTTGTTTATATGCCAGGGATCCAAATAACACTGGATATCAGTGTTAAAATCCGAGTTAAACTGGCGTATTTCGTTTCCGTACATGGCGCTACGGTGGATAGAGACGGAACGGAGTGTGATATTCCTTGAATGGAACTAACGCAGTATCGACGAAATCCTTCTTTCTCCATTCTCCCGCTGATACCTCCTATAAAATAACTTTGAAGTAGATATAGGGGGGGGGGGGGGGAATTGACTAAGTTACCAGTTTCGGATCTGTGCAGGACTTCGGTGTGCACGCACAGATTTGTCTTCAGGTCCACTGCCAATACCTTGCAGAATGCGGCAGTATATCCACGCGAGTCGCAAGCTCCATCCACTGCTATGTCTCAAGCTGTCGGTTGACCTTCAGCCTGAATGATTAGCGACATGATTAATGGTATATAATTCCACACTTCTCTTACCTCGTAGGTGGACTCGATTTCCTGGATGACAGCCTTTACGTTTGTCGTATACATACTTGATCAATGGTCGCATTTCTTCAAACATTTCATAAAAAAATGATTTTCCAAGCAAGGCCACGTTGACTTCCTTTGCCCGCTGGAGTTGCTTCTGTGAATAACATTTTTTTCTTGTTTTCGCAGTTTTTTCCAAAGAGAAACCATACACTTATGCGTGTTTCCGTCGTGACGTTTGCTACGCAACTTATCACATTCCCAATGAACACTTTTTCATGCAGGGTTGGACCGAGTCTGTCCTGTCCTTCCCATCTTCTTGCCTCCGTTGTTGAACCAGCGGTTGTATAGTAAATAACAGGAGCAGACGCGAATCCTTTGAGCCCAACATCTTCTGTGCAAGCGTTCTCGCTACATTCACAGCGACTTAGGTGGAAAAGCTCAAGAAGCTTTTGTCCTGGGACAAGAAAATATTTGTTGAAATCTTTTTCCTCAGTTCTTTTCGCGGCCTCGTGTCTTCGCTGCCAGATGCGATGGTTGTTTTTTAAGCGAAATCTGATAGGAACTGCTCTGAACAATCAAAATGAGTATTGATAATGTGCTGAGAAAGTACTGACCGAAGTTTTTGCAGGAAAATCTGATTCTTTTGATAGTTGTTTCTCCGGGGAGACGAAAAGGCTGCTTTAAATTGCAAATTTATCAGGATCAAATGCGATTGCTATCACTGCAGTGATAGAAAATGATTCCCCTCTACTGAATTCTGACCGACGTTTTCTCAGATCTAGGATCTTCTTGTCCCGCTGGCGCAGCGGGTGCTACATCCATCAGTTGCAACTCCAAAATTCCAGCCATCAGGACCGAAATACTTTTTGAGATATGTGCTTACGTAAGTGTACACATCTTTGGTGCTAACCATGGTACTTTCCCATCACTCATTGTAGACTAACCAAAAATGTCCTTATCGTTGCATTCAAGAAGTCTGGAATGTCTGACGGGATGTCTGTTTCCAAAAGATATGATGTGCCTTCTGTTGTTTTCGACAGACTTACACCTCTCGCCATTATTTCTGCTAGAAGGTACTGAGCCTGTACGCAAAAAAATTTTTTTTCGCATATGGGATAAGTGACTCACAGCATTTATAGAGTGGGTGGTACAGATAAATTTTTGTGTCTGTTGAAACGTCACAAAGCAGTGTTCCACAAGTTCGTGTTCGATAGATGTGTAGATTTGCAAAGTCGAGAACAAAACTGCGTTGTGGATGTTACTCCGAGATGAGCGTGATGCCAGTTTTTCGCAAACCATATTCCCGCATATCATACATGACCTTCTGTGCATGTTTGCAATTGCCTAAATTACTTTCTACTCACGTGTGAATTCACGAGATGAACAGTTGAAGAGTGTAGTGACATTGGAGAGTCGTTGTCTTGTTACTACGCGAACTCAGAGCACAATTGTCAGAACTTTTACAATAAATTCAAATTCAATTATGTGAAAATCTAACAAGCATTTTTAGGCAGCAAAAATGAGAAGGGATCTGTCTCTATCAAGGAGGCGGTCTGTATCAAGGAGTTGTCACGCATGTTATCACTTTCAAGATCTTTGGAAATAGCTTTCAAGAGTAAAAAGAATATTTTGAGTTATTGTGAAAGCAATAAAAACTTTCTTATACTGAACTCGAACATGCTATCATCTTTGACAAAATTCTGCCAAGACAAACTTGAGAACACTTTGCTGTGCAGCTCGAGTGGCTTAATTGTAATGAACATACGGAGTGAACTCTTTGAACGTAGCTCTGGCCAAAACTTCAATTTTTGACTATCCGCAATACATCTGTCGCAACCCACAGGGTAACGTTTTCAAGAGAAAAGTATTTACAGTCAGCATGCTAAATGACTTACTAGATCAGATGCAACCCAAATCAAAAATTTTGGATTTGCACTTTGTTCCTATCGTGATTCTGCGAAAAATACCACCATGCGAAAAGAGTGCGAATTAAATGTTGCTGATGATGATGTTCCATATTTTTGCGTTTTCCAATTGTGCTCTGTCAACTACATTTTCAAAATGTTTACAATGCAAACAAAATCTTTCTATGTGCTTTATTTTGAATCAGTTTTATGCAAAACAAACTTTCTGTGCAAAACAAATTCCAAAACAACACAGAATGTATAGTGAAAAAAACAGAAGATCAAAAACAGAAAGTAAAGAAGCAAACTGTGACTCTGGCTTGTTTCTGGGCGTCACCATGTCTCTCCTTTATTTCGACATCTCGTTCATCAGCGGAGTTTCATCACTTTGATGCTGTGATCGTCGATGAAAGCATTCAAAAGGGTGAACAGTGAAATCTGAAATATACACTGGTCACTTTCATTTAGCAGTAACACTCAGACTAAAAAGGAAGTATTTCACATCGTCATCCCCTTAGCAAATGAAGATTGGTAATTAGTTTGATCAGATAACACGAGCAAATATTGTTAACGCTGTAGGCAAAGCAGGAATTACGGTATTATTCGCGAATAAGCGGAGGTAGCGTACACAGCGTCAAAAGAAACTGGAGCAAACTTCAAGTGGTTTGTTTCCCTTTGTATGTGGATAGCATAGATGAACATTTTGTGAATTGGTTCTAACTTTTAGATGGTAAGTAATAAACTCACGTCACAAAATCCCTGGAATAACATTCTTCCCTCACTATCTTTGTCATGAAGGAGTATCGTCTTATACAATCGGCTGTAGTTGTGAGTCTTTCACATTATCACCGACCATCATTTTCAACACCTGAAATAAGACCACCAAGCCCTTCTCTTTCCTAAACCCCTGCAAAAAGCTCAAATACCTGGAATAATTCCCTGTTCGATATGTAGCCATCCCCATCTATGTCGTAGACACAGAATGCAACTAAATATTAGGTTGGAAACTAAGTTTTGCAACTTATCTCATAACTTTCCTCTCACTCAACATGGCGCACTCAAATTTTGCCACTGCGTTGGTTATTACGTAAGGTACAAGCGCAGCTGCTGTCCTACCAAATTCTGACGTCGCAGTGAGGGTTACGGTAGGTGTATGGTATGAAGGGGAAAAATTCAAAGTTTGCCGGATTTGGCTGAAACTTGGCATAGGGGTGTTATCCGACATGCTGATCACGAAAAACTATAGTGAAATTGCGTGATAGCGGCTCTTTTGTAGGATTACTGTAGGTGTACGATATGGGGTCTCACCCTAAAAAGGAAAAAGGCGTTGATTGAACAAATGAATGTGTATCCGTGTTTGGCAGGTCAAATAACCTTACTATGTAAAATCTCGGCGGAATTTGAGCTTCGGACTCTTTAGTCATTGACGGTCGTCCCCAGCAGCTCTTGCGTACATCGACTCGTTCGACTTTATGAGGACGCCAAATCTCAACATGCCCCTAAATTTTGTTTCTTTCTTAATAGGCCAAAAGAGTAACCTTTAGCAATAATTTGTAGACGAATCCGGATTACTGCGCATGGTCTAGGCTGCCAAAGGCCTCATTTTAGCTTGAAACCCCAAAAATTCTCAAATTTCACTAGTTTTCGAAGAACGCCTGAAACTTTTCTATTTCGTGTTCAAAATTTAAACAATTTGTGCTCACTTGTAGCTCACATTGCCTTCTACATAATGCCAAAGTTTGAGTGCGCCATATCCAGAGAGAGTGAAGTTATGAAACCAGTTGCAAAACTTAGTTTCCAGCCTAATATATTCATGGATGATCAGTGTCAGAAAGAAAACACAAGGGGAAAATAAGAAATCCATAAGAAACTTACACAGTTCAACATTTTTTCACCTCTGACGCTGAATTGTGAGATACTTTGGATAAAGTCTGAAACATTTTTGGTTGACTTCGCGAAGGCATAGAGGCAAATGCTAACCTCGGAAATCCACTTCTCCGATTCCATTTTCATGAAACATATCAATCACTCTTTGAACTAATGGATTTTGTTGTAACCTGCAATAACGTGAATTTCTGCAATGAATGATTGTTAAAGGCAGCAACAAAAAGGGATGGATAATAATCACTCCGACAGAGTGATCCTGAGCAGTCAACATCCAATTTTTTGAAACGGCGTGCAAGTCGACGCAACTTGTATCCGTCGACTGAAGTGAGATTGTTGTAACATTGTGTACTTATTAAAACAACTCGCATAATGAGTCCTCCTAATTCAAAACAACTCGCATGATGAGTCCTCCTTCTACGCTTGTGGTAACGTTTATGATATATGATACATGCTAGGCATAGTAGGCAACTTGGCATTACAGCAATAGGAAGCATTTGATTTTGGAGATTTTTCTGTGGATTTGGAGATCTTTCCTGTGGCGCCTACGAGGCACAGCAATCGCGTTCACATCTGCAATATGTCTTCAGCAATATTCCTGATAATGCATGCTAAATTGGATAACGCACCATTATTTCCTGACGACATATTGCTAATGTAAGCTTTCGAATAAGAAGCTCTTGGCTACCGGCAAGAAGTTCTTTCGATAATCTACTTCGAAAGTTTAGTGTGTAGCTGCTCGATGGAATAATCATCATGAAAGAATGGAAAGCTTCACACTGAGTAACAAGTTTGGTGAAGTGCAATGACTGCAGACAAGCATGAGAATGATTGGAGTTTCAGTCTCCTTCAGTGACTCTCTTTGCAAGATAGCCTATTTCGAGGTTTCCCATCGGTTAACTCGCGGTTTCTTTGGGAAGATGATGCGAAGTGCTGGTTAGCTGATGTCATGAAAACGCAGTTAACATGATGGTTCGACCAAATTACTACCACTTTTGATTTGTTCCTATTGCTGTAATGCCAAGTTGCCTACTATCCCTAGCATGTATCATATATCATAAACGTTAGCGTAGAACTAGGAGGACTCATCATGCGAGTTGTTTTGAACTAGGAGGACTCATTATGCGAGTTGTTTTGATAAGTACACAATGTTACAACGAGCTACGAATAGATATCAACTTTTCGCTACGGGGCCACAAATCGGCATTACGGTAGGTTTACTGTAAGCGGAATTGACTGAAACTTGGTGTGGTGGCGTTATTCGCCACGCTAATTATGAACATGCTAATTTCGCATGGAAATGCAGTGGTTTTCAGTAGCCAGCCATCAGCGCCGTATTCCATCTTGAACCTCTCAGCAGCTGCGTGCGCTGTAAAATCAAAGCCCTGAATTCAAATCGCATCCATATTTTCCACAAGAGCACATGCTCTCTGAGTTGTCTTATAGAACGACCATTGATGCCATAAAGGGGTTTCTCTACTTAAATTCTAATTTCCACATGACCTTTCCAACCATATGGCTACCAGCATTGAGACACTAATAGATAGTCCCAACCATCTTTTCTCCAAAATTGTAAATGTAATAAACGTAGCAGATTTTCGCGAGAGATTTTTTAACGAGACCAAACCATGAAACCATGTTGCTTTTGCCGGTTTATGATACTGCCACCATCAGTACTCGTTGCTTGCATCCTACGTGTTCAGGCACGTCAACAGGCATGGTGCCTCTTCGCGGAGTAATTGCATTGCAATACCTATATACGCTCCCCCCCCCCACCCATTCTCTACCCGCACTTGCGATATCATCTTTATGTAGAACCTGCCTAAAAAAATTGATTACCCCCAGCTGCATTCCTAAATAGGATAACTAGCAAAGGTGACTGCATTTTGACAACACATGAATTTGATTATCAAAATTCAGCTGAAAGCTCTCGAATACTACATATGTAAAATGTGACAAACGTGTGTGATGAGAAACACATTGTGAAATCATCTCATACCTCTATCATTTTGACAATACTATCGGCCGCGGCTGACGACATACACTTCCAGTTCCGGACCCACCTTTAACCTCTCAAGCGAACAACATCATCCTACTGCTTTTTGAAAAAACTTCAAATATCTAAATACGGTTGCAGCGGTAGAATTTGTCCAAAACTGCGGGATTGTCGGGATTCGCGGGATTCGCGACTTCACGGGATTTGCGGGATTCGCGGGATTTGCGGGATGAGCGGGATTTAGCTATAACTTCTTTTAAAACAATTTTATATGAAATCTGCAAGAAGATACGGCTTCAGCTTGATGAGACAAATCTTTTGATATACAGTATGTCCGTAATTCATGGTGACGGGGTAGACATACAATGATACCTTGTTGTTTTCTATGTTAAGGCTTTTGTGAATATTAATCACAGCGTTAATCGCGATTAGCAGGTTCTGGTACAAAGTTCTCATTATCGAAAACCATCGCGAAAAATTGGGCAGTTACACCCTTATTAGTCACTATAAGCATTCACAATTTATAGAGCGGTGGATTTTTCTGAAGAAAGAGTACCGTTTCCGAAGAGACGGTGTCATGCTCATAGCGATCAATCGATTGCTGCAGTGAGGGATCTGTCTACTGCACCGAATGCGCAATTGAACTGAAAAAGCCTGTAGATCAAATACTATAAGAGATGAAGCGATAAAAACTCGCACAGCGTTTTCTAAACTACATTTCTTACTGTATGTCAGAAAAGATCCAATTTTGTGATATCATCAGTGATAAATGATAAAATGATGATATCAATGACAACGACAGATAAGAATGGCTCAAATTCATGCGGTCGATTCCCACGTTCATCTTCCATGTAGGTGCGGAATTTCAGCCCAGGCTTCGGCGTGAAGAGAGTTGAAGCAAAAATGCCATTTTAGGTAAGAATTGGCAGCAGTGGCATGTGCCGATGAGAAATCGATCGATTGCTGGAGCGAGGGATCTACCAATTGCACCGAGCAATAGAACTAGAAAAGCCTGTAGATCACTTATAATTAGAGAAAGAGCGATAGAAATTCACCCAGCTTTCCTACAGTTATTTCTTACCATATGCCAAAAATGATCCAAAAATGTGATATTATCAGTGATAAATGATAAAATGCTTATAGTGACTAATAAGGGTGAATAAAAACTGCCCAATTTTTCGCGATGGGTTTCGATAATGAGAACTTTGTACCAGAACCTGCTAATCGCGATTAACGCTGTGATAAATGTTCACAAAAGCCTTAACATAGAAAACAACAAGGTATCATTGTATTGTCCACCCCGTCACCATGAATTACGGACATACTGTATATCAAAAGATTTGTCTCATCAAGCTGAAGCCGTAACTTCTTGCAGATTTCAAATAAAATTGTTTTAAAAGAAGTTATAGCTAAATCCCGCTTATCCCGCAAATCCCCCGAATCCCGCAAATCCCGTGAAGTCGCGAATCCCGCGAATCCCGACAATCCCGCAGTTTTGGACAAATTCTACCGCTGCAACTGTAGTGAAGGATGGTGAGAGTACTTACGGATAGGTAGACAGCGTGCAATACAGGCATTCGAAGCCTCAGGATCTGAAGCTTTCTTCTGAAGCTGCGATCCCCTCCCCAGCGGAAATGTTAGTGCATGCGGCCCTTAGAAAAAGGCTAAAATCTTGCGTCATTGTTATTTCAGTCAATGTGCCCTGGATTTACACAAGCCTACATTAAGAAAAATCAAAAGTCCCTTCCCACAAAAAATAAATTCTATATATAAAGCAAAAAATTTCTATAACTGTGCACCATCTCCCACAGTCATGAAGTTAAGCGGTGAAGCACATGTTGGTCTGCTGGTGATCAAGATATGGTAAGGACAGTAGGAAACGAACTCAAAATGGGATCAAAAGAATGGTAAGTTTTGCTACATGAAAGATCAAGCACGTGGCTACGAATAGGGATGAAAACCGGGATGTCAGCTCGTAAAGAATAGAAGCAGACTATTCAATCACTTACCGCTCCAATAGTTAATAGCTTCATCATTTTCGATGAGAATGAGTTGATGTCCGGTTTTAACGAGCATTTTTATACGGTAGAATAGGTCATCAATCAAAGCTGAATGCATAAAGACAATTGGCATGAACTATGACTTCAGTATTTATTTTGATGTAATTTCGTTTTATTCATATGCGACGTAATCAAATTGTATGTTCAACTATGAGCACAAGCTGAACAAACAGTTCTTTTACAACGTCCTCTTTC
Organism: Cylicocyclus nassatus; assembly: GCA_958299035.1. Lineage (NCBI taxonomy): Eukaryota > Metazoa > Nematoda > Chromadorea > Rhabditida > Strongylidae > Cylicocyclus > Cylicocyclus nassatus. The sequence goes on from CATQJL010000305.1 coordinate 60,372,902, forward strand.
AAAATGATTGGTTAATAAGATTGAAGAGAAATATTTGATTAGATGCACCAAATAGTACATGCTACAGTGTGGATCCCTCCCGGCCAGCTTCTCCTAGGTACCTGCGCGGTGCACCCGTCCTCGCTTTTCTCCCATTTTCTTGTTTTGTCCTTTATACCCTCTATTTCAAGTATAAGCAGTCCGCGATAACCGGTGACGAGTTTTCACTGCTTTAGTAGACCTGAGAGCTTTAGTATTGAGTAGTAGTCTCGTGTTTTCCTTTTTTTGAGAAATTTTGAGCAAAATTGAGTAAATGCAAAGTGAATATTCCTTCAATAGATTCTTGTACGATACAAGTCTTTTCCGGCTTTGTAAAGTGTAAGCAATACTGGAAGCCGCGAAAGAAGAAGCAGGCAAACAATACTTTGAACCTCTCAGTTATCACCCTTGACGGTCTACTACCTTCAAACTCATAGACCTTATAGGCGCGTAAAAATGCGGGCAACGATAATGTTAGAGTGTACTCACTTTTGGACACCCTGTTTAGGTCGTCTCGAACGTTCATCGCTTTCATCAAATCACACAAATTTTTGACATCACCAATGGCTAATAAGCATTTAAAAGGCGTTCGGTATAGCTTCTCCTTTTTTCAATGATTGATGTTTGGCAAAGATTGCTTTTCAATGTGGCCCAGCTTATTAATTATATCATGTTCGCAATCCGCTAATTTTTATCTCAGCTTGCTAATAAAGTTAAGCTAGCTCAAATAAATAGAGCAAATCTGGCTGTAGACCACTGTTTTCAATTTTTCTCCTCTTATTCATAATTTTTTTACGAATTACTCCTGTAGGAAATATTTGCTAGACTCTACTGACAATAAGCACAAACATAAATATCTTCCAATTTTAGAAAGTTCGAACTTTGCTTGATATCAAGCAGTTATCATCCAAATGGAAATTTGAAACTAACGATAAGGTCTCTAATATTCTTGTAGGCTCAGGCACAACATGCAGCAAAACAGCAGAAGTCTCTCCCTCCCCCTCTCTGTTAGGATGCTTCAATGGCAAGATAACGTTAAACGTCAGGCAACAATATAGCAAAAGTCTGCTATGTAATTAATATTTTCACTATTTCAGAATGCCAAAATGATAGGCGAAATTAGAACGTAAAAACGTACTTGGTTTAGAACGTACAAGGTTTCCCAAATAACAACTAACGATGGTTGTAATAGAGGCTATATGAACTGAGACGAGAACTGGGAAAAAAGAAGAAATTGGGTGGATTCAAATGGTGACTAACCCAAGGCTCTGTGAAGTCAAAAAATGCGAAGAAGCTTTTATGACTAGCTAATACAACTTTTTATTGAAAATTCTAAATATGCTTTTCTCTGTCTTCCTTATCGGTGTCTTGATAGAACGCCGAAAATTTTCATAAGGTGATGACTGAAATGCTTGAGGCGTGTCAGTGAAAGTTTGCGAACAGAAGCATTTACCGCAGTAAGGAACAGAGTCATCAAATAATGCATTTTGAGTTAGTTGCCAAAGCTGAAGAGAAGCGAATCTGTTCTGAGAATGATAAACCATGCTAAGCCATTATCTGCAATGTTGCAGAAAGTTGACACCACTTGGAAGAGCATTGCATATATGGTTTGGATTGGATATGTTGCAAACAAAAAAACCTGGTCCTTTCCGTTTACAAATTTGTGTGAGACCTAAGCTTCAGCTGTGCGCAAGTATGCGAGTTCATAATCTAGGACACGCACTGAAACTTAATCTTACAAAGCCTTTTACGTGTCACCTAAATATGCCCCAGCCTACCCATCATTTATCATTATGTTCATTTATGCGGCTGCAGCATCAGTTCAATTCTTGTCTGCAGGTTTTCTTTCAGGAAAAATTTTTTTTGTGTTGCTCAAGTTCACAGCGGAAATTATTTCTTTATTATTTTCGTACAAAAACAATTCGCGCTGAGTTTTTTGGAAATCCAAACTGAGGCGCGATTAATAATGCTATACAAGCGTTGCGAGGGCTTTTCAAACTTATTATGTTGGAACAGGCTCAAACTGATACTTGATATTCTTGAAAGACCTGCTTAGCTCTAAATTGGATTGTTGAACCGGCGACCTTTGAAGAAAGCTTGCCTCTTGACCGTCCTTTTCTTTAGACTGGGTTAAAACTCAGGAGATCCAGTGACCGTATTCATCAACGAACTTAGTGGGTTCCGGAACCCACTGGGCAACCCACGAGATCGGCATTCATCAAGCTAGTGGGTTCGCGAATCCAGTAATGCTTTTTGTGAATATCGATTCAACCAACTGGACTAATTTCGCTTACCCACTGGGTAGCGGAACCCACTGCGTTCGTTGATGAATATGGCCACAGGAAACGCTGTCTTCGAAACCTCGAAGCCCTAATAGGCGTAATCAGGGTTACGTTTTTCACTTTTGTACTTCATTATTTAAAGGTGGATAGCGCATTGATGACTACATTGATAGCAAAGAAGTTCATCACTTGCAAATGAAAGAAGTGGTTTATGTGTAAAAATATATGCGCGATTTCACAAAATCTTTGTGCTATTTTACCCCCAACCGACAGGTGTAAATGACGTAGTAACGTCCCTTTCACAGTTGCTGCTGCCCTTGGTCTGCGTATCTCACCTGCGGCAAGGTGGCCAATATGTTGGCAACATGCAGCAACATGCTGGCGTCGACGCTGATAGCCAAAATGTTCTGCCAACATGTCGCTGTATGTCGCGAACATGTTGTTGCACGTTGCCAGCATGCTAGCCATACGTGCCGCAGGTCAGGGGCGCAGAATAAGGGTAGCAGCAAGTGGAAGGGACGATAAATGGAGTTGATTGTGCAAGCGCATATTTGCGATCTTTAGCAAAAATATTGTCCCCTCCACAGCTCGTGCTACCCTTGTGGCGTCGCGGACGTGCCACGTGCAGAGGTGCGATAGTTGGAGCCGAGTCTCCGCCTATCTTCACTTTTGAGCTGGTACCGGGTGACCACCTTCACTTTTGGGTTTGAAAAAAATTTTTTGCTGATAAAAGAAGGAAAATGAGCAAAAAGAGCATATATCCATGTAGTAGGTCAATCTAGGCAGTAACCGCAGAGAACCAGTATTTCGAGTGACAAAGTAGCGAAAAATCATGCGAAATTTCCACTGTTATAAATCTGGTGGTCGAAGATGTCAGCAATTGCGACTTTATAGGTTTTGAAGAGCAAGTGTTGTTCTACCAGATAGTGGAAGAATCGAGTCGATTTGAGCAGTGGCCGCTGAGAACGAGAATTTTAAAAAATTAAGCGATTTTAGATTGCTTAGTGACAGCTGACGTTTAAACTCCTATATCTGGAATGTGAAAATATGCAATGTTGCGACTTCATAGGTTTTGTGGAGTATTTGATTCTTCTCATCAAGAGCTGATGATATATAGTATGTGGGGGGTTCAATGATATTTGCGGCTCTAACCCAGGGTGGAGACTTTTCACCCCAAAGTGTCCACCTCGCCCCTGTTAATGTATTGGCCGGAGACCGCCAGTGGAGACTTTGGGGTGAAAAGTCTCCACCCCGGGCATATGCCGTGAAAGGCGCGAATCCCCCAATAAGACCTGGTTGGGACGTATTTTACTTCCTTTTCCAGCAAATGAAGAATGTCAACCTCTCTGGTGATGTTATGAAAATGTCAACTAGGCTTCTTTCCTTCTATTCAAATTGACATTAATTCTAAACACTTTTACAAAATCTGCGTATTATTATACAAGCATTATCGCGACTAGTGAACAAAAGTATAATTCAACGATTTTAAAGATATTATACTTTTCTTTGCTAATAATTTGGCACTGCATTGAGATCTGATTTGAGGATACTGTCGAAATCAATATCAAAAGGATTCGAAGGACGGAGAGAGACACTGAAAAGATAATTGGTGTATAATAACACGAGCACGGTGCGTACATTCTACGGCCTCTCAGTCATGCCCGAATTGCCTTACCCACTGTAATGACACAGATGGTTTACAAATGTGACAGATCATTTTGCATCAGCGTTTTTGTACAGGAACGCATTATCAATAGCCAAAAGTTGGCTCGACGCACGCCTTTGAATTCTATGGCGCAAAAGCTTTGACCTCAAGTTATGCAATTCCACAGAAGTTGTGGTGTCTTGCCCTTATACGGCATTCATTTTTTTCGCTTGAATTAGGATCATCTCCACTCATTTGCCAGTCGTTTTCGTTGACTTTTTCTTTGTGACAATTTTCCATACTGCTATTCTTCTCATAATCTTCCAAGCTACTAATAAAAGAGATAGCTGTTATATCACGCGGGGTCGATAGGTCGCTTTTGTGGCTGCTACAAGTATTGCAGACAAATTTTGTGTCCAGCGTTTCACCTCTGAATAGTGCACCTCAACGAGTCCACATTATTATCGATATTCGCTTAGTAGAGAAACATGTTAAATTCATTAAAAGAATATATCTACATCCATAACAGTATGAGGATGAAGCTTAGAAAGTTGAGCTTGAGCTTTTGGAAATTTGGCCATTTTAAGCCATAGGTGTCCTTTGTTGATGATAGAGAATTTTGAGCTATTGATGCGTGATAGAAAAAACTTTCAACCGCTTTCCATCAAAGATTCTCATTTAAGAAACAGCAAAAAAATTTTTCCTTCCACTTTTCTTATGCAAATTTGCATAAGCGAAGTTCTTATGCAGATTTACGGCGAGAACGAAATTATCTCTAAGCCAGCCTAATTTTTTGTTCGCTCAGAAGACTGTATCTTGTTTTTCAGAATCTTTATTCCTGTATTTCCATCACAACTTGAGAACGAAGCAGAGAAACTTGTAGACCTGAGCTTTTCAAAATTTCACAATGTTAGGTCGTAACTGTCTTTTCTGATGCAGGAAATTTTTGAAATGCTGGCACTTGATAGTATTAGGTTCTGTCGTCTTGAAAGTTGGTTCGCATCATGTTCATTCATAACTTCTAATAATTTCAGAATGTTGCACACATTCGATTCTTTTAGAAAAAGGAAACTTAAGAATGGCACCTGAGTGGCCTTCTATCGCGCATACAATGCGGGAATATAAGCTGCAGAAGAAACCTCAAATTCCCATTTCGCTTGCAAAGTCGAAGAAAGTCTAAATTTTGCAGCGCGGCTACAGTAAGCGGGAGCTATGATGACTTATGCGCGCGAGTTCCGAAGTTTGGCCCGCAAGAGGCACCTCGTGAGCGCTCAGCCTGAGCGAATCCTTGCAGTCAACTGCACTAGTATAGACTATACTGTATAATGCTAGATATTTGATGCGAACAATTTATGCTGCTATCCCCACAACGATTCATGGACAGCATGTAGCAAATGAATGTCAAGCACTTCAGTTCTGTTTCGGTTCGTCCTTTTTGTCATTTGGTGTCTTCGGTGCAGAACTTACGGGGCCGAATTGAAGACATATAAGCAGTGCCTAAAGATCTTTCGTCATTTCTCTAAATTCTGGATGAAAATGCGAACTGTACCATAACAATAGCCTTCCAAAACAGCATCGTTTGGCAATTTCAGTTGTTGTTTGCTAAAATACAATCATTACTGTTTCCAAAGCTGATATGACCCATTTATGCAAAAAGACGAGCTCTTGAAAGCTTCATACAATAAAAACACCAAAAACAAATGTGCTCTGTACCGATGTCCTAGACGACAGCTTTATATGTGTAAAGCTGAGAAAAGATCTAAAGATATACACTACGCTATTCTTAGTGTAAAATCGCGTCAAAGCCGTGATAACGAAGGAAAAGGACTTTTGTGATATTCAAGCTTTATTTGATGATTTATCGAGAATGGAAATCTGATATTTGCACAAGGCTATTCTTTTGGCGGAGATAATGCCAGACCAGCCGTGGGATAAGAATAAACGTTGAATCATAATTAATGTTTTATCTATAAGAAAAAGATTTCGTAGCTCAAACGTTCATCGCTTTATTTGCGTAATTTTGTTACCTCCCAACAACTTGATCAGTTATTTGAAGGCCACCAATCTATTGGTCCAATTAATCCACTTGGTCCATTCAATTGCAAAACCGCGCCGGCACTGATCTGTCATTTTGCGTCGCGTAGTTCTGTAATTTCGTGGTAATAATTCTGCGCCCAGCAACGCCAAGTGACAAATCAGTGCCGGCGCGTTTAGCTT